>BDSI01000133.1:0-5000 GCA_003117195.1 Eudorina sp. 2006-703-Eu-15
CGCTTTGAAGCCCTCCACGCCGTACACAGCCGGCCGGCTGGAGAGAGAATGCAGGGTGCGGCCGACGGAAATTCCTTGTTGTTGCATTGTGGGAGGGAAGCGCTTGGTATGTTATGTCATGGTTCCGAATTCATTATTTCTGAATGAGATTGATGACATGACGAGGGCGCCGGAGCTCTCGTTCGTTCCATAAGGCCCTTCCCGCGGCCTTTTGTTTACACCTTGACCAGACGCGGCGCCCGCGCCCGTGCTGGACTGCTGTGGGTGGGGCTGGCAGGCAGGCAGCAGGCAGCAGGGGGCTACGAAGGGGTCGTGGGCCGCAGCGGGGGCGCGTGTGGCTTAGGGGGCGTGCTTCGCCGCCGTTAGGGTCGGGTTCGGAGCATCCGATGGCCATGTGCGGGGTGCGTGGGGACCTGCAGGGCTGGGCTTGTGAGGAGTGTGCACTTCGCGGGACGTTGCCATCGGCGGTTTTTGTTTTGTTGTTGTTAAAAGTGGTGCTGGTGGGAGTGTGATTACAGCGCGCGCGCGCGCGTGTGTGTGCGTGTGTTCGCCGAAGAAACGTGCGTGTGTGTTTCGGCGCGGCCTGCATCCGTACAATTTTCCTCGACTGGGCCGGGCGTTTTCAATGGTTTTGGAGCAAGCGTTTCATTCATGGGAGCGTGGTGCTGCTGCTGGGTGTTGGGATTTATATGGTGTGGGCTGTTGCTGCTGATGCTGCTGTTGCTGCTGGTGATGGATAAATGCCTTTCGGGTTATGAGCCGAGGTCGCCTCTGCGTACTGTTGAGGGCAGGTTGTACGACAGTACGGACAGTACGGACGCATGCTTGTGGCCTGTGGAGTCCGGATCGGTGAGAGCGAGGGGAGAAGCGGAGGGAGAGGGAGATGCGCTGCCCTCAGATATCACACAGAGACAAATACACACACACACACATGGCGGGTTGAAATTTCATCATTTGGCAACACCAGCCGCCAGGAGAGGGAGAGAGAAACAAAGGGCTGTACAACAACCGCCCATGGAATGCATCCCGTGGATAGACAGCACCACCACCACCAGCACGGGCGCCAGTCGAGTCCCCCTGGGGCCGTTGCCCGGTGGCCCTGTCGGTGGCTGACCAGTGGCCCGCTTGGGTGGCAGCAGGGGCCGACCTGCCCTTCCTGCCCACCCACTTGCGCCTCTCCCTCGGCCCCCCCTCGGCCTGCGGAAGGGGTTGCCGGACCGGGCCACGCCGCCCTTTGATTCCAGGTTCGAATGGTCCAGGGTGGATGATGGTTCGAACTCCTAGCATCGCCGCCTGCCCACCCCGGGCGGGTCGGCCTCGAACTGCCTCCGTTGCTTTCGTTGCCGGGTTCGAAGTTTTCGAATGCCGAGTCGCTCTTCGCTGCGCACTGATGTGGGAGAGGGTATGGGGAGGGTTTACCCCCAGTGGCCAGTCGTCGGCGGGCAGCTGCCGCATCGGCAGCTGCCCATCCGTCAGCGGGCCGGAAGGCCTTTCAGCTGGGGTGTGGGGTGTGGGGTGTGCGTCGGTTGGAACAGTTGGGGTTGTTGCAGCGGTTGGGGCGTGGGCCATTTGCCTGCACGTGCACACACCTCGTATGGGTTTTTTGCCGTTGACTGGCTCTGACTCGACGGCGTGACTGGCCGACCCGTGGGTCACCCGTCGCACCTCTGCCTGCAGACTGTTGACGAGCGGGCTGCGCTCCCGATTGCCGGTCAGAGCCGTGGCACCAGGGCATATTCGTATGCGCCGTAGCGGTTTCGGTGTACTGTACGGCACCCGCGCCGCGCAGCACGCGGTAGTTCCTCTTGCGGTGTTGTCGTCTGGTTTACCCGCGCCTTCCGTGCCACCACTGTCCACCAACACCATCTACCACACGCTCACACACACACACACACACACACACACACACACACACACACACACACACACACAATGGCCGGCGGGTTTTCTCGCTGAGCAGCACACTTGACGTACTGACGCACGTGTGTGACACGAGCACGTGGATGGACTTCGGTTGTCTCTTCGCTGACCGCCACAACCATAACCACAACCACCACCGCGGGACGGCGCGCATGTGTGGACGGACAGCCATGCGTCATTGCCGCCCGGAAGGGTGCTGTTGCGAGTACGGCTATGCCGTATGCAGGGCCGTACGGACGACATTGTCTCCATGGGTGCGGGCCTTTTGAGAGGTCCCCAGAGGGACCAGGGCGGCGCCCCTGAGTGGGAGAATGGGGACGTGGGGGAGATGCGCTGACACAGAAACACGAAGTGATGCTGGTGCTGGTGCTGAACTGCTGGTGCTGGCGCCGGTGTTGGTGCTGGTGCCGGTGGTGTCTGATGGTGCCACTGCAACTAAGGGTGATGCTTGCCTCATTGCTCCCACTGCGCCCCCCTTTGGCGCACCGCCCGATGACTGACTGACTGACTGACTGGAGGGGGGAGCACCACCAGCTGCGGGCCGTTGGGGCTTGTTTCCTGATCGGGCGCCGTTGGGGGGGAATTTGTCGTCAGTCGCCGGGGTGCCCGGGTGCCTGTCCGCGGGGCTGGTTAGTTCGTTGGTAGGTATATTTAACGGCCGAGCTCGGGCATGTGCCATGCGTGGGTGTGTTTAGAAGTGCAACCCGCCCGCCCGCCGATCCCAGGTATCAATTACTTACCATAAAACCTGCGAGGAAAAAACCGTGGGTGTGTGCGTGTTCCAATATTTTCCTTCCCATGGGGTTGCTTTCATGTTTTAAAGAACGGCTTGGCGGAGTGGAATGTGAACAAAGATGCCGAGACGCATACTGTACATTGTCGTACAGTATGATGTCGCATGGTGTAGGGATTGGGAAGGGAGGCCGGCGCCCTCGCTCCTGGCCCCCCGCATGCCCCGAGATGGGAGCCGCGGGGCAGAGAGAGAGAGATATGGATGCATCGTCACAACAAACAAAGTCGTACAGACCAGAGTCGTACAGCATATTTTTGTCTTTTGCGTTAGTTCGTTCACAGCCCAAGCGGCGGGCAACCTGTGCAACCTGTGCAACCACTGTGGCGCTGCTTTTGGTCGGCGGCCGCACAAAACTGCCTCCCCTCCCTCCCTCCCTCCCCTCCTCTACATCTCTCAACTAGTGCCGTCCGAGGTGCGTTCCGCCGTTGCCGCCCTCACTCGGCCAACCTCACATCCACCCGGGCTACATCCAGGGCACGGCATCCAGTGTTTGCTGTGTTTGGCTGGGTGCGCTGCTCTGCACTCTCTGCTCAAGAAAGCATTGCCCTAGGGGTGGCACATGGAATGGCCCCCGGCGATGTCTTGTCATGTCGTGTTGTTACTGTGCCGTGCTACTACTACTGCTGCTGCTGCTTAGCGGAAACCAACCCCGTGTTGGCCCTAGGTTTTTGGGGCCCACACGGGGGCCGGTGAGCCAAGGTGGAACAACCGGCTGCTGGGACTAGTACGGGGGGTACGGGCATCGGGCGCCGTGTGTGTCGTACACAAGGCGGCCCTCCGAACCCTTTTCTTTAATCAAAGAACGGATGGACTGATCATAAAAACGTTTTTGTTAGTTATCATCAAAGTGAAAGGGATGCATGGATCGCGACACGTCGGGCGCGTACGTCACCCGCCTGGTGTCTCTAGGGGTGTCTAGGGTTTTTCTAAGACGAGACGACGGTGCGGGCTGTCGGTTGGCGGCTCCAGGTGCTCGCCGCACTCACCGTTCTTCGGAGCGCTGGGGCACTGGGGGCTGGGGCCCACCTGCCACCAAGGTGGGGCCCCTTTGTCGCTGCAGGTTGCCGCTGTGTAGACTGACCGTACCCACGTACACCGTGCGCCGTACACCGTATACATAGGACGGGACCGGACCGGAGAGCGCAACGCAGCGCAGCGCCATCTGGCTCTCTGTCACGCACAGTGCCGTCCGGCGCGCCGCATGAAGCGACTCGCTGTACGAAATTCAGCGTTGTGTAGATGTGTACGGATGCGTACAGGGTACAGGACGGCGGTGCCAAGTTGTTTTTTTTTGTGCTTTGTGTATGTGTGTGCTCAACGAGGAACTGCGCGAGTGCGCGTACCTCGAGTGTGTGCGTGTGTAAGAGATGACTGTGTGTGGATGTGTCTATGGAGGGGGGTTGTCACCGCCGGGTGTGTTCCTCACATCCGCATTACGGAGACCGATCCCCCGCCCACCCCGGCCCCCGACCTCCCCCGGTCCCCCGCCCCCGTGCGCATATCGCTCGACAGACAAACCCGCAAGCGCATAGGCGCGCCACATGCGGCCACCTCTGACCTCGTGACCTGTAATCTGAGGACGCGTGGCCGGGGCGGGCGATATGGACGGCATGCGACCCCCGAGGGGGTGATGGACCCCTGGAGGGCGATGGGCGCTACGGGTGCGGCTGCTATTCGTGGTGGTGGCAGTGGCTTAGTAACGAAGTGACTCGCCAGCGGGTGGGGCGAGGTCCGCACCTCTTAACCTCCCCCCTCCCGCGTGGAAAGCTGATGATGCAGTCCGCCATCACAATGGCACACACAGCGCATAGCGGCTTCCCCTGCACGCATGCATGCAGGATCGGATCGGATCGGATTGGATCTGTTCTCGACGTCGGGGCTGTAGGTGACGTCCGTGGTGAAGGCGGGAGTAAACTAGTTATCCAATCCTTCCCTCGATTCGTTACGGCGCCACGGCGCTGCTGTAGTACACCATCGTACACTTGGTTCGGGAGCTGCCCGGCCCTCCCCTTCCCTCCCCTTCCCCCCCCTTTCGTCTCGTCCTGCCTCCTGCGGAGGGCATTGACCGGCCACACCCGGGTGTATTGCGGTTTGCTACTGCTGCTGCAGCCCGGCCCCTTGGTGGGTGGCGATCGCTTGCGTGGTCGTGAGAACTTGCTGATAGCAGTTGTAGCCGTACGGTATCGTTGGGTACGGCACCCTCCGTCGTGTAGTGCGTGTGGTGGGCACTGAGGCCGATTGGTCCGCAGGGCTTTGGGGGAAGCGAGAAGCGAGCGGTTGAACGGGA
>BDSI01000133.1:7500-337500 GCA_003117195.1 Eudorina sp. 2006-703-Eu-15
CGGCTCCATACTCAGCTGTACGACAAGCGCGTCCAACCCGCCTTCGCCAGCGTCCGCCTCACCCGGTTTGTGCACTCCACGTCCAATGTCAACGAATCCTGCAAACGTAATATCCCCACCGCCCAGTTCCACCGCCTCCGTCGCGTCATCACCGACCCGCCCAACTTCTGCCTTGAGATCGCCCTCGTCATCCACGCCCTCGCCGCCCAAGGGTACCCACGCGACCGCATGGTGGCCCAGCTCCGCACCCTGGTTGCAGCGTCCCCGTTCCTCTACCACCACGCCAGGCGTGCCCCCGGCTTCGACCTCTTCGCACTGGCCCGTGCCCACCTGTCGCCCCGCTGACTGGCCGCCGCTCACCGCCGCGCCGTCGCCGCTGAGGCTAGCGGCGGCCCGCCTGGACCCCGCCGCAGCTGCGCAGCCGTCGTGCCCCGCCCTGATCGTGTAACACTTCTGGTGCTGATCCGCCCCCGCCGACGCCTCCCGTACGCCGCGTCCCCTGCCTCCTCCCCACACACCCCCGCCCGCCCGCATCCGCTCGGCCCTTGCACTAGCACGTCCCCCTGCCAGCTCGCCTCCGCTACCATCCGACGCAACCCGCCGGCACCGCACTGCAGCGGCGCCGCGCCGGCTCGACGGTGCTGTGGGGATCCGGCTTGTCCGGACCGCACACCGTCAGCGTACCCCCCTCCGCCCACACACGCTTCGATTGCCGTACTGCCCCTGCAGTACTTGCCGTGCGACCCGCCGTACGACCCGCGGCTACTCCCCTTATCCCTGCCGCGCGTCCCTCCCCGCCTCTTTCGCCGCGCCGCCTCTCCGTCACGCACACTGGTCACTTATTCCTGTCTTTGATAAAAATTTTTACCATCTTTAGCCTGCCTTCACATCCTCTCTGCCTTGCCCCCCTACATGTGCACTGCCGGCGACTACCCTACCGCTGGCCTTCCGACTCCGGTTAGGTGGGTATTGTCGCTTTCGGGTTCGCGTTTCTTGTCCTTTCGCTGCTTTGATCGTGGGTCTGCTGTTGCATCCTTGTTTGCGCACGCCCATCGACGAGGCGGCGCGGCGCGCACACACGCCTTGGAGCCCGGACGCTGGCACCGTAATCTCGACGTTCCTCCCCAGCTGCATCTCCAGCAACCGGTTTGACCTCGGGCTGGGTCGGGTCCTGCTGTCCCTTGCATGTCCGTCGCCGCCCCGCGTAAGCCGCCCGCACAACCGCGACTCTCCATCACGGGGACACACTGTCTTTGCTTCTGCTTTATCGCGTGTCGCCCCTCTTTTCTATATACACGTCCCCGGCCTGTCGGCAATGCGCAGCCAACGGCCTCACTCGTCCGCGTGCGCAATTAGGGTCCTCGCAAGTCGTGTCTCTCGGTTTATTTTAACACACACACACACACACACACACACACGCTTTTCTCTTTGATAACACACACACGTACGCCTCTGCCGTGTACGTTTTACGTCCACACCACCGCCGTCATCAGCCCCAGGATGGCTCCGCTGCGCCGCGACCTGCCCACCCACATCAGCGGCACCGGGTTCCAGCCCAGGCCCTCCTCCGACCCCAGCACCACCTGCAGCGGACCCGGGATCACGACCGCATCCGACAGAGCGCGCACCGCCGCCGCCATGGCTGCCGCCGCAGTCCTCCGCCGGTGCCGCCCCGCCTGCCGCTGCTGACCGTCTGCCTCCTCCCCCCGATCAGCGTCAGCGTCAGCGTCGCCCGCTTCGACCGCCGCCGCCGCTGTCGACGGCGGCGCGTCCGCGTCCGCGGCCGCGGCGGCAGTACCGACCCGTGGGTCGGCAGGCGCCGCCGCCGGCGCGTCCACGGATGCCCCGTCGCGCTGCTGCTCGTCGGTGAGCTCAGCGCCGCCCTCCAGTCGGCTGATGTGCTTCTGGTGCATGTGGCTGTTGGCAGCGAGCGGGGAAACACACGGGGGAGTCCCAGGGTGACCCCCGACATTGTTCGGGAGCATGAGATTATGGCTAGCTGCTGAGATGTGGAGTTGAGATCACAGTTGATGGATTGAGATTCGCACGCTAGATCGGTGGCGATTGCTGAACCCTCTGTCTCTGCGTACGGATGTGCGGGTGAATGGATGAGGTGGGATCCTTAGTTGGCAGGATCAACCGCCTTGGACCCTCGGTTCGTATGGCGTAGGTTCGGTGTGATGATGGTTGAAGGTGTCCTATAGCATCATATAAAACCGCGACATAAACCCTTAGACAGGGCCCGGAAGCCAATTCACACTGTAACGGTACTACTAACGGTACTACATGGAGGAAAACACACCGGTCGCGTTCAATGAAGACGACCTTGCCCTGCCTTCCCTTGGTCTTACGGTATTGAATGGACACGACGTCTTATGGAATGGACACGACTGGTGCCGCGACTGAGGGAAGCGGAGCTCAAACGGAGCGACAGCGGCAGTAGCGGGTGGTTCACACGGATAGCTGGTGGACCTAGTGGGACCTAGTGGCTCACCACATCATTGCTGTCGGTGTGTCGGAAGGCCACGGAGGCAGGGGGCCCAAGGGAGGTAGGGGCTGCAGTGCCGGGCCGCGGCGACGCGCCCCTCGCCCCGTCCCATCCGACCCCGCCCGGGGACGGAAGCGGGGCGGGGCAGGGAGCCGGTGTTCCCCGGGCGGCAGGTGGGACGTGGAACGTGGACGTGCGCTCATCGACCTGCTTGTGCGGTGCCGTGCGGTGCCGTGCGGTGCAGGGAGGTGCAGGGAGGTGCCGTGCGGTGCCGTGCGGTGCCGGGAGGTGCCGTGCCGTGCAGGGAGGTGAGTAGTTAGGTGCGACGGCGAGCGAAGGCCGCACCCACCTCCACCCACCTCCACCCACCTCCACCCACCTGAGGAACTCCGATCTGCTGACGTACTGTAGCGGCTCGGGCATGCGAGCGGCCAACCCCGGGGCCACTCCAAGACTGGCCGCCACCTCCGCCCAGCTCAGCGGCGTCGCGACGGCCTCCTCCAAACACCACCACCCGTCACCGCCGCCACCGCCGCCGGAACTCCCAGCGCCGCCGCCGTCCACCTCCCCCGACGCCGCCGACGGCCCAGCGGCTTGCCGCGGCGGCACTGGCACTGCCGGGGGAGGGGCCGCCGATCCGAGACGAGGCTCCAGGATAATCGGTACGACGTTGAAGTCCGATTCGCTGCCGTACGCGCCGTACAAGACATCCTTGGTGAGCTCCGCAAGGCCAACGAGCAGCTCAAGGTCCCTAGACAGCCCCTGGAGCGGGACCGTTGGCGTCGATCGCGGTGGGTGGTTGGTTGGGCTGGTTGGGTTGGTTAACAAACCCGCAACCCCCGGGCCACCAAGACCTTCTCTGCCCCAGGTTCAAATCGGACCTCCACTTTTCTATTTTTTTCCCGGATGTTCCGTACCATCTTAAAAGGGGCAGCCTATCCCTCCCTCCCTCCCAGACGACTGCCTGCTGCCGCCCAACTGAGGCCCCCCATCTCTCACCGCCCCCACCGCCCTCACCTGCGCCAGGACCTCCGGCGGCAAGGGCACCGCCTCAGCCGCCGGGCCCTCCTCCAGGCCCTTGAACTGCCCGGCCTGGGGTGCGTGTCGGCGCGGGGGCGGGGCGCGAGGCAAGGGGGTGAGGTGAGGAGGTGGGTCGGTCCGTCATTGGGTGGAGGACCCCTGGCCCCCCCTACAGGTGCGCCCCCGGGTAGGGCGGGTAGGGCTCTTTCCCGCTTTAGCCTCGGTCCATCCCCGGTCTTTCGTCCCGGTGTGCGATCGGTTCGGCAGCGCTTTGTGTTCCTCCGACATTTGGGTGGTTTATATCCCGTGTGTGTGTTCGGGGGAAGCGGGGGAAGCGACTACCGCCCGTCAGAGCGGCACTGATTCAACCAGGCGACGCGGCGCGGTGCCGTACAGGTTGCTCGCGGCGGAATACTGTCGTACATAGGTCTGTCGCCGTACCTGATGGGCGATGCCCTGCAGTGGCCCAGCCCACAGCCGCAACGCGGTGCGGAGACCCGCGCCATCGCGGTCGAACCCCTCCCCAAGGCGCTGCTGCAGCAGTGACCGGCGGTGCTCGGCCGCCTCCTCGAAGCGCTGGACCGGGCTGTTGTAGCTCCCCGGCTGCTCAACGACGGAGACGCTGCGGTACCGAGACAGCATCTGGGCGCAGCCTGGCAAGGAGCAGGGGGTTAAGGGTGGCGCCGCTGGGGAGGTCGGCCGAGGTGCCACGACAGGCGCTGCGCCTGGTTGTTGGGGCCGGCCCAGGGGCTCACGCGCCGGCTGTTGCGGAGAAGAAGAATTTTCGAAGTTTGAGAAGTGGGTGCAGTGAATTGCTTTCACGAGGGCGGTTTGGGGGCTGCCGAGGCGAGGTTGTGCGCGTGTCGGAAGTACCGCTGGGAGGACGCTCCGACTCAGCGATGCTCGCCAACGAGGAGAAGGCAAAAGGGTTGCAATAATGATGTTCATTTACGAGCAAAGAAAGCCACAATCATCATCATCATCATCATGTGAACCATCACCAAGAGTTCCGTTCCGATGGCTTGGTGGACTGTCGTGAATTGTCAACGAGGACTGGCGCGAAACTTGTACTTGCGTTGCTTTGGGTCACCATCGCAGCTTCTCAGACATTCCTCCTTGGCAATCTATAACTTCACGCAATCCTGGCGCCTGATTCTCCCAGTCGGGATGTGGCGAACGGCAAGAGGAAATTTAGTAGTTTGGGAAGCCCTGCCACTTTCTTAAGCCGCATCTTTCCAAGGCTTGGCCTTTTATCCCCAAATAAACCATACTCATGTAGCTCGGACCATTTCATGGGCAGCCAGCCACCGTTGAGCCAGGAGCCTGCAGATGCTGCAGTCGCTCCGGCCGAAAAATGCAAGCGTCGCAAGCAAGCTCACGAACGGCATGTCACTGTGAGTTCCCAGCAGTATTCTTCTGTTCTCTTGACGGGGGCCGGCATCGCACTGCGAAACGGTCGTTGCGTCCGTTAGGTTGGGTCAACGCTTGACCCACTTCGCGGGGGATCCACGGATCCTTCACCCGCCCGCAGGCCTCCAGCGCTCCGGCGCCTCCTCCTTCCGCGGTGGACCCGGACACCACGCAGCCCGACTGGTGGGAGCCCCAACCGCATGCAACGTTGGACCCGAATGAGCTCCAGGTGCGGTGCGGTTCGTCGCGTTCAGGGGGGGGACGCCTCCCTGTCCCCCGCCCCCTGTCAACGTCAAAGCGCCGCCGGTTCACTGCCTTCACACAAGTGTGAAAAACTATTTACACACACTGCCTCTCTCTCTCCCTTCCCTTGGCTCGGCTGCGGTCTCGGGGTCCCATGTCTTGACAGCGGTACAGCGGCTCCACAGTGCCCCGCCCCCACCGCACTGGCAACAGCGAAGTATAAATATGTCTACCAATTTCCTATACCCCCACCGCGCGCGCTCCCCAGGACCGACCGCACACGCCCCTCGCCCAGTGCCTGTCCTGCGCCCTGTGCGGCGGACTGCTGCAAGAGGCCATGGCGGCGGTCGAGTGCGGCCACACGTGTGAGTGTGTGTGTGTGTGGGGGGGGGGAGGCGGAGGTCCCCGTGGGGTCATGACCCACAAGCCGCTCTTCGGTACGGCACCGGCATGTTTCAGCACAAGGCCATCAGTGGGCGGCGTCGCGGGGCGGGGGGCATCGGTGTGGACATCGGGGTGGCTTCACGTTGCCGTTCGCGTGCATGTTTGTTTAATGAGAAACCCACCCAGAACCGCGTTCATGTGTGTGTGTGTGTGTGTGTGAATCGTTACATATCTGCCGGGCCGACACTGGCCGGGGGCGCTAACCCGCCCCATACGGGAGACCGCCGAAGCACTCTCCCAGAGGACTGGGAGAGGGGCGAGGAGACACAGCACGGGACCACAAGGGTGCCGTGCACCCGGGGCCTTTAGCCCCATCTAAAACGCGCCATGAGGTCAGGCATCAAGCCATCCTGCCTTTATAAAGCCGATCACGGGGCCAACGCAACAAAACCCCTGTGCCGCACGCGGAGCGGCGGGGCCCGTGTCCATTCCGCTGCACTGGTCTGACGCTGCCGCAGACTGCTATGACTGCATCGAGCGCCGGGTGGAGATCGGGGGCAACCACAACGGCTGCCCTGTGGCGGGGTGCGGGGCGGTGCTGGGACCCAACCCCTTCGACCACCACCGGCTCATGTACGACAGCTTACTGGACACGCTCGTCCAAAAGGTCTGTCGGGTCTGCCTCTGGACTCAGTTGGCTCATTGCTCTCTAAGGAATGGTGGAGGGGCGGCAGTTCAAATAAGACACGAACTGCTCTCGCCCGAACCGAACTCGTGTGGCTGTTAGGGACTGGTGGAGGGAACTGGAACTGTCGCGCGCGGGTCGGACCCTCCCTCCCCACTCGTAACAGCCAGCCAGCCAGCAGCCGCTGCTGCACCTGCTCAAAGACGACGGCACCTTTCCGGGCTGCCCACAACCCGCGACGGTTGACACCCACCAACCAGCTGCAGGGGTTGATTCATCCACACACCCAAACACTCACCGATCCACCCATCTACGGCAGCCTCAGAACCCCCTCCTCGCTCCCCCTCGCTCTCCCCCCTTTAGATCTTCCCCAGGCCGCAGCTGGACGCCGCCCTCAGCGCGCGGCGGGCGGAGCGGGAGGCCGCCACCCGGGAGGCCCGCGCCGCCGTCAACCAGGGGGGCAGCCACCGCACCCCCAGCACCCACCACCCGCATCCGCATCCCCACAAGCAGCACCCGAACGAGGCCAACCAGGGGCCCCAGCAGCAGCAACAACAACAACCACAGTCAAGCCACCGGAAAGGGCAGGGGACGCCAGGGCGGGGCCAGCAACACGAGCCGCCGCAGAAGCCGTTGGCCATCAGGACTGGGGGTCAGGGCAAGCAGCGGCATGCGCCCCCTGGGAGCGGCGCAGGCGCAGGCCGGGCGGGGGCGGGATACGGCCGCGGAGGGATCAGCTCGGACGGCGGGGAGGAGGGCGACGATGAAGGTGGGTCGGTCGGTGCGGGAGCTGGGGCGGGCGCGGTAGGCGGCGGGAAGAAGGGTACGTCGCACCGGAGATTTGGCACCGCGGGCGTGCCAGGCATCCGGCGCTTTTGGGCGGGCGGATGGAGAGCAGGGTGCAGCGCTGCTGCCGCCCTTGTGCCGTGGCGACCGTTGATGGTGCCTCTTTACTTTGTATCAATGATGTAATGTTATGTTGTAGCAAGCTTCGTTTTAAACCCCTTTATCCCCCACATTCACCCAACCCCCATCCAGGCAGCGACCAGGAGCTCCGCCTGCGGGTTCCCGTGACCCCGGGCCGCGTGTCGGGGTCGGGGTCAGGGCCATTGCGGGTGTATCGCTAGCAAGCGCCGCCGCCGCGGGGCAGTCGGCGGGGCAGTCGGAGGCGCCGCGCCACGCAGCAGGCCCGGGGCGCTGATGGCGGTGCAGTGAAGCGCGGGGGAGAGGGGGGTCGGGCTCACGTCGCAGGGGTTACTGGCGCGGCAACAAACCCAACTACGGACTACGGATCGGACCTCTTTTTCTTTGTTGTGTACCTGTGTTTTGTTGTTTATTTGTACGGAGAGTCGGATCTTGCCTCGTCGTCTCGTCGGTTTTCGGGCTCTGGTGTTAGCACACGAGTACACGCTGCGAGCACACAACGGCCGCGCAGGGTCATGTTGTGTAGCTGGACGGCCTGGTGTGGTTGGACGAGCCACCAGTGGCGGTTTTATGGTACCAAGCGCATTATGGCCTGGCGTTCTTCTTGCTTCACAGGCTTGCTGTGTCGATCGACGCCTACAGACGTTGGCTTCCCGGTTGTGACCTGTATGTACCGCTGCGTGGAGTGGAGTGGAGTGGAGCACCGCGTCCCTTGCTTCCAATCTGTATGCCTACCTATGTAGGTTGAACAGGCAACGTCCGTTGCACGTACCCATATGTGGCGCAACGCGACTGGAGCGCTGCTTCCGCCGCCGCGGCATCATCGACCTTGTACATATGCTTACTCTGTCCAGCTGAGCACGGCGGCTCAGCGGGCCTCGACCTGCAGACACGGACATACCGTACCGTGTCGGTGTTTAGGGTTTGGTAACTGCGACGAGGTTTGACCCTTGGGTTGTGGAGCGCTGCGGTGGCTCCGCTGAGGGTCTTACAAGTCTTAGAGAAATCGGCAACAGGGAGGGGGGCCCGGGTCGCTGCGTGATCTCTGCCAGTGCGGTGCGGTGCGACGTGTGGCTGATCCGGGACGTCGGGGAGTCATCGGGGGGATGTGGCCGAGTCCTGACGCGGTGGGTCGTGTGCCCGTTTGACGGGCTGCGGTCACGTCCAACGATCGCATGAAGGCCACAAGGAAGGGCTGGAAGGGGAATGAGGCCTCTGGTGGGCTGCAATCAACGCTGCTGTTGCGTCGCAGCAGCTGTGTGTACCGGTATTGCCTGTCCTGGGTCGGTTCGGCATCCCGCGCTTGCTTGGAGCTGTGGCGGGAAAGGAGACGCCGCTCAGTGATCGAGGACATATCAGGAGGAAATGCGCCAACCAGGGACCGGGGCCGGTGTGACGCGACGCGCCGGCTCCAGGAAAGCCTTCTTCGGTAGCGGTGTAAGAAGCCAATGCCCTGAAACAGGCGCACGGGTGGTTGATGATGCATGTAAGGGTTACAGGTGCAAACCGTCGCTCGGTCGTCAGGACGCAAGGCCCTGCTTGGTCGCTCGGTCAGTCTTGGTTGATTATGGTACAACGGTTTTTCAACAACCAACGGCCATGCCAACTTGGGGCTGACAAAAAAATCATATATAATCGTTCGGAACGCCACCGCCCTCCAGCAGTCCATCCCCGATAACCAAGTTTGCAAAGTCAAGTGTTCAGTGAAACCAGGCGCGTGATAGGTCATGCTCAGGTGAGCCATTCGCCAGGTGGTGAAGCTGGTGTCCGGGGACAACCAACAGGAGCGCCCCCGACCGTCTGAGAAACCGCCCACCAGTGAGTGCCCTGGGTCAATCAACATGGTGGGCCCCCCTTACACCCCGTACCACCTGACAGCCGCCTGGCAGGTGTGCACATCTGCTCCCATCCATGTCCCCCGCACACGCCGCGTCGTCGACCCGAGGGCCGCTCGCTGGCGCCCCCCTCCCCACACACCCCTGGGGAAGGCGGCGAGGGTCCGGGCGTCTGGTCTTCAACCCCAACCCAACCACGTCACGAACGCACCGGACGGTGATACCTGTCATCATACGCATGTAGCGGCTCTTGTCATGCGAGCCAAAGGAAATCTAAATCGAGGCAGTGAGAGGGCGCCCTGTCGGGTGTGGCCCGCCCAAACCTCCCAACCGCTCCATTGACCCTGTCCGCCGCAACGCCACAAAGCAGTCGCTGATGCGCCACGACCAGCGCGTCACTGCTGCTCAGCCACACGCAGATCGCCCAGCCACGCAGTCATGGCTGCTGAATCGAAGAGACAGGGTGCCAACACTGCCACCAATCAATCGCTTCTATCATCATGCACGGGGCGGTCAAGCAGCGGCACAGCTCCCCGGCATGTGTCCAATCTCCAATGACGCTCCACGTGGAACGGAAGCTCTGTGCCTCGGAGGAGCCCACGAACTGGGGTTTCCCGAGCTACCGTCAGTGCCTGCAGATGCCTCGCGCCGTACTCTCAAATGCCCATAGGTAGCTTTGTGAAACCATTGAACCTCTGTCCAGACGGGCGGGGCCCAGACATGGCACGCAAAACCAGAACCAAAGCTCCGCCGCTTGAAGCAATATGACTCGTTGGGTACAATGGCAGCCTAACGCGCTCGACCGCCCAGCGCAGTGCGCTCCTCAGTAACCCGACCCGACCCAGCGGCACGTGTGCGTGGCGCACTGTCGAAAAGGGACACCCGGACGTCCTCCCGCGCATCTCGCCTGACGCCACAGCCTGCCTGCCCAAACCAATGAAACCCACCCAACCCCTCCTCCCCCCTGGTCAACTGCGCGTCAACTGGAACAGCGTGTCGCATCACCTACCCAACTCGCAGTGCGTCTCTGAATCCTGACGACGTACTGCTGGAGCACGCGTGCGACTGGATATGGAGGTCCCCGGGGCCCTATGTACGTTATTACTCGGGAGGCCTGCACCTCGCTACCGCCATGTCCAATGTATGGCTGCTAAATGAAACCGCCGATGAAGAACAACTGCCACAACCAACAATGCAACCATAAGAGACGTGTGCCAAATCAAAAGCGTCACACACACACATACACGGGTCGGCACATGCACTGGGGTTGCTCATCTCCAACCGGCCTGTCCACTTCAGACGAGCAGACGTTCGGCCCCGCGCCACGTTACGCTGGTGCGGGTATCATATCGGGTGCCGACGGGCGCACCTGCCCTACCCGGGTTACAGACCAGATGGGCGCCCGTAGTACCATGCACCGCGGCAAGCCCCCTATGGCGTGGACAAAAATGATCAGCGGGCTTCGGTGGGCCCCCCGGGCATCTCACACTCGGAATCCGCCCAGTCAGCTGGCTGTCACCCTCTGGATCCCCGCTCCCTCAGACATTCCTCGCCTTCATGGCGCTAGAGCAGCTGCGCCTGCGCGCTACCCTACCTACACGCCGACGACGCTCCTGTGCCACGCATCGGTTCCCAAATCCTTACTCCTCCCACTCGGCCTTATTGCGGCAAACCTTGCACGAGCCGTGATCCCGAGGGTGCCCCGTAGGGATGCCTCCCTCCGTGCTGGTTGCTGTGCTGGCAAAAGACGGCCCTCGGCTGCCTCAGTGCTGGTTGCTGTGCTGGAAAGACGGCCTCGGCTGGTTGGAAGAGCTGACCTGGTCGTCGTCGATCAGCTGCGCCTGTGTGCTCGTGGTGGGCAGTGCGCAGGGGCGCGTGATGTCGGGCAGGCTGCAGCCCTCGAAGTCCAGCGCCACCCGCTGACCGAGGCTCTTGACCACCGCGTTGCGGCCGCGGGCGGTGACGGCCTGACAGGGGGGGCGGCGCAGGGAGGCAGGACGGGGTATCGCCGCCGCAGTAAGTAATGGCCCCTCAACGGGCGGATGGTGTGGGCGACACGGTGTAGGATCTGAAGGTTTTTACGACTCACACTGCAGAAGCAGGGCCGGGTGCTGGGAACGGTGGGCACCATGACGCAGATGCGTGATTTTCGTAAGATGGCAACTTCTAAAAGCGTGGTCTTCGCTTTCTGCCATTCCGCGCTGCCAGACCGTCCCCGCTCCCTCTTTCCCTCCCAGGCTGGCCGCCTCACCTCACAGTGCAGCACCGAAAGGTCCTGGAGGGACGTGTGGCGGGTCAGTGCCATGAGCACCTTGTCGCTCATGGCGTGCACATCCTTTACCTGCAGAAACAAGGGGAACAACGGAGAATGGGGGGGTTGTAAAGGCCTTTCGCTGCCGCGAAACGAATGCCGTCGCGCGTTTCTTCACAGAGGCCAAAGGGCACGGTCACTTGTGGCGCAAGGAGCAGATGAGGATGTCGTCTTTGCTGCGCGCCAGCCTCCACTTTGCGGTTGTTTCGTGTCAGCACCCGAACCGTTCGCAAAGATCGCGGCCATTCCCATCAACGCCAACTTGGCGTTGGGGCAGCACTCGGCGCACCCACCTCCAAGCGCGTCAGTTGCGTCAGGGCGCCCAGCCCCGCCGCCAGCGAGCCCTCGCTGGCCGTGTGCAGGTGCTTCAGCGCCAGCGAGCGCAGGTCGCTCAGCCCCGCAAGCGACGCCAGGAAAGAGCCTGCCGGAGAGGGAGGGCGCGACATTGTTACTCCAGGGTCGGGTCACCAAAATGAGACGCGTTGCTGCTGTTGCAATCAGGAGGCGCTTCCACGGGGCCCCATCGACTGGCGGGCGGGACGGCGCCGTCCCCTGGAGAGACCATCAGCACCGCACGCCTCCCAGGGCGGGACGTTTTCTGATCGCTGTCAAAAGCTCCTCCACGCATACACGGCCTCCGCGCGGCAAAGTTCCACCTCGCGGCCCCCCGATACAATCACACACCTGAGATCTCCTCGTACCGCCGCACGATGGGCTT
The DNA here is from genome assembly GCA_003117195.1 of Eudorina sp. 2006-703-Eu-15. Lineage (NCBI taxonomy): Eukaryota > Viridiplantae > Chlorophyta > Chlorophyceae > Chlamydomonadales > Volvocaceae > Eudorina > Eudorina sp. 2006-703-Eu-15. The sequence continues at coordinate 19,519 of BDSI01000133.1, forward strand.
CTGCCGCATGTAGGCCTGGGCGGCGTGCACGGACAGCTTGCGCAGGCCCTTGACGCGCAGCGACGTCAAGTGCGGCAGGCGGCCCAGCGCGCGCAGCCCCGTGTCGGTGACCAGGTGCAGGCCGCTGAGGGACAGCTCCCGCAGGCTGGACAGCTCGCACAGCTGCGCCAACTCGCCGTTCTGCTCAACACGGGCAGGAGGACAGGCGCGCGTCAGCGGGACAGCGGCACATCATGACGCCAGACAGGAAGCCACGGGCGCCCCGTTCTGCGTCCCCGAAACTGTGATGAGTACCTTTGAACCACACCGTCCGACGCAAGCTCACGATAGCTGGTTCGACCGGCCCAGAGAACGCCGCCGGGGCATCCCCTCCCCACGCAAGCGGCAGCCTAACCGTACCTCCAGCGCAAGGCAGTTGTCCAGCGTCAGCTTCCGCAGGTGGGGGAACTGGCGCAGCAGCGGCACCAAGCTGCCGTACAGCAGGAAGAAGCACGCGTCCAGGCACAGCTCCTGCAGCTCCATCTCCGGGATGTTGGTGGTGGTGCCGGGGGTGCCTCCGGGGATCCGCGCGCCGCCGGTGCTGGCCACCGGGGTGGCAACACCCGGGGCGCCGTCGCCGACGCTGTCCCGGCAGACGCTGCCGCCGCTGCGGCGGCGGTCCGGCGCCGGTGTCGAGTTCTCCGCGGTCGGCGGCGGCGGCGCCGGGCCTGCTGCTGCGGCGGCGGCGCCTTGGACGGCGGCGGGAGGCCTGTCCGTCAGCGGTGCGCTGTGCCGCCGGCTCACGCGTTGCTCGATCATGGCCGCGTCAGCGGCGGCCGCGGCATCTCCGGTCGCGGTGACGGGGGGTCGGCGGCCAGAGTCCGCATCCGCCTTCTCCTCCGCGCCCACGCCGTCTGAGCCTCCGGCGGTGGCCACCACAACAGCGGTCACGGCGGCCGCGGCGGCGGCGGCAGCAGCCGATGGCCCCGCCCCGAGCCCGCGGAAGCCCACCTCCTCCCCGCTGCTCCCGCCATCGCTGCCGGCGCCCGCGCTGCCGCCGCTGTCGTCCTCGCTGCTGTCGCCTGCGACCATCGCCGCCGCGGTGCCGCGGCCACCGCTGGAGGGTTCAACGGCAGCCGCCGTGGCCAGGGCGCCGGCGGCCTCCAGGGTGCGCCGCCGCGGACCTCGCTCACCCGAGGCTGTGCCTGCGGGGCCCGCCGCGCCGGGCATCAGTCCTTCAGGACTGGGGCTGTCCTCGCTGTCCCGCCGCCGCCTCAGTCCGCGTCGGATCTGCCCCGTCCCCTCCACCAGATCCCCAGCCGCGGCCGCACCGCCCTCGCGCAGCCCCGCGTGGTCGACGTCGGCCGGCTGCCCACCCGCGCCGGCCGCAGCCGTGCCCGCCGCAGCCGCCTCCTGGCGGTAGGCAACCCCGGCCAGTCGGTCCGCCACGGGGGTGCGCCGCCCGCCGCCGCCGGGCAGCGGCACCGGACTTCTGGGGTTCGGGCTGGGTCCCGCCTCCAGGTCCTCGGTCAGCGGCTCGGGCAACGGTGACGGCTCCGGAACCCCCTCCGGCAGGACCAGGTTGAGGGCCGTCCAGTAGAGGCGGATGCGCATGGAGCGCAGGCGCGGATTGGGATGCACGTCGATCACGCCACCGGACCTGCCGTGGTGCGGAGCGGGGCAAGTAGGTGGCGGCTGGTTGTTTGAACGGTGGGCAGGTGAATGGAGACATAGAAGCGAGCGAGCATGTGACATGAACCAGGGTGAAAGGAGTGGTGCAACAAGGTGGCCCGCAGGGGGTCCACTGTAGCATCATATTGATAAATGAAATACACGGCGGACGGGTGGAACGGTGAGCAGTTGCATGGAGATGTGTGGCGCGCGCGCACGCGTCGTGAACACGACGTTGCAAGGAGAAGAGACTGCACGCCACGCGCAATCGCGATGACGACCCGCATCATCACACGTCAATCTGCGGTAATGCGGTGCACATGCAACCTGGTGATGCCGCCGCCCGGCTTGCCTGCTGCGGTCGCTGGACACGAAGAGCGACTCCAGGTTGGGCGGCGCCACGACCGTCACCATGAGCTCCTCATCTGATGCGCAGTAGAGGTCCAGGGAGAGGCTCCGCAGCGCCCCCAGCTCCGACAGCGCGGGCAGGCCCGGCTTGAGGCACTCGGCGGGGGCCCGCAGGTCCAGGGAGGACAGCCTGCGGCCGGCCGGAAAGACCGCGATTCGATTCGGGCAAGTCGCAGGTCGGAACGGACGGGGCCTATTTTCGCACACCACCACACGCCGCCTACGAATCGTGGACGGGCTCTCGGACAGGCGCAGCGTCCCTCGGCTTTCATCGGCTTCCATCATGAGGTCCTTGCCGTTCGTGCAGAGCGACCAAGGCAGTGACAGCAAGAGGCACACAAATTCGCATGCGTGTGCTTGCCAGTGGCTTGGGGCACACCACGCACGTTGCGCTGACAACCGGCGAAGGAACATGCGCCTATCGACTCCGTCCCTCGAGCACACACACGCACACACAGACGCACGCACGGGCCCTGAAGGAGCCTTTCCCTCTCCAAGTGGCCCTCCTGCCCTCCTCCTCCCGCGCAGCTCACCTGCTGAAGCCCTGCCAGCAGAGGAGGTCCGGCTGCTGGAGCACCTTGGTGCTGCTGGTCTTGAAGGTCAGCGACTGCAACAGGGCGGAGGAACACAGGGCGGGGGGCGCGGGAGCGGGCGGTCTTGAGAGTTCCCTGATTAAAAAATCATTCCATCACGTTTGTGTCGCAGGGCTCATGGCGCCCGGGTCCTGAGTGTAGGTAAGACGTAGTGGTCGCCCCAGCAGGCCCAACCGCGGGGACCGCCATCGCAGGTTACGTGCTTGTTGGCGCAAACGCAGCTCGACCTTATGCCCACATTCCTCGCGCGCAGGGAGGGTCACCGCACCGTGGCTCAGATTTCTCTCGACCGCTGAAAGCAAGCTCAGCGTGCCCTCGGCTGAGAGCTCAAATTGATTTCCACGCCTGTGACCAAAACATCACCCTTGGGAAGGAACCCGCCGGCCCCTGACCTTGCCATCACCGCCGCCGCCCACACACACCGACTGACCTGGAGGGCCGGCAGGCGGGTGCACACCGGCAGGAACTCCGAGGCACAGCTGCTGTCGCTGTTGATCAGCAGCGCAGTCAGGCCAGACAGCCGCTCCAAGGCCTGCGCCCAAAGACATCGCACACGAAGACATACAGAGGACGAGGACGACAAGGTGAGGAAGCACGCAAAGCGAAGCCGAGGTTGATGGCATGCAGGCTTCAGCGCAGCTGGCCAAGCCAAACCTTGCGGGAGGGTATGCATGCGGGTAACAGGAACAATTTGACAGAAGGGCACCGTGGGAGTCCTCTGCGCTGTTCAAGACGCAGTCATCAGTGCATGCCGTCCGCCTTACCTCCGCATTGGCCAGCTTCTTGACGGCGAGGCAGCGCAGCCGCCCCAGCGGCGCCAACGCCTCCGGGGCCACCAGCGTGTCCAGTGTGAGGTCGGTCAGGTTGGGCAGGCAGGCGATGGCGTCCGCGCTCAGGGCAGGGCACAGGTCCGCCTGCGCACACGGGGGCAGTGGAGGAGCGAGCAGTTTTGCGGAGCAAAAGCGGAGGAGCGAGCAGTTTTGCGGAGCAAAAGATATACTGTGGGCAAGGGAAGGACGGTCCCTGAATCTCCAGAAGCTCAGTAAATTTGAGACACGCCAATAATGCCAACCGGTGACCGTGTCGTCACACTACAAAGCGTGCCCCGTGTTCGCCTGGCCGCCATCAGACCCGCTCAGAATCGGAAACTGCACTGCGATGCATCGGCCAATCGTCATCACACACACACACACACACGAGGCGCGCAAGGAAGGCAAGCGCGCACCTGCAACTTGCTGAGGCGCAACAGCACGTCTCCAAGCCCACCGAAGATCCGGGACGCGGGTGAAGACGGCGGCGACGAGCCGGGGGAGTCGCCCACGACTCCCACAGAGCCGTCGCCACCACTGCCACCGGGTCCAGCACCGCCGTCTGCCTCGGCCGCATGCGCTGTGGAGCCCGAGCCCGCCTCCTGCTGCCGAGACTGCGGATGTGGCGGAATGCAGACCGACGGCGAGCCGACCGTTGCCTCTCCGTCGCCTGTGGCCGCCGCGTCGCCGGCTCTGTCGCTGCTGGTGTCGGTCCCGGCAACGCCGCGCGAATGGGGCTGGACAGCCGCCGGCGACCGGTCGGATGCAGCCGGCGCCGCGCCGTGCGAGGCGGTTGCCCTGGTCCCAGTGCCCCCGTGAGCACCCTGCGCTGCGCCCCGCGCCCGTGACCTTGTCCATGGCTGGGGCGACTTGAGCGGCGTGCGGTGATGCCCGCTGGTACCTCGGGTCACGCGGGCAGTTGCAGGTGCGGCCGCGAGCGGTGCCCCGCCAGGGGCCCCCGGCACAGCACCCTGAGCTCCCGGAGGAGCGCCATCGCCAGCGTTCGTGGTGTCGCGATGGCTTTGTTTGAGGGCGATGTTGGACAGGCAGAGCTCGCGTAGCGCTGTCAGTTGACGGAGCGGGTAGAGCATGCGTGTTGTCAAGCCCTCGACATGCGACAGGTTGAGCTGTGTGAGGTTGGGGTAGAGGGACACCAGCTTGCTGAGGTCAACGTCGGGTCGTTTGGGGGTCGCGTCCTTGAGGCAGTAGCGCGCCGAGCGGCTCCAGTCCTTGCAAACAAGCTGTACGACGACAAACTGCTTTGCAGTCAGTGTTGGCACTATGACGTCAAAAAGGCCGTCCGGAGGAGCCTGCCAGCTGCGAAAAGGAGGCGGCGGACCGTCCTCGGCGCAAGGACCTTCCCCTGTTCGCTTCGCCTGCCTCGGCTGCCCCATTTTTCAAAGCGCCGGCAATCCTCGACGGCCTGGACAACCAGGTGACAGCTGGAACAGTCAAATAAATGATATAGAGTCGTTAAAAACAAAACAGGCGCTCTCGGATGATGTCGTCAGAGTGCTTGAATAGGGAGGGGGTTTGAACCTCAACGTTGCAGTGAGTCAACCTTGCGCTTATGGATGTATGTAACTATGTTGACTATGTGATAAAGGGTGCAAGGCGTAGTATCTATGTGCGGGGCTGGTTTCGTTTCTGCGTTTACGACCAATCCCATGAAGGCCCACTAATCCTGTCCTAACGTCACAACAGGTACGTTTGAGGACAGTATCCTCTTAACATTTATCAATGGTCGATAAAAACCTGAGAACGCCAAGCCTTTCTAAATGTTGTACTGCATGCTTTTCGACCCATTTGCGACGCTGTGATCTGCTTTCACCACCATAAAAGTTTCATTGATAACTAATCCAACCTATTGCCGCTTACACCATCTGTCGCCAAGCACGTCTCGACACCTGTGTTCAGCATTGGCATCAGGTTCCGTCGAAGTAATTGCACATCATGCTGCCGACCGAGACGCAGCGAGGAGCGTTTGCTCCTGGAACAAGTGCGTGATGGACTGACTGGCCTATGCCGCGGCACGCATGTCGCCATCTGACAGTTCGGCCACGTTTCCAAAGCGTCCGGGGGAGAAACTCGGGTCTAGTCCAGCATGGTCGTCGTTTCGGGGGCAGTCATCCGACCACACGCCCAGTGAGCCGCAAGCTGGGGTTTCCCTCCTGTGAAGAACGGTTGCCCCTTCCGCCCTTCTCCCATGCAGCAAAGCGCGGCACCGTCAACATGTACGACAGCTACGCCCCCAAGTTCGAGCCTGTTCCGGATGGTCCGTACGAGGCACCGGACGTGACCACACAGGCGGCGGGACACGAGCACTTTGACGCGACGCGCGAAATCAAGCTCAAAGACCCGTACGGCAGGGAGCTTCCAGTGACTTCTTACACGTACGTGCCTTGTCTCCGGAAGGGCCGGTCGCGGGCTTAGAGCAGTAGGACCCCTGCGGGCTGCCATGGCCGGGGCCTGGCTGGGCCGCCTGGCAATGCCTCTCTGCGTTTCTTCCGTGCGCACCCCGGCCCCGCCCCCGCCCCCGCTGCCACGCACTAAGAACGGTCACTAGGGTTGCTCACATCTGTTCCGCAACAACCATGTCTGTAAGCTCTGGCAATCCAGCCCCCCTCTCTCCTTCCTCTTCCTCTCTCCACGGCTCTGCCTGCCGCTCGGCGATCTCGGGCCGCACTGGGCGGGTTCGCGGGAAAGCGAGATCTGATCTGATCCGAACCTATCTGGGTCACGCGGCGCGGCGAGTACAACTCTCCGCAGCCCTCCCAGGCCCCCCAGCCACCCCGTCCCATCCCGCCCTCCTGCGCCGCCCTCAGCAGCTGCCCCGCCTTAGGCCGCGTGGCCCACGTACCGAACCGCCGGCGGGGAGGGGGTTGCTTCTTCCTGCCGCCCGCCTGAAATGCCGCCCGCCCCCTGGGGACCAACGACCCGCACCGCAGCCCGCGTGCCGGGCGACTACCCCTACTCCCCACTCCCCCCTTTTTCACGGCGCCCTACTCCCACGCCCTCAGGGAGCATTACCCGCCCAAGGAGGCCCTCCAGCCCGGGCGCCCTGTGGAGTTCGCGGCCAGCGGGGCGCCCTTCACCGCCACCTCCACGTACGACAACGAGTTCTTCAAGAAGCCGCGCGCGCCCCGACCCGTGGAGCCGCTGACGTACACCCACCGGCCTGGGCCCATGATCACGGTACGTCTCTCGTACTGTACGGCGGAAGGCGAGGTCACGTGCCGCGGGCGCGGACTGGGGGAGACCGTGTGAAAGGGCCGCCTGCCGCCCAGCCTCCCCCGCGCCCGCGCCCAAACCCTCCCGCGCCTTTCTCCCTTCCTGCCCTTATTACCTGTCCTCCTCCTCGCTCCTCCTCGCCTGCCCCGGCCCCGGCCCGCCCTCCCTCCCTCCCTCCCCTCCCCTTCCTCCCTCTCCGGCCCCCCTTCTGTCAATAAAGACAGCGAAATCTCTCCGCCCCACCCTGAAACCCCACCCTGCCGCCCCTCAGCGCGACACCACCAACCAGGACACCTACCGGCCGTTCGAGGTGCCCCCGGAGCCCGCGGCGGTGGCCACCCGCGACGCCACCGCGCCGCCGCCCCTCATCCCCTCCATCTACGAAACCACCTACCGCACCCAGTACGTGCCCAAGCCAGCGGACGCGCGTGTGCCGCCAGGTGGGGGGAGGTGGGAGGAGGGCGGGGGTGGGAGGGAGGAGGGCGGGGCGGGAGGCGGGGGAGGGGGGGAGGAGGGGGGAGGGGGGAGGAGGGCGGGCGGGTGTGGGTATGGTCGCCGGGGTTCACCTCACTCGCGCTCGCTGCCACCCTTGCTTGCTGCCCTGCTCCATCCCATCCGGGTATCTATCGCACTCCGGGCGAGCTCGCTTATGGCCCTTCATGCGGCTTAGCACACGAGAGCACACACACACACACACGGGTCGGGCGGGTTCTTTTTCTAAACAAACGGGTCGGTCGGGCTCGTGTATTTAACACACGGGTCTCTTCTCTAGCCGCACACGGTTGTTCCTGGCTGCTTGTCGCGCGGCGCAGTCCTCCCCCCCGTCTTCAAACGGACGGTTGCCACCCCGCCTCGCAGCTGTCCGTTGCACCCGTCACGCCCTCTGCTAAGACACCTCCAAGTGCACACAGCCGCACACAGTCACGTATATTGGTGCTAGATTTGGGTCGGGCGGGTCTCTTCTTTAAACACAGTCGCAACCTCCGCGCCACCGGACCACATAATCAGACGTCTCCCCTTCCAGGCCCAGGCTCCGGCTCCGACCCTATCATCCGCCCCGACCCCGACCCCGACCCCGACCCCGACCCGACCCCGACCCGACCCGACCCGACCCCCTCAGGCGCCATCCCCGCCAAGGACCCCCTGCCCTGGCTCAACGACGGCACCACCTACCGGAACGACTACACGCCCAAGCCGCTCGCCCTGCTTCCGCCGCCCGACTACGACCCCTTCAAGCCCTTCCCCTTCGACAGCACCACCGAGTACAGGTGAGGAGGGAGGGGGGGCGGAGGGGGACTTGGGGCGGAGGGGGACTTGGGGCGGAGGGGGACGTGGCCCAGCAGCTCGCGACCCACGTACCCCTCCAGCAGTCGCGGCGCCCTCGTGTTCGGGGGCCCTGCCCTGCCCCGCACCTAACCTGCCCTGCCCTGCCCCGCACCTAACCTCACCTGCCCTGCCCTGACCTGACCTGTCCCGCCCTGACCCCTGACCCCCGCCCTGCCCCCGGACGACCTGGCTCGCACCCGTCGGGCAGCCGCCACACCCCACCTACCCACCCCCACCATCCAACCCCCCGCTTGCACTCCCAATCCCACACCCCTCCCCCCTCCCCTCCACCTCTCCCACACCCTGCCCCCCTGCCCCTTTCTGTCAAAAAAAGACAGCGAAAGCGCGAAACAATCGCCGATTGCGTAGTAGTTGTCCTGTTGGCTGACGCCGCCGCCCTGCCGCCCTGCCCCCCCGTCGCTCTGGTGGCAGCGCAGTTTGAAAATGTCTGCCAATTTCCTATACCCCCCTTACCCCCCCTCTACCGCGGGTTTATTTATTTTTCTCAATTTAACCCCCCCTCTACCTCGTCGCCGGGTGTGCAGGGCCGAGTACCTGCCCAAGGAGAACCCGCCGGGTGTGCCGCCGCTGACGGGGACCCGCACCCGCGACGGCCTGACGCTGCCGCTGCCCCGCCGCTCGCTGGGCGTGGAGTTCGTGCACCGCGGCCAGTCGGACCGCTACTTTGCGCTCATCCCGCGGACCGTGGCGGCGCCCTGCGCGGCTCGGCAAGTGTTCACCACCGTGCACGACAACCAGGAGCAGGTGCGCAGTAGCTGCTGCAGTGGGGCGGGCGGGGAGGCGAGTGCCGTGGAAGGGGTAAAGGACGCCGGGACGGCCCCGGATGCTTCAGCGGATTCGGGGAGGGATGAGCGGTAGGGAGGGATGAGCGGTAGGGAGGGATGGGCGTATTTGTTTGGGGGGCTGGGCTTGTGTTGGATGGACTAAAGACAACCACAGACACATCCGTACCTCAACACGAACGCGCACCACCCCCACCCCGAACCCCCACCGCGGCGCCCCCAGGCTTGCATCCTGGTGCTGTACGGCGACGACCCGGTCGCTTCCAACAACACACTGCTGGGCCAGTTCGACATCGTCAACATCCCGCCCGCGCCCAAGGACGTGCCACGGATTGAGGTGGGGCCGTGTGTGTGTTTGTATGTGTTGCGACCTATGTGTTTTGGGGGGAGGGAGGATGACGGTGGTGGTCTGACACGGTGTCCGCTCGTTGAATGTAACTGCCTATGTCATTGTGTTTGTCGGTAGGCAGGCGGAGTGGTGGGTTGTGGCATGGGAGGGAGGGAGGGAGGGGGCGCCTTTCCTCGCCCCACCGCCGCCGCGCCGCCTTCCCGGGTCCGCCTCCTCACCTCCCCACCCCACCGCCGGCCTGCGCCGCCCTGCGCTGCACTCCTAGCCCCTCCCCTGAGCCTTCCGCCTTCCCCCTTCCCTGCCCTTGCTTTCCTTCCTCCCGCACTCTCCCTGGCGGCCCCCCTGCCCTCCCTCCTATCCCCCCGACCCCTCCTCCCTGACCCCTCCTTCCCGACCGCCCCCCCTTTCTGTCAATAACGACAGCGAAACAATGACCCCGACCCCTCCTCCTCTCCCCCCTCCTCTCCCCCCTCCTCTGCCCCCCCCTCCCGCCAGGTCATCTTCCGGCTGAGCAAGGACCTGCGCCTCACTGTGGACGCCCGGGACCTGGACACCGAGAGACACAAGAAGTGGTGAGCAGTAGGGGGGAGGGAGGGAGGGAGGGAGGGAGGGGGGCCGGAGGGAGGGAGGGAGGTGCGGCGGGGCGGCCGGGTGGCGGGGTGGCGGCGGCCGCCACATCTGGGGCTCACCCCGGATGCCGTACAATGTGTGTCACATGCGCTCTCTCGCGCGCGCGCACCGCCCTCGCGCGTCGCGCCGGAAGCTGCCTAACCGGCCCCCTGCCGGTGACGCACTCACGCGGCGGCATGACTCCGTCCCGGTAATACACACACGAGTGGACATCCCCCCGGGGTTTGTCGTTATACACACACACACACACACGGGCTTCTTTCCTAAACACACACACCTCACCGGCCGGTGGGCTGCTCCATGCACCGATCTCCCCGCACCCCCCCCCGCACCCCTCGCAGGGTCCAACGTGGCGACGTCGTGGTGCTGCGCAAGTGAGCAGGAGCAGCGGACCGGACCGGAGGGGGCGGGTAGGGTAGGGTAGGGCAGGGGAGCGGAGGCAGACCCGCTGACGTGGCGGTGTGACCTGGTGCGGAGGGGGGCAGCCGCACTGTCTGCCGACTGCTGCTGCCCGACGGCCGCCTGGACGGAAGCTGCGGTCCGGTGCGTCCGCAGCATTGGGGGGTCGCACCGCCGCAGCCAACGCCGCCGCGAGGTGGAGGCGGCCTGATTGTCGGTGGAGGGTGCAGGGCGCTTGTTTGTTTGCGGCCAGCCGCCGCGGGGCGGTTAGCCGCCGCTCGGGGCGGGCGGCCCAACGTCTCTCCTCCTGGAAGGGAGGGAGGCATGGTGGTGTGGAGGGTCGGCAGTACATATTGGGTGCACCCTGCACCTCGCTGGGAAGGGATGAGGGGCGCACCCGGGTAAGGCACGGGAGGCGGCTGCGGCACGAGGAAGGCGGCGGAGGGCGTGCTCGGTGGCTTGGGATGGGCTTCTTTGTGTGTGTGAGAGGGGGGTGAGGGGGGCATGGATTGGGGAACCGGGGCGGCAGGAAGGAACGGCCGGTGGCGCGTGCGTGGCTGGGTGTCGGGGACATGCCGGATGGGCGGAGGAGGGGCGGGCGGGACCGTTCGCGTGGGTGAACGCCCCGCACCCACACCCTCACATGGGGCTCAGTTTCCTTTTGCACACCCTCACATATGCACACACACACACACTCTCGGGTTATCTTTTACACTCAGGCAGGCGTTTCATGGGCTGGGGCAGGGGTGAGCTGTGTCGCATTCCCCGGGCATTCCCCGGGCTTAGCTTTGTCCATTGCATGGCACACACTCCTGCTCTGCCCGCCTACAGGCACGTACAGGCACACGCACACGCACACGCACGGTGGGTTTCTCATTAAACACACATCGGGCCCGGATCGGGCGGGCGGGCGGGATACATTTTTAAACACACGCGCAGGCTCACGCACCGGTATGTGCCCACGCGAATGCATGATGGCACCTGGGCACCTGGTGAAGCCAGCCCCCGTCCACACGCAGGTGTGCATTAGGGCATGCACCGCCACCCGCGGGAGGGAGGGGCCGGTGCGGGGCGGTAGTCCGGCCGACCGCCCCATGTAGCCCCCGACAGCCAGCTAGGAGCGAGGCGTGCTGTACCGAGTACGGACCGTAGTAGTGCTGGAGCCGGCAGTAGGTAGGGATGTAGCAAGGCAGCATCCAACGATGCTGTAGCGGCGGCCGGGCTGCAGGCCGTGTGTGTACCTCGCGCGGCCGGGCCCGGGGAATGAAGGTGCATGCCGCCATTGCATTGCCCAACCCACCGGGCTGCAACTGACGGCGGTGGCTGGGTACGTAGCTAGAGGGCACGGAAGCAGTAGCAGTAGTGTAGGAGAAGGCGGGCCAGGAGGTATGGGCATCCGACTGACTTGGAGAGCTGTACGGCAGTGGATGCCGTGGGTAACGCAGTACGGCCGGATGGGTGCGCAGTACATACGGTACGCACCGGCGCATCGATCCGTCGGGGCGATAGGGCCTTATGGGGCGGACGCGAGCGAGGGTCGTATGGACGCGGGCGATGAGGCTTTTTGTTTTGTTGCAGCGCGCGTGCTTGCAGCGATTCACCGCAGGCCGGGTTTCGTAGGCTGGGCTATTGTTGTTGGATGTACGTATGGGGGTACGTAGGTAGGTTCGCGTAGTGGGTCAAGGCATCGGTACGAAGAAGAAGAAGAAGCAGAAGAAGGAGAACGAGGACATCCAGGCGGCACGACCGCCGGCAGCAGCGGCGGCAGCAGCAGCGGCCGGGTGCGACCGCCTTGCCCTTTGACTGCCCTTCGTTGCCAGCTTGCCCTCGTCAGCTTGGCCTTTCCGTTTGCTGACAGGGCTGTGTGGGTATCTACTGCCCCTCGTGACAAGCATCCCTCCATTTACCGTACACCCAATGTACCCAGCAGCTGCGCGACGGGCTTCCCAGCGCTCTCGCTTGTGTCGTAATCGTAGATCGCATTGCATAGTTGAAGGCCAACATTATACCGTTCTGTCGTATATAAACTCTGTTATTGGTAGGTATTTCAACTGTAAGGATAAGAAGAAAAACGGTCTTTGGTTTCAATGAGTTGATTGTGCATGACAGAGAATGATACGCTTACTTAGGCAACCCTTAGGTAACTAAGGTCGTGTTCACATGTAGGTCAATTCTGGTTGATTAAGCTCCGGATTGGAGTGACTTGACCCCGAATAGAAGTCGGGGTTTAGGGGGGCCCTCAGGGGCCTCTTGGGATATGATTCAGTACAACTGGAGGATTTCTTCCTCAATACAAAGTCATCAAAAAACCATTCACGCCCTTTCGCACAAAATTAATAGATTGATGTTGTTTTGCTGATAGTCATGGATAAATACTACCGTGCACATTAGTGCTTGAACGTAATTTCTATATTTATGAACTAGATGCAGCGGTGTACGTACAAGCCAGGTAACCAATTCAATAAAAAGGACGAAGTTTATACTGATTATATTTCGTAGTAATTATGGCGTGCCTTGCGTTTTGCTGGGGCGAGCATCATATCAGTGGGCGTGTGCCGCCTTCTCGCCATTGTGAATGTGGTTCAGGAAAACGGCATGAATTGCACTTCCTGTCCTTCTCCTAATTGGACAATATGTGAACACACCCTAACCCATCCACCAACGGTATGCGTTGCAGCGCATTAGCAGGTGTTTACTTACATACAGCCGGTATACTGACGAACGAACGACGGCATTCTTTATACCAAAAATATATAAAGTTCAACTGTGGCCGTCTGTGACAAAGCGAGAAACAGTATGTATGAAAAACCAAGTCATGGCGGGCAAGTCATGGCGGGCTTACATACCCGCAAACTGGCAACTGATCCTGCCTAATTTTCATCATGTCTGATAAGCTACAACGTCGTAAAGGACAAGAAGCCAGAAACATCTGAACAGTCGCTCTGCTGGAGGGTTTCGGGTGGAGGTGGCCTGACAGCTAGCTTGGTGGTTTATTTCGCGCAGCCGCCGCGGGCGGGGATGGACGGAGGACGGCCAACGGTCTCTCCTTGGGTGGAGGGTTGTGTGGAGGTGCGGCCCTGCCACGCCCTGCCACGCCCTGCCCTGCCCTGCCCACATGTTTTGCGTGCACGCATGTACCGCCATCCGAGGGAGGGAGGGAGGTAGGGAGGGAGGGAGGGAAGGGGGGGGGCGGGGCAGTAGTTCGGGCGACCGTCCCATTTAGCTGTGGCAGCTAGGAACGAGGCCGGCTGTACGAGTACGGACAGTAGTGGTGGTGGCAGCTGGTAATGGGGTGCCTGTGTGGGCGACCTCCCCTGTGCTTGGTTTTATCCACTTTTGTGGATTCTGCCCTCTGCTGTGCCTATCCCTGTGGTAGTGTTGCCCCGCTGTGCGCCTCTGCTTGCTTCGGTGTCTGTCTTGGTGGGGTCATGGCCCGGTGTGTTTTTGTTTACGGCGTTGAGGTGTGGAGGTGTCTTGCCGCCTTGGCGGTGGGGCCTGCTGGGGCTTGCCCTGGTATACACCGGTGATCCCTTTCGGGGTCCGCTGTAGCGTTCATTCATTCATTCAGTAGTGGTGCTGGTCGTGCGCATATCAATGACGAAGCCTCCATGCCATGTCATTCTAGCTATGTAGTACCGTTATGTGGGTGCCGCCGCGTCCGGGCCACAGGCCGTGTCTTGCTTGCGCGTCCTGGCCCGCGGATTGGTGGTGCGTGTATGCCGCCGTTTGCTGCTCTACCGAAAACGAAGAAGGACGAGGACGTCCCGGCGACACACTCGCAGCAGCAGAGGCCCGGTGCGACCGACTGCGCTAACAGGGCTGTTTGGGTAGGCCGGGGCCAGGGACAGGGCAGAAGCGGTCATACCTTCGGCTGATGAGACTGAGAACGCACAGCCCACTGACTGACTGACAGACAGACTGATGCAAGCCCATACAGCGCGCCAGTGAGGCACGCACGCAGGTAGCTGGTCACCTGGTCTGCGACCCCGCGTGCCTGTCAGTGAGCGGCAAGCATCCCTCCATTTACCGTGCACCCGATGTACCCAGCCAGAAGCTGCGCGACGACTTCCCAGCCCCCTCCGCTTGTCGTGTCGTACCTGGTGGTGAGTCCCTCGGCCGTGTGGATTTCTTCCAGGCCGGCCGTACGTACATACGTCTGGCCGTACGTCGATGGGCTGGTGTGTGAGGGGGGTGTCTCATTTCTAAACTCTGAACCCACGCACACGCCATAAGCGCACGCACACAAGGCTGGCTGGCTTGATCCAGAGACCGCCGCGGCCATCCAGTCGCGTATGCATACATGTGTTCGCCGCCTTGCAGCCACCTGCCGTACGATCGTCTAGCTGCATGTCGCGCAGCCCCCAGAACGGCACTACACACGTATGTTATATATAATACTCAAGTCGCGCTGTCTTTCACTGTCTTTGTGCCGTACACGTGTACGGCTGTGAGCCCTATGTACTGTACACAGCCAACCGGCATCCCCAGTTCCACAGTTCCCTCCGGAGGTGGGCGAGGTGCGCGGCATTCGTGACGGCGGGTGACGGCGACTGGCCGTTGCCTCCACTGCTACTCGGCCAAACATGGAGTGCGCCAACAGCAATCATCGCGGGATCATCGCCGTAACATCGTCAATAAATAAAAAATTATCAGCCAACAACTGATGCGTTCATGCAGGGATCGCACGAAGACCAACCATCAACCAACTAACCTGTCACAGTTGCTCACCAGGCACAGTCCACTGCTTGGTTTTCGAGCCAAATCACTTCAAAAGGGCATGGGCTTGTTTCAGCGGCTCTTCAGCGGCTCATGCCTTCAACCTACCGTACTCCCTTACGGCGAGCTCGGTGATTGGCAAATCGCAAATGACCAATTCAACATACACCAACTAACGCCCCAACGACGCAACGACGCAACACGTGATTCCAGCTGACGGACGCCCGCCCTGGCTTGAAGCCAACACCTGCTGCTGCTGCTGCTGCTGCTGCTGCTGCTGCTGCTGCTGCCGCCATTGTCCCAATGGCGGCGGAGTTGCACCTCCGTCCCACCCATACGTTTCACCCACTCAGCCACCACCTACCCGTTCCGTGCCCTCCCTACCGCCCCACGACGACTGGCGGTCCCTCCAGTGGCATGCGACGGACGACCCGCCGCACTCTACACCCCTGCGGGCAGTCGATCCATCGGCGGGGCCTGTGTGGCGGCGAGCTAGGTAGGCTGCCCTGCCGTCGCGCCCGGCCAGCCGCCGCCAGTGCGACAGCAAAAGCCGAGCAACCGGTCAGGCCTGGCCGCAACTTCAAGACGCACACACGCAAACCATCACTGCGCCTTCCACTGCGGGTCGGTCCACTGTGAGACCAAGCGCCTCAGTGCCGCTGCGGCACCCGCGGCTGCCTCCCATCCAGCTCCATCGCCAACATCCCGAGGCGACCCAGCAGCTCCCCCGCCCGCGCCTTGTCCGGCGCGGGCGACGGGAACGACCGCGGCGGCCCGTACGGACGTCCGTACCACGACGCGGCGGGCTCCCCGGCAACCTGCACTGCCACCGGCTGTTGGCCCTGCTGCCCCGGCTGCCCCTGCCCCGGCTGCTGCTGCTGCTGGTGCTGCTCCTGCTGCTGCTGCTGCCCCTGCTGCTGCTCCTGCTGTTGTTGCTGCTGCTGCCATCGCTCACACGCCTTGGTCAGCAGGTCGTGCCCCGACCGCCCCGGGGGCGACCGGAAGCCCTCGGAGGGCGCGTTGGTGCCCATGAAGAACCGGTTCCGGAGCGTGTAGACGCCGCGCGACAGCAGCTCCGGCTCCAGCGCGTCGCGCGGCAGCAGCCGCTCCGCCGCCGCGGGCGGGACGGACGGCAGCAGCAGCAGCCGCAGCCGGGCCGCCAGCTCGGGGCTGCGCGCCACGTCCGCCAGCGAGGCCGTGACGGCGGCCAGCAGCAGCTCGGCCGCCGCCTCGTGGCCGCAGCGAGCCGCGGTATGGTAGCTCAGGAACATGTGGGCGCTGGGCTGCAGCAGGGTCTCCCTGCGGGGCCGTATGCGCGCGGGGAGGTATAGGTGTATATATAGGTGATACATGCGTAGCTGGCAATCATATAGGTGACATATACATACATATATTTTATATATAGGTGCGCAGGCGTGCGACTGACTACACAGCTAGGCCAGCCAGCCCGCCAGACCCCATGCGCCTCGTGGATCCCGAATTCCCGACCCAACCCACGGGGAGCCCACCATCACCACCATGACCATATTTGCCACCTCCCAACGTCCCGTTGATACACCGCCTGGCCAGATTGGCACAGCAGCCCCCCAAACAGACAGACACACCCTTTCCCCGATGTACTGAATGGACTACATGTTTAGGCAGTTCGTTAAGGCAGTGTATGGTGAGGAAGCCTCAGCTGTCGCCGTTGGCTGTCACCGATGACCCGCGGGGTCCGCTGTAACATCCCTAAAAATAATGTGTACCTGCTGGCGTACGGCAGAACCCAGTCCTTCAGAATCCGCAGCCGGTGGCCGAACTGCCCCGCTCGATGTACGGCGGTGGCGCGGTGTCTGGCGTCCCGCAGCGCCAGCATCTCCGACCACTGCTCGAAGGCCACGGCCCAGTCTCCCTTCGCGTCAACCGCCAGGCGCTCAATGACCGCCTGCACGCAGCCGTTGCGGAGCGAGGGGAGGGGGAGGGCGGTGCAGGCTGCAGGGTCGCCGAGTCGGGCGCGGGGCAGTCGTACCTACCTCGTCACGCTAGTAGTATTCCGCGTATTTTGGGTGTGCCCGGGTTCAATGCCCTGGGTCTGTTGTTTTCTTTTTCCTTCTTTTTCTCTATTTCCCCTAGCACCAGACCTCCCTGCAAGTTCGATTAGGCGCAAGTTCGATTAGGCAGTGTATGGTGAGGAAGCTTCGGCTGTCGCCGATGGCTGTCACCAATGACCCGCGGGGTCCGCTGTAACATCCTTAATAAGTTCTCCAACCCACCTGGATCATGCAGATCGCCTCGCACTCGGGCATGCCCTCGTCGGGCTCCTCGGGACGGTCCCGCAGCAGGCACTTGGGCGGCGTCACCAGCAGGTGCGCCAGGCCGCCGCCCTGCGGCAGGTACATCTGCCGCAGGTGCTCGCCCGGGATGCCCCGCACCAGCTCCCGGAACTGCGCCGCGGGGCCCAGCCCCGCATCCGACACGCCGCGCCCGGCCGCGCAGCGGTGCAGCAGGTCCACGATGCGGGTCAGACCTCCCAGCCACGGCTCCAGTACCTCCCTCCGCCCCGGGGGGGAGCCCCGCAGCAGCACGACCTCCCAGTCCGCGGGGTGCAGCTCGCCACCCGTGAGTCGCCACCCTGGGTTCACGGACAGCTGTGCGGACAGCTGCTGCTGCTGCTGTTGCTGCTGCTGTTGTTGCTGCTGCTGCTGCTGCTGCTGCTGCTGCTGCTGTTGTTGCAGTTGCTGCTGCTGCTGTTGCTGCTGCTGCTGTTGCAGTTGCTGCTGTTGCTGTTGCTGCTGCTCCGTCGGGTGCTGATTTGGGCGCATCATCATCGCGGGGGTGGCTGCCAGCGCCGACGCTGCGCCAGAAAGGAGATGTGGATGTGAAGGTGAGGGCGCAACGAGCGCGCGCTCATTTGGTGCTGGCAAGCCGGCGGCGGATGTGACCGCGTCGGGCGCGGTGGGCGCTGCGAAAGCTCCTTCTCCCGCAGCAGCGGGTGCTACCGCGGCCGCGGCCGCTGCTGTTGCCGGTTCGTGTGGCCAGAGGGACCGGTCCGAGGCGGCTGCATCCGGCGAGGGGACGGCGCAGGTGCCTTCGCAGCCCGAACCAAAGGTGATGCGGCGCACCGGCGTGGCCGGCTCCGCTCCCAGACCGCCAACGGCAGGGGCCGCTGCGGCGGCGACGGCAGGACTGCTGACAAGCAGGGCAGCAGGCGCACGGCGGCGCTTGGGGGGGCGCGGCCGCTCCTCGTTGGCGGTTCCCCCGGTGGCAGTTCCCGCGGTGACGGTTCCCACCGCGGGGAAGAGACGCGGCCGGATGTGCCACAGCACCGCCGGCGGCGCCACCGGCACGTGGAACTCGCCCGTCGCCTTCTTCTTCGCCTTGCTGCTGTGGGCCGCTGCGGCGCCGCCGTCGCCGTCCCGGGGATCCACGGCGAAGGACTTGATCTGGGTTGCCATGTTCGCGGGCTGGTGCCGATACACCAGGAAATACTTGGCCACCTGTCCAGGAGCCGCATGGGGTGGTTTTGTGCACCAGGGTGGTTGGGGGTGTCGACGTGTGGCCGCCAGTGCTTGTGGCCACGTTTGGGAGAGCCCTAGCGTTGACGCCCCGCTCAACTCGAGAAGCTCAAAACCTCCGATGGATCCAATCCTGGATCTATCCACGGGCGGTACAGACAGGCGGCCGGGCGCCCAAGATGTACGCACACACACAGGGGGAGATGCGGCCGCTCACGCCGTTCTCCTTCCTCCGCAAAGGGAGGAGAGTGCTTCGGCGGTCTTTCCGTAAGGGCTGGGTTAGCAGCCCTTGGCCGGCGTCAAGCCCGGTCAGATATGTAACACACACACACACAAACATACACTGATATTCCACGACCATGTGCCCATGTGCCCACGACAGGGCAATCCGACATCTAACCAACCCCGCGGCGCAGCTGCCGCACGAGGTCACGCGGCCAGCGGGCCACTGCTCCGACCCGGAGGCCTGAGAGCAGCGACCCGCGCTGCGGCCTGCACCCTGCGCGCCAGCCCCACGTACTCGCCCATCACCTTGTCATACGGATGCTGAGCCGTCTTGCAATCCTTGCTGTACGTCTTGCCGCAGGTGCACCTGTCGCCTGTCTGGCAGGCCACCAGCACGGAGCCGTCCTCTGTGACCGGGATCAGGTAGCGGCCCGAGCTCGTGCCACCTGCGCGAGGGCGACAACAGCAGCAGTAGCAGCAGCAGCATGAGCAGCAGCATGAGCAACAGCAGAAGTTGGAACACACACACGGGAAAGGGCGGGTTTCGCCAAACACATGCAGGGAAGGGGGCCGGGGGCGCACGGTCGGGGTCGTCGGGTCTGTCTTCTGCCTAGGCCCCACCCGCATCCGCCCGTCTCCCCCACCCGAACTGCACACGCCCCCGACCCTCTCAGGTGCCCCCGCCCGCACTACACTACACTACACCACACGACACACATTGCGGCGCGTCCACACCGTGTAACGCCACCCACTTAGGTTCGACCGCTCGTCCGGCAGCCTGCCCCCGACGGCCCAGAACGCGAACTGCGTGCTGGGGTCCGGGTTGTCCAGGAAGCGGGGGCTGATGAGCGGCCCCTCGATGCCCCGCAGCAGCTGCACGCCGATGTCCCGCACGGCGACGTCGTGTTGTTGGCCCCCCGGCCGAAGATGGAGCCGCGCCGCCAATTGCTGGCAGTGCTGCTGCTGCTGCTGTTGGCAGTGCTGTGGGTGTTCCGGATGCTGCTGCTGGTGGCAGTGCAGCGGGTGATTCTGCGGAAGAGGCTGCGCGAGAGGCTGCAGGGGGGCCTCCGGCAGCAGCGGCTGCAGCAGAGACTGGTGCCCGCTGACCCCAGAAAGTGCATTGGCCCCTGACCCCAGGCCGACGGTGGCAAAGCCACACCCCGGGATGCTGACCCCACTGGAGCAGCCCGCTAAGGCTGCTGGCGCAGCGCCGCCGGCGGCAGCGGTAAGGCCGGCAGTGAAAGGACCCGGGACGGCCTGTGGCACGGCACCAGCGGGAAATGGCACTGCGGCGCACTGTGCGGCAGGCGGGACGTGCTGCAGCGCGGCCTGGCGCAGATCCACCTGCTGCTGCTGCTGCTGTTGCTGCTGTTCCTGCAGCTGTTGCAGCTGCAGTTGTTGGTGCGCCTGCAGCTGCTGCTGCAGTTGTTGGTGCGCCTGCAGCTGCTGCTGCACCTGCAGCTGTTGCTGCAGCTGTTGAAGCTGCTGCAACGGCAGCTGCTGCAATTGCTCCTGCGACGTCCAGTATCCCAGGCCAGGAGCAGCAGCAGCAGCGGGTTGGGGCTGACCCTGCCAAGCCCCGGGTCCAAGGACCCCTGACTCGCCGGAGTAGGGCATTGCGCAATGGAGCGGAAGGGGCGACTGGTCGTAGGAAGGGGCCGCCGATGGCTGAAGAGTCGCTGGTGCATTGTTCAGCACGTGGTAAGGCGTGCTGAGGGGGATGGCCGCGCAGTGGCTTGCTGGCATCACCCCGGCATCAATTTCTGACCCGAACCTCGCTGATGCTGCTGAGGGGGAGGTCCACGGCTGTGCTGGGGATTCGGAGGCCAGCGTGGACGGTCCAGCGGCAGCAGAGCCACACGGCACGGTCGGGGTGGCCTGCAAGCTTGCTGCTCCGGCGACCGACGAAAGTCGCTCCTTAGACCAGTCGCTGTGAGGACTAGCTAAAACATCTGAATACCAACTGTTATTTTCGGATCCAAACTGTGTAGGGTCCATAGCCTCCTGGCCAACCGGAGCTAACTGTCTCAGTGTAAGAGCTGTCACTAGATAATTTCACGTCCGCGTTGAGTTAACCTTAAGGAATTCCACTCATCAGCAAGTTTGCGATGTGCGTACGGGAAGGTGAAATCATCGGGTACCTTCTCGAACAGTGGGTTCCGGTCAGGTGCGCTACACACATTTGCGTACCAATATGTAAGCGAACATATTGTGGTGAAATATCTATTGCACTCCAGAACATGAGGTCGCCATGGCTTCGTAACGGCAATTATGCTTCAACAACAGTGACGCAACGTGTGGAACGGTAGATTAAATACTCAACCCTAATTGAACTTAGGACAATAGCCATCGTAATCGTTGCTGTGCATGTGCTCTTTGTCCGTTGGCGTACGGCGTATCGAGCGGTTGGTTGCCGATTCCGGTACTCGAGCGAACGACGTGCTTCAACGACCGCAGCTCCCTTAGCTACATCTCTTGGCCACACTTCGAGGTCAACGTTGTTGGCAGTTTGCTGGGAACTGCTTTGTACACGGCAGGACGCTGCGTAGCGTGTAGTGCGTAGCTTCGCTGGGAGCTCGACCGACCCTCGCCGACCATGCTGCAGGGCTCAGCTTTCATCAATTTCGGCCTGCTGAATACGATCGACGAAGCGCATCGATGACGTGAATTGCCTGCATGAAACCCACTGTCAGCTATCTACTTTTGGCACACGGGGGCACACGTAGCGGGATTATTATTCCTTGGACTCCGCACGCACGTGCGTCCGCAGCAGGACTCTGCAGCAAGCAGATGCCTACCTGCGTGTTCATGCCTGCAGCACGCAGTACGGTATCCCATACAACCGCCTTCCATGACACCGGCAGATGCAATCGATAGCTTGGAGTGATCGCCGCAGCTTGCATGCAGATAGCAAGAATCCTCATCACCGCAAATTGGATGGTTCGTTGCTCGAGATGCGGCGTGCGATATCTAGGCACGGCAACCTGCTGCCGGTGTCCGTACGTCCGTACGTTCCGTCCGTCCAGCGAATCAAGAACGAGTCGGGAACGAGGAATGAGGAATCCTCCTCCTCCTCGGTCACGCGCTCGCCAACTATCCTGACTGCAACGCACGGGCCTCGCTCAACTTGCTTGGCGCCGCTGCTCGAAAGTGCTATGTCCTTCCCCGCCCCGGATTCCCTGGCTTGGCGTCGCGTCACCATAACATGTCCACGCCTTCGCCGCCGCCTGTCCACCATAGTTGCCTTTGCATAGAATAAAATCTGGCGCGCATACATGCAGCATCACCTCTCACGCTTGAGGCGGGCTGAACCAGTTACATACCACGCACACCGCCTGGATGGTACATGCATATGTCTGTCTATCTGTGCGCCTTGTCCTCGCATCCCTTGCCATACATCCACGTCGTCTCCGCAGGCGGAAGCTGTACAAGCTCATCACGCGCTGCCAGGAATCCATGACGGAAAGTCGGCTGGTTTCATGCTGCGGGAATCCGGGGGAATCCGTTTCCACAGCCAAGCAAGCTAGCCCTGTGCTTGAGGCATTCATACATGGCCCGGGGTGGCTCGGCGGCCTGCTGCGTGCCACATACACCGATGTGTGTTGGCTCAGGTGATCGGCCGGCCCAGGACGTATACCCGGCTCTGCCGTACCATCGATCTCCCGTACATACGTATGTGCCGCCGGCGATCTTCACCCAGAAATGTTGAGCTCTCGATGAGCGGATGAGGGGTCCCAAACTGCCTTCAGTAACTCACCGCATCCACATGCCTCGCGCGCATCACCGACTTGGGTGGTTGGGGGCCGTGATGGTGATTGTTAGTTGCCTTGTGAGTTTTGTTTCCCCCATTCTCGCCCTCGCGCCCTCTGCTGCTCCGTAGTTGAGCAGCAACCGATGCGAGGGTCACCGAATGTAGACTTTATTTAGGTTACCCCTTGCTTTTCGGGTTGTGCTAGGCGGCGGGGATGTGCTTCGGACGGCTGTACCGGGACCTCTGGGCGGGTGACTCTACCGTGTACAACCCTTGCTGCTTAGGTAGGATGAGGTGGTGAACGAACCCCCCACATCGCCTACTAGAGTTTACCAGGCACGCTCAATCAAGGCGTGATACGACCTGGTACGACCGCCGGCAAATATGGCGTCGACAGAGGGCGAGAGCGGAAATGGAGCATTCCCCCATCATAACAATAGAGCAGCTTGCATATATGGTACATGCAAGCATGCTTTTATTGCTTCTTTGCTTGACTGTTGGCGGTTGGTGGGTTGGTTACTGACATTTGTGACCATCATCACGTCAAGCGGCCAGCAACAGCGGGTATGCAATACGTAAACATATAACTGTTTCTAAATGCAAATGTGAGGAACATTGAAATATGATGAGGGTGGCTCTAATTTCAAAGATTCGCGCTATCACCGCATTACCGTCCTGGACTTTTTGATCACTTTCCCAGCACTTTATTTACCACTATTTGACCACTTTACCTTTTCAAATTTGATAGACAACAGGGGACAACCGTCCATGACGAATTGCGACACCGAGTTCATTAATACCATGATACGTACGCAATGAAATGCATTGACATTATACAAAGTGCATAAGGCGTACTCATATTCTATTCTATGGAAATCATCAAAATTGCGTCAGCATGTTGACCCGAGTCAACCTTGCAACTTTACAGCCAATCGTATCGCATCATTGAGCTTCTACAACAAAAAGGTTGGTAAGCGTGTGGAATTGGCACGTGTGTGCTTTTCCGTCGTGCTGCGCAGAAATATTGAAGTGGCCACGATGCGATCCCGCAATGCGCTCCATATAAGTACCGTCCAAAAGCCTGCCGCTAGCCTGCTTGCTTGTACCCTCAAATGGTTCGGCTGTCCATCAATCGACATCGGCTGGGTGACCTTCACTGTTCCTTACTCCTATGCAGGTAATCCTGGTTACCGTTCGAGTTATACGTACAGCAGGTGGGGTTGAAAATGGTTTGTCCTAAAGCTTTGCAGCCTGGAAAGAGTAAAACCGCAGTACGCGGGGTGTAGGATGTATGGTTCAGGTCAGGTGACGCTACGTACCGCAGTTAGACGGTGAAGGTCTTGGAATCTATTCCCAGGTCGACCCCTGATATTGTGCGGGAGCACGCGATTATGGCTAGCGGCTGGCATGTGGAGTTGAGGTCACAATGGATTCTCACGCTGGATTGGTGACGATTGTTGAATCATCTGTCTCTACGGATATGCGGGTGAATGGATGAGGTGGGCAGGATCGACCGCCTTGGACCCGCAGTTTGTGAGGCGTAGGTGTGGCTGAAGGTGTCATTCTATTATTACTGTAATATTGTTATGATAAGACCCTTATAATATGCTATAATATGCTATAACATTATCTTATATTATTATGTTATGTAAAATATATTAATGATAATTTATTATCATTATTAGTGTGAGCTCATGTGTGCTAGCATTGTCTTGGTTGGCAGGGGACCTGCAGGGGCCGGGGGCCCAGGCTGATATACGTCAGATATTTAGGCAGACATGCAGAACATGCAGATAGAGGGACCGACGGTCGGGTTGGCAAATGAGCAGAGGCAATGGGCAGCTCACCCACACATCTCAGGTAGGGTTGGCAAGCTGGCATGTGATTGGACATCGGCCCCTCGTATGGGCTGCACATCCATGACCTTACTAACCTTACTACTGTTGTTTTGGAGCTGCATGTAAACCATCGGGCACAAAGAGACAAGTCCAGAAGTCTCTACCAGGCCATGACGTTACAATAGAAGCAACTGATGAAGACAACAAACACTCACGGATTTATTGTCTCAGACAGGATAACTAGGATAATGCCGTACAGATAAAGCTCCACCAACACCCGGAAGACACACGCCAAAAGTACTTTCACATAGCTCCGGGCCCCTTAGGTAACATATACGGACATAACGTAACCGTTTGTGTCATACCGCGACATATTGTAACGGTACGGTACGTAACCGGGCACATGAACGGGTACGGAAGACTGGCCGAAAACAACACTCCCACGCGGTCAGACTTCCGTACGAACCAAGTACGGCACTACCGAATAAACAAGACACGCAGCAACGGCGGCACATAACTCTACGCAAAAGCCGCAGATAGACCAGCTCCCACGCAGTGACAGAACGCACGCAAGCAAAGGCAATGGAGTGTCTTGGAAGCGAACAGACAGATAAGTGCAGTAAGCTCCCACGCACTCGGCAAGAAAAACAGCGAGTAGAAAACGCAGCGCCACAGGGTGTCCTGCAGTGGACGAGAACGTTCACCTGAACGGAGTCACCTCAAACGCGCATACACCTTCTCATCAGGATAGTCACTTCAGACCCATCCCGTCCATGCAGAACTTCAGCTTGGCCGCCGGCAGGGCCTTCGTAAAGATGTCGGCCAACTGCTCCGCGGTCTTGCAGTACACAACCCGGATCTCACCACGCTCAACCCTCTCGCGCGCAAAGTGATGGCAGATATCGATGTGCTTAGTGCGCGACGTAGACACCGGGCTCTCCAGCATCGCAATGCAGGCGTTGTTGTCGCACTTCAGCGGCACCGTCTGCACGTTCACTCCCAGATCATGCAATAGATGCCTCAGCCACAACGCCTCCTTGATCGCCGCAGCCGCAGCCATGTACTCCGCCTCCGCCGTTGAGGTCGCCACAGTTGGCTGCAACTTGCTGGCCCACGAAACCGCACCACCACCGTACAAGAACACGTAGCCACCAGTTGAGCGACGACCCTTGGCACCCGCCAGATCCGAATCACAATAGCCAAGAACACCGGAACCGCCAGAGTACACGATCCCGATCTCTTTGGTGCCAGCCAGATACCTCAGAACGCCCTTCGCGACATTCCAATGCTCCACCGTGGGCTTGGACATGTGACGGGCCAGAGCTCCCACGGCAAAAGCAATATCAGGACGAGAACAAACCGACAGGTACAGCAAGCTACCGACTAGCTCACTGTACGGAAACTTGCCCACATCCAACGGCGCACCATCAGAAGACAAAACGAGGTTGGCATCCATGGGGGTGCTACGCGCATTTGCACCCTCCAAGCCAAACTTCGACAGCAATTCAGCCACATAGCGCTTCTGCGTGAGATGCAGGGTGCGCGCGCTCCTATCCTTCACAATCTCAAAGCCCAGATAGAAGCTCGCCTCGCCAAGATCGCGCATATCGAAAATGCTTTGCAACTGACCCTTCACCTGCTTGACCACGTTAGCAGACTTGCAGGCGATGAGCAGGTCATCCACATAAACCAAGATATAGACCCGCTCTCCCTTCTCCTCCTTAAAGAACAAACCAGGATCAGCTGCGGACGGCTTAAACCCCATCTTTTCCAGCTCAGAGCGCAGGCGCACATACCACGCACGCGGGGCCTGACGAAGGCCGTACAGGGAACGATGCAACCGGCAAGCAATATGCGGCCCTCCCTGCTCGTATCCAGGGGGTTGCTCCGTAAACACCTCCTCCTTCAGCACACCATTCAGGAATGCCGTCTTAATGTCCAGCTGATGCAGCTCATAATCGCCAGCAGCCACGACAGACAGCAACGCGCGCAGGGTAGCATACTTCCCAACAGGCGCGAACACTTCACCGAAATCAACGCCCTCCTGCTGGGTGTAGCCCTTGGCCACCAGACGCGCCTTATACCGCTCAACATTTCCTTGCGCATCCCGCTTGATCTTAAACACCCACTTCAAACCGACCTTCTTAGCTCCCTTCGGCAGCTCAATGAGCTCCCACGTACCATTGCTCAACAGAGACTGCATCTCCTCATCCATCGCAGCCTTCCACTGGGGCCAATCGGGGCGGGATTTTGCTTCCGCCAGCGACCGAGGCTCAGAAATTCCCACAGCAACAAGAGCGGCACCATTCAAATACTTCTTATTTGGCTTAACCTTCCGACCAGAGCGCGTGACAGGAAGATCTCCATCGGAGCTAGACGAATCACTCTCCGCATCAGACGAGCCAGAGCCAGAGGGATCAGACGCCTCTGTGCCAGAGCCAGACGACCCATCATCATCACCCTCAAACTCTTCTTCACCTTCCTCCTCCTCCTCCTCCTCGTCCTCTTCCACCTCCAAATTGTCGACAAGGGGAGGGGGGACGTCATCATCCGCACCAACAGCAGCAGCGCCGCCAGCGATAGCACCACCATCAGCAGCACCACCCGCGGCAGCATCATTATTAGCGGCGTGACGCGAAGGGACGTTCACACCAGCACCGAACGCCCACTCATCATCATCATTTTCATCTGAACGATAGGCAGGGTTAACCGTCCTTCCGGCCATAGCAGCAAAACCCCACCTGGACTCATCAAACACGACATTGCGAGACTGCACGATGCGCCCGTCGATCAGAACACGGTACCCCTTGCTGTTGAGAGGATACCCCATAAACACACCCATGCGACCGCGAGGATCCAGCTTATCGCCAGTCCTTTTGGTGTCGTGCACGTACGCCACGCAGCCATGCACACGCAGATGCGACACATCAGGAACGGTGCCAGTGAACAGCTCATACGGGGTCTTGGATTTCCCCGCAACAGGTGAACGATTGCGCACGTAGCAAGCAGCGCTCAACAGCTCAGGCCAGTACTCCTTCGGCACATCCGACTCAGCACGCATAGCACGAATCTTATCCAGCAACGTGCGATTCAAACGCTCAGCCTTGCCGTTCTGCTGCGGAGTGTTCGGCAAAGACAGCTGATGCTTCACACCGCGACCCTCACAGTACGCCTTCACCAGATTATTGACGAACTCACCACCATTGTCCGATCGAATGCACTTCAACTTCCTCCCGCTCTGGGTCTCCAACAGCGACACAGCCTTAGGGATGAAGCTGGCCACATCAGACTTGTGAGCAATGGGAGCGACGACAGCAAGACTGGACATATCATCGAGCATCGTGACAAAATAGCGGTGTCCCATGTACGAATCAGGTAGGGGACCGCACACATCCATATGCAGCAGATCAAGCAGATCAGACGCGACGGACTCAGAGTTCGGGAAAGGACCCCGACACTGCTTCCCACGAGTGCACCCGTCGCAAAACCTGCCCTCAGCGTCCTTCAACTGCGAATTGGACAGCTCGAGACCCTTCACCATCCCTTCATGCACCAACCGCTTCATATTGGCAACGCTCAGGTGGCCCAGCCGACGATGCCACAGGTCGACCTTGTCACCACCGGAGGACACACTAGACAGAGCGGGGGCAACGCGCAGAGGCTCGGGAGGGGCAGGGTTAACATTGCTCAAAATGCGCCAAAGACCCTCACGGCACCGAAGCGCCTCGATACGCAACGGGCCCCTCCTGATGAATGCCTTGCTCCCTTCAAACGTAACCCGGAAACCCTTGTCCGTCAGCACACCCACCGAGATAAGGTTGTGCTTAAAGCCCGGGACGTACAGCACATTTTCGATTTTGACACCGCGAACGCTGGACGGGTACACAGATCCATATCCCGCAGCCGGCAGGACATGCCCAGTGCCCACCTCAATGGAAATTGCAACCGACTCAGCAAGCGGGGTGAAGTCATGCAGAACACTCCGATCCCCGGTGATATGATATTTGCTCCCTGAGTCCAGCCACCACGAAGGCCCTCTCTCCCACTTGGACGGGGCAACTGAGAAACCGCTGCCCCTAATTAGTGACCTAGTGTACGTAAAAGAGTCAACTGACTCGCACCCTTGCAGCTCTCCCTCGCTATCCACGGCCACGAAACCCGGCTTGAATTCCCTCTCACGGGCCACCAAGGTCAACGCAACGACCTCTGGCTGTTGAACGCGCGGCTTTCCCTCCTTCTTACGGAAACACCGCGACTCAACGTGCCCTTCCTTCCCGCACCATCCACACCTCAACTCAACTGAGCCGGCCGCCTGCCTTGGCGCGCCGGAAGAAGAACCGAAGCCCGAGGACGCCGAACCGCCGCGCTTCTCCTTGGGGCAGTTCCGAGCGAGATGACCGGGGTTGCCGCAAGAGTAGCAAACCACCGACGATGACTTGGGCCCGCGGTCCGCAATGAACGCAGCCGCTGGCTCGGACTCCGTCTTCTTGGCCGAAACGTCCGCCTCCGACTTGATGGCGAGCAGACGAGCCCTCAGATCCTCGAACGTCTTAGGGTAACCGGAGGCACGGAACACACGCTTCTCAGTGTCGAACTCGGCACCCTTCAGCCCACGGACAGTGCGCAAAATGCCCAAAGCAAGGGACATGTTATAATCAGGGTGCCTAATGACCTTCTCGTAATGAGATTGCGCCCTCGTAACATACTCATCAACGGCCTCCCCATCCTTCCGCGAAATATTATCAAATGCTTCGGCGACCGACGCGGCCTCAGCATCACTCAGGACATCATACATACGCTTCAGGCTGTCCCAAAGCTCCTTCGCCGATGTACTCTTCTCGATGATGGTCTTGTGAACATGATGGTCGAGCAGCAGCACCATCTTGTTCATGGCCACATTGTCCTTCTTCTTGGCCTCCGCATAACCAGCTGCAGCAGGCTCAGGCAACGGGTTTTCAATCGCTTCCCGGCAATCAAACTCGCCAAGATGATATGGCAACTTGAGGAACCACTCGTCGGCCGTATCCTTGCTCAGCTTGATGATCTTGAACGACGAATGTGACGACGCCATACCCATAGCTGGTCACACAACAACGCCGTAAAATCTACTTACAAAAAAAACGATCGCCACCGTCTAACAACCGGGGCTCATAACCTGTTGTTTTGGAGCTGCATGTAAACCATCGGGCACAAAGAGACAAGTCCAGAAGTCTCTACCAGGCCATGACGTTACAATAGAAGCAACTGATGAAGACAACAAACACTCACGGATTTATTGTCTCAGACAGGATAACTAGGATAATGCCGTACAGATAAAGCTCCACCAACACCCGGAAGACACACGCCAAAAGTACTTTCACATAGCTCCGGGCCCCTTAGGTAACATATACGGACATAACGTAACCGTTTGTGTCATACCGCGACATATTGTAACGGTACGGTACGTAACCGGGCACATGAACGGGTACGGAAGACTGGCCGAAAACAACAACTACCTTTACCATCTGCCCTCTGCAGCAGGTAGATAAAGCTGCTTAATGCATGGGTCTACTGATTTAAATCTAATGATGGACGGACTGTGGCCTGCTGTACCTGCGGAGGTATGGAGCTATGGACTGTGGCCTGCTGGACGAAGCTAGCAGCCTTACTCAGGAGAGTAAACAGATGAGTGAGTTGGAGGGTAGATTGGGCGGATAGATGGCATGCCTCTGTGCAAGGGCGGTACGCATATGCTGGAGAACCCAGCTGGGCCGGTTGGGTGCGTGCGTGCCGTGCAGGCCAATAAAGGATGGGGTTGTTAATGGGTAGGCGGGCACTGTGTTGGGCAGGCAGCAGCAGCAGAGATCCTAGTAGTTGTACAGAGGGCATTAGGTATTCGGTCCGTGCGTGGGTTAAGTTATTAGCACAACAGCGGGCAGGCGGGTGGCTTGGACTATGGGAACGCTTTAGGGCGGGTCTGTCCGGATGAGCGAATACAGCCAGCAGTGAGTATGTGTAAACAAAGTCCGGTAGGTGGCTTTGTGAAACCCGGTGGATTTCACTACCACACGTTAACAAAAAACCGGCCGCCCACGAGGCTTTCCACTGATCAGCTTCCAGAAAATCTTCTGCAGCTGTTGGCAGGTTTTATGGAATCTATCGTTTTTCCTGCGGGCCGACTTTTTCCACGCATTCACCCATGCCACTCGGAATACGCTGTGGTGGTCCCAAACAATTGAGATAATTTTCAGTTAGCGCATGCATTTTGATGAGTTATTGAGTTTCCGAGGTTTCAGTTAGCGCCAAGGTCATCGGGTATTTCTTTTAGGTTCGCGACGTTTCACGCATAGTAGGCATGTATGATAATAAGAAAGCTAGTAAGCGAGCATTCATTGTAATAGGAAATAACGCGGGGCGGAAGGCCCTTGTGCGAAATTCACTCTAATAATATACATGCACTGTACATGAGTAATAGCAGCACGCCAGAAATTCATACCGTACCGCCGTGTGTGGACCATAAGCGACGCCAGCCGCTCATCCCGCAGACCGCTCAGCGTGCTCGTCGGTTGTTTCGGTGGCTGCCCTCAACAGTACATGCGTGTGTGCGCGTGTGGAAGCAAACCGTGTGCGAAATGCACATCTAGATAGATAGGTAGATAGATAGATAGATAGATAGATAGATACGTAGGGACAAGTGAAGTCGGATTACCATCAACCACATGTACACATATTCAGTGATGGCGCCATCCAGCCCGAAGCGCCTCCGTCCGCGGAGTTGGGCCGTACACTACATACCTGCCTCTGTGCGTGAGTGAAAGGACGCATGGTCTACAACCAGCATTATTATTTTTAGGATGTTACAGCGGACCCCGCGGGTCATCGGTGACAGCCCCGGCGACAGCCGAGGCTTCCTCACCATACACTGCCTAAATGAAGTAACGCCACCATGGCGCTCCGGACAGGCTCCCCAAGTGCACCGAAACACTCCCCGGGCCCACACTACCAGGGAACCACCCCGTTCCTGAGAACCAACCATGGCAAGGGATAAAGCCCGCTCAGGGGGAGTTAGCCACCATGGCGCCCCTATTACCAGCATGTAAGCCCATCACGATCCTGCGCTCACTTCGCTGTACGGCGACATCTACTGATGGCGTGTTGGGGTTGCGTTGCATGGCTGCGTGTAGTGCATGCGCACACGGCGGTATAATAATTTCCTCGGTCCGCTTATTTCAACCTTCATTCATCCATTTACGTGAAATAAATGCGATAATAGCAGTCGTAAGTAGGGTTAGTAGGGTACGTCGTGGTAGTCGTAGTAAGTACATACCTGTCGTCAGAGGTACCTACCAGGCAGGTACGCTATTCGCGCATCTTGTATGACAACGATTTATTATCGATGTAATGGATCTAATACATCCAGCAAGATAAGTAATGCGCGCGAGCACGTGCATCCAAATGAACAGGCAAACAGGTAGGACAAGTAAATCCGTCCGTCCGTACACATACACGTTCATCTGTACATACGTGCGTAATGCTCTGATGATGAGCGAGCAAGTGTGCGAGTGGTCTGATGATGACGTACACATGCATTCGCGTGCGAAGCGTGCGTGGCTACGTGGCACCTAGGTAGCCAACCTGGCTGCTGCGTGCTGAACATCACCTACATCACCCCCGGCGGACGCAGCGGCACAAGTATAATAGATAATAGTACCACCGCCGGCGCTGTACGCACCACGCGCGCTAGCTACCGATCCACGCACCGCCATGTGAGCGTGCGCGCGTCATCCAGCTCTATATTATAATAACGCTCGTCCGGCAGATCGATAGATGATAACCCCCTGGTAGGTTCCTCAAACAGCAACGAACATCATCCGCCACATACATACATACATGCACGCACGTACGAGCGCGTCGACCAGTCGCTCGTCCAGCCATCCCCCAACGATTACAACGGTATCACCGACTGTCAGTCATGCGCGAGCGCAGCTGCGTGGTAATAAGCGTCCGCCATGTAATTAGGGAACGAAGTTGCGCACGGCTACGTGCGCAATCAAGGCCGCTGCTCCGTCGTGACCTACTAGCATGCTGATCTCAGCCGGCTATATATCGTCTCAGCTATGCGGTGAGCTCATAATCATGCTTATCTGCAGGTATTTTTGTTTGAACCCTGCCTCCTGCACTCGTCATTACGTCATTCCTCGATTCACTCGACCAAACAAGCAACGCAAAGCGATGGGCGGCGATGGTCCGTCCGGCAACTGAAAGATTAACGGAGTATGCCATGACAAACAGCTAGCTAGCCGGTCTCACGCACGGGTCATCTGGGATAGTCCGAGGCCTCCTTTCCGACAAGCACACCTATCTTTCCTGCCACTAGCTACGGCCGCCGCTGCGGTTGGCTGCCCTTCCCTCGACGACTCCCCGACTTGGACTTCTGCGTCTTCGGCACCTGTTCCTCTCGCCCGCGGCTTCGGCTGCGGCTGCTGCTCCGGCTGCTGCTGCTGCTACTGCTGCTACTGCATTTCTTAGGATGCGATGCACTGCTGTGCTGCGCCCCTGCTTGGTCGGGCCGCCGGCCGCGGTCTGCTGGATCAGGCCGCGGCGCTCTTCCGTCACCTGCTGCCGATCCAGCTGCTGCTGCTGCTGCCTGTCTCTCTCGTGGGTGCGGCGGATGTGGGTGCCCTTGTGCGTGCTGGCCATCGGTGGGTGGGTTGCGCTGCTGCTGCTGCTTCGGTCGCTGCGCTTGCTGCGGTATCTGCTGCGTCGTCGGCGGGCCGCCGCTGCTCGGATCTGGGTGCACCTTGTTCCGTGGCACAGCAGGTCGCTTGGGCGGGCGGCGGGTGGCACTGCCTTTGCTTACACCAGCAGCTGTACCAGCAGCATCCTTCACTGGACGCCCGGCTTGTCCGCGCACAGCAGCAGGATCGCCGTCGGGGTGTGGTCCGCTGCTGGGAATACAACTTGGATCCTTGGACTTATGCTTTGCGGCATGTTGATCGATGGGCGGCAGGGCACACGGCGCCCTCCCGCCGGATGGAGATGCTGGGATAACGTTGCGTATCTGGGGGCTGGAAGTATTATTATTATTATTATTATTATTGGGCGCCTTTGATGGTTCTGCGTGGCTGGCGGGGCGGGCTTGTGTGGCTTGCGTATTACCGGAAGGCTTCGGCGGCCTGTCGGCGTGCTTTGGTTGGATTACCGCAGCGGAAGGCGCTACTGCCGGCGGCGGCGGCTGCGGTGCGGCCGTGGGCCCCAGACGCGGCCCGGCCTGCGCTGCTGCGGTAGCTGCGGGAAGGGCCGCAGGTGTACCGGATGGGCTCACTTGCGGTGGCTGCTCTTGGGTGGAGGCAGCAGCAGCAGTAACTGCCACATGGGATCCCCCGACTGCGGCGTTAGTGCTGTGTGGAGGGGGAGTGGGAGATGACGACGCACGAGAGCTCTTGAAGCTGCTAGAGCTGCTGGAGCTGCTGGTTGGCGTCGTTGCCGATTTCCGCGATGACACGCTTTGGTCGTCTGCCTTGTTGCAGTCCACCCCTGCAATTGCACGTGCCGTTAATTCAGTAAGTTTACATGAAGCAGGCGGCACATAATAAGCGAGTTTCGTGCGTGCATCTATCTTTGGCGGCGATTGCACGCAGTAATTGCAGTAATAAAGTTGCTTGGTTGAATACACAGGCGGACGGATTGGGGCGTACATGCAGCACATGCAGTAGTAGTTATTATCACAAATCTGTAATGATATCCAGGACATAGCGCTGGCGGGAGGTGCGGAGGGGGAACCCGTAACCTTCGGCCCCGCCTCCTTTTCACACGCCTCGTGTTCAGACCGAGGAGGAATTATGTTATTATTGTTGAGATTTTTATTACCACCGTTTATCGTTATTATTATCATTATTACTATTATTGTTGTTGTATTGCATCATTGTTGTTTGTAATAGTACTTGTTTTAGTATCAGTATCATTCGCGTTTTCAATTATGTTCAGAAGGCAAGCAATATTCGCGTCCCTTGGTTCTGAGCGGCTACAACGATGAACTCCACACGCTGCTGGCGTCCTCACAGGACTTTCTGTTTACCCGCGTTGGAGATGCACGTGCATATCTTACCATTTACTCCTATTAGCGGTTGTGGCTGGCTCCGCCGCCCCGCGCTCTGGCTCTCCTCATCATCACGCCGCGCTTCCGGCTGCTGGTTGAGCCTTGGCGCGGACGACAGAGCCAGGATTATGACTATGCTGATTACACCCCAGACTATCGACATGATAGCGCCAGCAACGCTCAGAATGAACACCGTTTTCGAGGCCAGCGCTGTGCCGTTCTTCCACATTACTGTCTGCGCGGTGCTTTGCGCGATGCTTCCTCCGAACAGTTCAAAAAGAATGATGCCGAGGATGCAGAACCAGTCCATGCCAAAAACCACGTTTGTGCCCTGACCAAGGTGTACAAAGTCCGCAAGGAGAGATCTGGAGCTCCACCGGCGGCGGGCGGACGTGTCATCACCCGGCGCAGCAGTCACCTCTTTGACGATATTGGTGTCCACCGCTGCTGTGATTATGTCGTCCGTTGACGTCCGAACCACTGCTGCGTGAAGCAAACGCAGCATAAACTGAGCAAAAATGCTGAGTATTGAGGTCCCGAGGAACATGCTCCGAGCTTCCAAACCAAGATCTGGTGCGAACATTTTAGCTGACAGCAGACGTAACTTGCTCAAATTCGCTGTTGCTGCAATGCAAACGATAGCACTGACCAGCTGTAATGCCAATACAGTTATTAACCCTGGCGTAACCCATCGAACCCAAGGCTTTTGACCCTCGATGCGACTGAAAATATTCCGAGCGCGAGCAGCTCCGGGAGGGCGGACGCTCTGGAAGACGACCACGACAACGTAGATCAGGATGGCTGTATTGGATATGAACTGAAGCCATCCAAGGATGACAGTCGCATACAAGTTGCCAAGGGCTGCAATTTTTGAGATAAAAACCCAGTCGGTGATTTCGTCGTACAGAAAGAGCACCAGCTGCAACCAGGCGACCCACTTGTACACACGTTGTTGCTCATCTTTCCACTTTCTGATACCACAGATCACCAGCAAGATTACCAGCAGAAGGCCGCTTATACAGACCGCGACGGCAAACCCGATACCCCAGGTGTAGGCCACAACGTGTGCTCGAAACGCCTTTCCGCTGTCATCATCACTGCTGCAGACCAACTCACGAGGCATGTTGGCTGTTGCAAATGTGTTGTACTCATCCCAGCGGAAGCCAGCGGCGAAGGAGCCCACACCGAGCACGGTCATGGCGTTGCGACAGCTCTTAGAGCTGAACAAATGCTTGCAGTCGTCGGCGCCGTCGACAACCTGCACGTGACCCCACGTCATCAATGCGCATACTTTGACAGCGTCCGCCTCACGAAGTGGACCTTGCAGGTTGTAGGCCATGACGTCCGTGCCCAGTGATTGTTGAACAAGTTTCAATAAAAACGTCGGATTGTCCCGGGAGAGATCGACGAGAGAGAGGCGCACGTTGGACCCGCGAAGAACGTACCGAGTGTCTGGCTGGGATTGCTGCCAAATGAGTCCGCAGAGGCCGGGATTATCCGCAAAGTTGGTGATGGGAGGCGCGATAAATGAGCGCGGCAGAACACCCACGAGGTCTCGGCCGCTGAAGTCGAGAGTTTGGGCAGAGGTGCAGCACTCCGCCAGATCGGTTGGTAACGCGTTGGTACTATTATCGTTGGTACTGTTACACGCGCCGCCAGTCACAACTGCACCCCAGAACGCGTCCACAGCGTCGACAGTGGCGTTGCAGACGTCGAGGCGGCTGGAGAGGCTGCTACAATACTCGGCTGCAGTCGCTGCGTTGCGGATAAAGGAGCGCACTTGAGCATCTGAGAGGCTGTTTAGGAAGCCATCCGTTGTATTGATGATCGATGGTGGGTCGTTGAATGCCAGGGATTCCATGATGTATCGCACTTGCGATTGCAGCAGCATCTGTGGATAGACCGCGTGATGGGCCATCCATGCAATTAATGGGTACGGTGAGCAAGTCAACAGCGAAGCTAGCTAGCCGTGCGTACATACATACAGCAGAGGCAACAACAAATAAAGACACGTACGTAGTGGGCCCGTAAGGTTCATCCTATCCCTTGTGTCATTATCCAGGTCAAACTTCGTGCACGTCATCCCTAGTGTTATGCAAGTATTGGGGACCCCCCTCGCAACTAACCAGTATAACAGGAAAACATTACTGTAAAGTTCGCTGACAGTCTCACAAAACACACAAAAAAGTCTCACAAATCTATTGATTTAGTTGAGCGTGCCGAGGAGGTGCAACGTTTATTTGGTGTTGTATCGAGTGATGCTAGCTGTCGGGTACACAGGGTCGGCAGGGTTGATAGCTTGCTGGTGTAAATGGGTGGGTGACTGCGGTCACGGTGGTCGATGCTGCAGATAGACTTGCAACAGGTCTGCGGCGGCACTGTCTACCGCACATACTACGTACGTTCCATGCATGCGACAGTTTCCGCTCCGTCCGCCTGTAGGGAAAGAGATACCGGGCAGCACGTGCTATACATATATACCCTATACACATGCATATATACCCTGTATACATAATCGAGGCCGCCGGGCTGCCTCTTTCAGGTCCCAGATAAATTCGCGAGCTAGCTCCTCATAACACACCTACGCACGTGTTCGCTAAGTGTCTAAATTTATTATTTATTTATTTCTGCCATCGCCGTACCACGCTCGCAATCAAGTTTGAGGCAGTAGTGCGGTATGTTCGATCAGTTCGATGTATGTACCAGGATACCATTCTGGGAAAACGGGGCGGTCGGATTTGCCGTAAACTAAACCGTACGTGAAATGGGGCGGTTTAACGGAGACGGCCTTGCCGTAAAGCGCGACATGGAATACAGAGATCCCTGGGCGCGCGATGTCTCGTCTGATATTTTGGCATGGTACGTCGCGCATGGTTGACTTCCAAGGTAATATAGTGTTCTGCCTGAAAGGCAGATCGTTTCTGATCGTTTTATGCGAGCGAAATGGAACGAAGCCAGTCCAGGCAACGTTCTCCCGATCATTCCCGTCGGAAAGCTCGAATATATTCTCCTTCAATGCTCCAATGCATTACGGCTGCGACGCCTTCTGCCTGTTTTGACAATTTCACGGACCAATTTGCCGACAAATGCCTTCACCATCAACCGGCGCAGCAGCAGTAGCAGCAAATTGTATATGACATTTTAACAAAAAAGGTTTACAGAGGATTGGTGGGGGTGCGACGGTGTGGACAGCTAGGTTTTGCTAGGGCATAGGCAGCCGAAACGGCGAAATGATTTAAATATGGGACAACATTGTAAGGACTCGTTGAGTTGTAAAGGACTTATTAGGCTCTGGGCTTCTTCCACAACCGTTGTGGAAGTGCATCTTCAACACCATTTGTGGACGTATGTCGACTGGGTGAGCTCGATCCCTACCGTCAGACTCTCCCTTCAAACCTGGTTCAAAACTCAGTTGAACCAGCTCAACCCAGTAGAATTGCTGCTTCTAATTGGAAGTAGAACCTGGTTCAAGTGGTTCAATAGCGTACATTAATTGGTTCAAGGTGGTTTAGGGGTGCCTGGCCATTCTGGTTCAACCTGGTTCACCCCTGGTTCAAATTGGTTCTGTTGTCAAGGTGGCGTTACAGATGCAACAGGATCCTTCCAACCTGCCTCCACCCTCCTCAACCCCCTCAACCCACGTACACGCTAGTACACCCCCCCCCCTGTCCAGTCACCTGACTATGCACACCATAGACTGAGTTTACGGAGAGACATTACGGGGCCCGCCCCCTTGCCGCACATTACGGGGGCCACACACACAGTTTACGTATACGGACTTTGGAAAGGGCTGGCTGGGCACCAGCTTTCTAGGGTAATTATACTCTGTAAGGCCTACGTCCTGACAGGCTGTCACCGATGACCCGCGGGGCGGGTCCACTGTGACATTATTAAGAGTATAAATAGTTGCAGAGCGAGCGCATGCATGCGAGCAGTACTGCAGGTAGGCAAGCCAGCAGGATGAACTAGATAAACTCGGCCGTCCTATGTACGTACCTGCTTGATGATCATCTCTTGAAGTTGGCGACTTTGTGTTTCCCGTAATGCAGTGGCATTTATGCCGAAAAGGTTGAGGGTTTCCATGCTGGCGTTTGTGGCGTTTGAGACCCCGATAGCCGTGTAGTTTGCCGTCGTGACGTTGTAGCGCATTGGCAAATGATAGAACAATTTTGGAGCTCTAGCGACCCAGGCACCGAAAGCGTTCAGCGTGAATCCCGGCGCATCACCCAGAAGGAAATACTTTGAAAGTCGCTCCGTAGTGTAACCCCTGGGCAGGCACCCTGCTACGGTAAACCCACAGCCAGTAGTGACTGCAGGCGGTGTGAAGGCACTACTATTCCTGCTTGAATCAGTGGTGGTCTCGTTGGACATTGATCTCATGATTAGGCGTGATGTGACGTTCCCAGCGGCTGAAAGCACATCGTCAAAGCCACGCCATCGAGAAGAGTAACAGACATCGGTCTGGTTTGACTTAATTGTAAGCGGCCGGTCGAGACCAATTCCATCGATTTTGGTGCCGTTGTCCTGGAATGTCATTCGCATCACGACGTAGGCGCACCCGATGGGGCAACTCGCCGGGGGATCTTGCTGATCCTTCTGTGAGGCCGACGTGAGGTCGTCGTCCGTCAACAGCAAATCCAGCCACCCCGTGTCGCCGCTA
Organism: Eudorina sp. 2006-703-Eu-15; assembly: GCA_003117195.1. Taxonomy (NCBI): domain Eukaryota; kingdom Viridiplantae; phylum Chlorophyta; class Chlorophyceae; order Chlamydomonadales; family Volvocaceae; genus Eudorina; species Eudorina sp. 2006-703-Eu-15. The sequence goes on from BDSI01000133.1 coordinate 58,479, forward strand.
TAAACGGTTGCACGGAGTGACGAGATGTAGGTTAGGTTGTCTTTCTGAATGTCTCCTTTGCCTGCGCTGCTGCTGCGCAACAAGTTGTTGCCAAAAATCCTCCACGCCAGGGATACTCGGGGGCTGGCTGCAAAACAGTCTTGTGCAAGGGTAGTGAAGGTGATGAGCTCTTGTAAGTATGGGTAGTGCCGCGCAAGGAAACCATGTGTGTCCAAGGCGCAGCTTACATGGCTGCCCTGGATTGTGCAGTCGTTGTCGGTTGCGGGCGAGGTACGGCCCTGTATATATGTTGATCAGCAACGAAACACATTAAACCAATCACATTATTGCATGCCCTTCCACATACATACATATGTAACCTAGAGCCATACATACATAGTACAGTCATGCCTGATGATGTGCAGCTCACAACAGCAGCTGTGGCGGTCACTGTGATGGGACCCCCGGGCCCGGGCGATGAGCCCCGCCCAGCTGCCATGCCCTCGCAGCAGCAGAGGCTCACTCGCGCACAGCTAAATAGACCCGCCGGTGAGACCCCTGCCATCCGTGCAACTCTTTTTCGCTGCGGGCTTGCTGCACACTGAACCCCAGCCGCCTCCTTCGTCAACCGCTGTACATGTATTATCTATACTTATCATTAATGGTACTATTTGCCACAGGATGGATAAAACAGAGCGAGCTTTATTTAGCGTGCAAATTATTCCATGCTGTATTTTACATCTAGGGTTTAGTACAAGAACGTGTACATCTGAACTGTGGATTTCATATGTCATTCATACGGATACTGAAAAATGACCTCACCAGCTCGACAAATTGTGACGTCAAGTTGAGCGAGGGAGTTGAGGTAGTTGAGGAAGGAGGTGGAACGGAAACAGCTGATGGCAAGGGTGGGGTCGGTGGCGAAGGTATCGATTGTGAAGACCGTATTGCTGGTGCGGGACGAGCAGGAGGTGGGGCCAGTGGAGGAGGTGGAGGAGGTAGAGGAGATGGTGGAAGGGGTAAAGGTGGACCAGGGGGTTCGGGAGGATCGTTGCAGTCAAGGGTGTAGTAATTCGTCTGCGACCCTTGCACCAGAACTGTTGCAGGGCGGGCGTCCAGGCCAAGTGCACATTTGCTAACCTCCAGGGTGGATATCACCGTGCGAAGACGCTGGCTTGCGATGTCGATAGCCAAACAGCTGCACTGCAGGGAGCAGAATATTGTGATTGAGCAATTTGAGCAGAACGCTGTGTAGTTTCCAGCGGGCAGTGCCGACGTCGACCACGGGCAGCTCACATTATTACCTGCAATGTATGTAATGTATACATGTTTTATGTTCATGTATTATTGTGTGTGCACTACCTTTAAGATCGAAGGTCTCTTGGTTGGACAGATGAAATTGATATTGATGAACCACGCTCTTAAACGCATCAGGTGCGGTGGTAACTGTACGCACCACGCAATGATTGCTTTTCTGGTCTGCTGCAATATCCATAATATATTTAACCATCAGGCTCCTAGCTTCTTATCTATATCCTGTATGTAAGAATAACGAGAACGAACAGCCTGTATTGCTTTTAGGTTAACATGATAAGTACATATAAGAAATATACAACCGGAGTACATGTATATATATACACTTGGGAATGCCAATATATATATATATATATATATATATATATATATATATATATATATATATATATATATATATATATATATATATATATATATATATATATATATATATATATATATATATATATATATATATATATATATATATATATATATAATATATATATATATATATATATATATATATATATATATATATATATATATATATATATATATATATATATTGGCATTCCCAAGTGAGTTCACATAAGCCCGTCATCCACATCACTTTTATGTATATTCCAGGCGTACATTTTTAAACATATCCTTTGTGGGCAAACATGACAGACATGCATGCGCAGGTCTACCTACCGGCTGGACACATACACGCACTGAAACCTTATTGCTTGCTGCGTACACACACATACATAAAGCGAATAATGACTACTTGAATATAATATTTGTACTTCCAGGTGGCAGCGGCGTACAGGTTCAGCGAGTCGTCCCTGACCCTTAAATCACCCGGAAGTTTGCCCGGCTCAATATACAGCATAACTAGTATTACCATTCCTATTACTATTGCTATTATTACTACTTGTCGTTTTTGTTATTAGTATCACATTTCATTATTGATTTATTATCAATCACATTATTATTATTATTATTATTTCTACTATTATGATTCCCATTAAATTTTTCATTGTTATTGAAATGAAGGTAGGCCAAGGGACATACGTACGGTGCCTACCAATGGGGAATAGGTCAAAGAACTTGGTTGATGATTCAGCTAGGCCATCACAGCTTGCATACGTTACCCAGCCGGCACCCAGTCTTGTGTAAGCGACGCATCCCCCAGGGGACGTGGGCAGAGAAATCATCCACCTGCATGTTATCATTTTAGACAATCCCAACGAAATAAAAGCTACGCACCCGAGACAACCATGCACGATCATGGCAGCAGTGCCGTGGCCGGTCCCATAGCGGAAGTGCGATATGGCTGGTGACAAGCGCCCGCGCTTGCGAACGATTCGCCATAGTTTGAGTCCCGGTTGCGTGGCTCTGTCCCCTTAACACCACACCATCCACACCAGAGATAAGCACCATGATGATGATAACGATGATATAATAAGAAGTAGAAATAATAATAATAATAATAATAATAATAATATGACGCCGACACATGACAGCTAGCGGTCGTTCATTCGCCATCATCTTATTTATTTAAAGTGAAGTACGTCGTCGATCACGACAGCGCATGGTATTCTAGCTGGCTGGACGCCTGACGCCTTGAGTATTTAGTCATGATTACCCAATAGAGCAGTAAACCTAAACAAAATGGGTACCAGCAAGGAAGGTGTATACATATGTATATTACATGCTTTACTTTGAAACAAATTTTATGAGAAAGCGTGCAGTACATTCCACACGTCCTGTAGTACATACCTGTTTGGAACTTCAGTGACTGCGGTGAAACTGAATTGTTGGTTGGGGTTGGTTTTCGAACATGATTGTGAAGTTATATAGTTGTCACGGTTGTTGAAAGAATCGACAGTCAAGCAGGACTTCCTGGCATCCTGAATGTTGTAAAGTCCATCGGCAGCTGCATGTATAGGGAATAGGAATCACAATCAACATGTGCCCACCAAGGATTTCAAGGATTTATCAAATGAGACCAATTGCAATATAATTAGTAACTATTACAAGGTGGACCCCAGTCCCCGTATGTTGTAAGAGCATATAGTACGTACACAGCAATAATATTCGCAGTGGAAGCAATAAGTAGGTAATTGCAATATTGTAGGAAATTATTGATTTGATACGGTAATTATAACATTGGCGTCGCATTTATCATTTCAGTAGTATGTATGTGTTTAGAGAAGGATAGGTACAGATATACATGTTTGACAAGCGAGCCATATGGGCAAACCTGCATGCGTGAGTCTAGTGAGTCCGTCTCTGCTGGATGCATCCAGAGACGGACTCACGCATGCAGGTTTGCCCAGGTATGAACACCATGGAGGCCGGCGACTGGCTAGTCAGTCTAGTACGATCGCTTTCTAGTCAGTCTATTACGATTCAGTTCCGCCCCTATTGTAGACTTGTGCCATGGTTGATTGGGTAACCAGAAATGAATGCGTACGTCCGTCCACCGGGTCCAGCCACACGGACACAGTTTCGGGCACTCGTTGCACAAGCCGACAAGCTTAGGAATTTACAACACTTCAAACACCAACAACACCAACCCCAAGTAAACTACTCTTATGGCGACAGGCGTCCATCATCATCATCATCATCATCATCTATTTTATTCCATTACAATATTTCTATTCGTCTTACAATGATAAATAGTGATAATTATTAATGATGATAACGATAAATTTGTCACCTTGATGTCTTTATGTACATTTCATCATATACACATGGTCGGGTTCGTTATGGTTTCCGTATAAACATTCAAGGAACAAAACTCTTCCTTACCGCTATTGTTAACGGGTTGCAACCAAAACTGCTGCATGTATTTGGCGGTTCCGTCGAAGACGATACTTTCCGCGGTGAGAGTTGGATATTGAGTTTTGGTACTACCCCAATAGGTTGTTAGTACACGCTGAACTGCGCCATCCGGACATGCCGGATAGCATACCCGTATCGCAACAGGAAACGCCAACAAGTCTGCAGCAGCCGCATACATGGCATACAAGGGTTACTGTAAGACCCAAAAGTGCGTGCGTGGGGCTTATCCCGCGCGCACGGATGCAGGCTCAACTACAGGCACGGAGCTAACACTGCAGTTCCCCGAGCCGCCCCATTCGGCGTGCCGGTTTAACCAGTTACGTGTGATTTTGGAAATACCGGATTCGTTTAACCAGCTATCAAAATGTCATCCGCCTACATGTGGAAACAGGTGCAGACGATTGGTCTGCCGTGGCCAGTGATTGTCAGGTAGGTCATAATGAAAAATTGTATACGCGTGTACGTCGATGATTTTTGCGAAGCATGCGACAGAGCTGGGCTGGTTCGTTCGGATGAGGATCGGCACGCGTCGTCCTTCATGCATTCATACGCATGGGGCTTCGTTTCATGTATGTATGTGTGCGTGTATACAGGTAGCAGCACCTACCATACATAATATAATATCCCCACACGTACGTACATGAACGTATCCTTGGCGCCTACCTTTGCAGCGTTTGCCGGCGATGGTGTCCGATACTCTCTGATTGTAAATTAATGAAGTACTGAGCTGGCTGCACACAGTGAAGCCACCTACAAACTCAGGCAGGGCAGGGGTGATAGGGTTAGTAGCAGTGGCAGTGGCAGTGGCAGTGGCAGTGGCAGTGGCAGTGGCAGTGGCAGTGGCAGTGGCAGTGGCAGTGGCAGTGGCAGTGGCAGTGGCAGTGGCAGTGGCAGTGGCAGTGGCAGTAGCAGTGGCAGTGGCAGTGGCCACTAAAGGTGTCCTGGATGGATATTAATCGGCTGATCCAAAGTGCCTCGCGCTAAGCAGCACTAAGCAACTGACAGGTTGTCGGTTTTCACAAGTGTGACAGCCACGGATTCCAACTATTCCAACGGTCGCGTCGATCAGCCTGTCATATCAATGAAGGTTAACTGAAGTCCTGCAGGGCTACGATCAACGGTTACCGATCGTATATAATTCGGTGTGATCCACCGAACTTGGCCATTCCCTAAGGCATCGAGTCTGTGTCACCGGTTCGATCCGGGTCGGGACGAAATGGTTGAGAATTGGGGAGTCCCGCTTGGACAGCTCGGCTCTTCAGTCGGGTCCGAGTCCACCCCCGGTGTAAGTGGCCCTGAGCCACGGTTAAAGGGATAGCCCGAGATGTGCGCGTCAAGCAGGTCGGGCCAATGGGTCCGGCCACACACCAGGAGACGGTTTCGGGGGCCTGGTAACACGGATAGGGGCCGCAGGCGGATACCTGCGTGAACAAAATACTGGTGACCAATGTCGACTCCCAACCCTTAAATCGGCGATCCCCTTAACACACGCTTGGGCTTAGAGGTCCAGGAGTAAAGCTTTCTTTCTTTCTTTCTTTATGATTCGGTGTGGCTGTCTAGTAGTCAGAGCAGTCTAGCGCCGCTAGTCTTGCTAGTGTCGTGGTCATATCCACTCCGCGCCTTTACCTGGCAACAGGATTATATTTCCGCTGCTATATTTCTCGCTAATCATTGTGAGTTCTACGGAGCTCACTACAGTAGCAGGAGCAGTAGCGCTAGCAGGAGCCAGTAGCAGTAGCAGTAGATTTGGTACTACGTAGTATTATATATTATATATATAATATATACGTGTATATAATATACATTCATACGCTGGACCTAGACCACCTACGTACCAGGTAAACACGTGTACGTCACGGATATCCACTTAACAATGCCCCAGCAGGGATCCGCCACCATTAGATTGCTGACCGTGCAGGATGCCTGGCCCAGGCAACGACTGCGCACAGTTGGCTCGAAACCCGGTGAACTGCAGCTCGAGTTCGCCATAGTACCCGGCCGCGAGTCGGGGCACGTTGTTTTATCAGAGCGCCCGAAGAAAGCCGTGAGTGGTTCACTGATCACCAGGCCAGTAGGGCATTGCAAGGTCAGGGGCATTGGAGACCCGTCACAGACGATGCCGGTAGCCTTGTTTTCTGCAAGCCATCATGCACACAGCGGCATGAAGGGGCTATTATGTACGTAGTCGTCCATTTCAGCAAGCACAATAATTGTAAACAGATAAGATACACTCACGGCCGATATGATTGATGACCAGCATGCTGGGGGCGCGCGAGCGAGTGAGACTGCAAACAAGTAGTCGGGCTGACATACATACAGCAGGAGCTGACGTGCGTGGCCCAGCTACTCTAGGTACATACATCCCGTGGGAAGTACAAATAGTACAGGGGTGCGATGGGTGGGGATGGGGGTAATCACATGCATGATGACGCCGATGCAGCTGCCAGCGGCTCTTTATTCATCAACTGCATCTACATCACTACCTTCATAGACGGCAGATGGCTCGCTGGTCCACGAAGGGGCATTAATTTCCGGGTGCAGCTAGATATGCCCCTTCATTCATTCGTTGCGTGACACACATCCGCCGCTAGATAGCTCCTGCTTTATTATTGATGACCACCGACATCCGAGGTTCGAATCCCGGCTCCCTTCTCGCCATGCATGTGATTCGGCGGGTCTGACGCAGTTTCGTTCCAGGAGAGGCAACGAATAATCAAATCGTGGCGCATAATAAGTAACCTGGTGTGTTGGCCGGTATGGCAGCATGATCCCCCCTCAGCGGGTGGTGGCTGGTGGTGCATGCGCAGCAGTCCTTGGCATGCAGGTAGGGGTTGTTGAGATGAGGCGCCCACGAGATATCTGGGCCCGTTAACGGGCCCGTTGGAACGTACGCCCTGTCGGGACTACTCAGGGTCCACCTTGCTTGCTTGTAAGGTACGGTTACATCATAAATAAATTACGGTCTGATAGGGCACAAATAGCACAAATAAAGGCAACGGATGCATGTTACTTCTAGTTTAGGGAGTGCTTGCTGCCACGCACGCACGGAGAAACGCCAAGTGCAGCAGCACTGCTGTCAGGGTTGGTGTTCGTTCGCTGTATGTCCTGCATGTATGATGAACCACCCGGCCGCGCGTAGAGTGCCTTCAATCATTCCATCGGTTGCTGTCACAAGCAACAGCTAGCTCGGCGTTCGCTCTCGCTCGCTCACTTCGTTGCATATATATACAAGAAACCACCCAACCGACCTGCTGAGCGAGGAAAATAAATCGATCGCAACTACTATCGATGCATGAATAAGTGCATGTATGCATGAATAAGTGAATGTATTATGTCTTCTTCTTAATAGGCTCTCGGGCGGGTCCTGCATGCTCCCGTCGTTCGTTATTTCTTATACTCCTTCCTTATTATCACCTGCCCGAAATTTTCATGTTCTGGTCGTCTGTCAAACGTGCGTGTCTCCCTCCATTCCTATTGTACAGCAGTTGCTTGCTTGTTCGATGAAACGAAAGCAAGTATGCGCGCACTCTCATATGGTCGATCGATGGACCTCCAAGCAACCAGTACTTCTTCCATTTCTAAATATTGCAATAATAATATTATATTTAACATGCTTGATAGTGCCATTGCACTGACGCCGCCGCCACAGGTAGAACTGAGCGTGAACACGTTATGCATCCTACATACCACCACCAGTGCATGTCTGCGTTACGTGCCTACCTTGTGCGACTACTGCTGATGATTGTAAGTATTCCGTCATCAGCAACGTGGCGACAAGCATACGTAGAAGCCCCCAATGAGATTCTGTCATCCTAGTCATCCTCGCCACCATTCGTGTACGCAGCCTGCTTGTTTGCGTGCGCATGGCCTGCTGTGTCGGTGATCGGTTGAAGGCAAAGCGCTCAACAGCAGATACATACATATCATAACGTATGGTTAATCAATCAATTAATGGCGGAAACTATTGCTGCGAAAATCGCGTGCATCGCGATACGTAAGATTAAAAGTATAAATGGACAGTAGTTCTGTACGTACGTATGCGCATAGAAGAACTGGTACGGCGGTGAATAAACAACCGTGAAGAGAATCAGATATGGATGCATGACATACATGTTGATGATTTCAAATACCAAGAACTTGCTTAGCACGCTTGGATATAAGATGGCTTTATTCTGCCTGCAAGCAACAAAGGAGTAGGGCGCGTGCACAATTCCCAGCAGGGCTATGCCTAACGAAATGTTGCTAGTACCTACCATCCACCGTTTTTGTGTGCCCTGAAACACCATCAAGCAATAATGTAATTGTTGATGATGTAAATACCGCCGGAACCAAGACCCGTGCGATATGTACCGCTTCGAAGCAAGTATTGTCCTGAATATGGAGGATGCAAACCCGAGTATTGACCTTTTGTAAAACAAAAATTATTGCTCAAATCGAAGAGAGGAGTATAGGGCACGTGCAGGAGGCAAATAATCACCAGCTTGTCATTTTTGTAGCCTACGACAACCCTGTCATCGTCTATAGTTCTATCGTCTGTAGAAGGCTTTCCATTTTGCAGACGAGCAAGGGAATCCATGTTTTTATTCCGTACAGTATGGCATGTGATTGATAAGCTTTGCTGCGTGACGCATGCACCCATTCATTTTCCTTCGTCAATTGCTTGATTATACCTTTGTTTGCACCTTTTGCAACGCGCCCTCGCTGGGATGTATAAAGCAAGCAACCTTGCCTTGGATGGCATGCGAAAATCATTGCCGCATTCTGCTTCCTTGTTATACGATGCTAAAAATGATTTCCAGATGAATAAGACGAAGCACCACCTGCTTATTACGATAAATTGTATGTAGGAAATCCGGCACACTACCCGTACGTGAGCGTCTGCCCCTTGCAGACTATGTGCCTAATTAGGCAATCAACACGCTGAACACACGCCGGATGGTTAGCCTTGATTGCTTGCCTCCCTGCCCGCCACATATAACACGCACATACACACGACGTTGCCTATGTCTGTTTTATTCTTGTTTATAGTTCAATCGACATATACACATGCACGGTGTCCAGCCTCTGTATGTCCTGTAATAATCATAACTACTGTTCGGTGGATCGACGCGGATGCATGGGTCGATGCCACCGACATATATATATATATATATATATATATATATATATATATATATATATATATATATATATATATATATATATATATATATATATATATATATATATATATATATATATATATATATATATATATATATATATATATATATATATATATATATATATATACTATCTAGCTAGGCGCTGGTGGCTGGTGGGTGAGTGTGCGTGAAACCCTCGCAAATAAACGTTGGAGGAAATGAATGGGGTGATGGATTTACGTAGTGGATGATGCACCCCTCCGCATTCGTTATTAGAGTAGTGCAACGTTCAGCGGTAGGTGGCTGCTGGTCTCCGCGTTGTGCAAGGCCCAGGTAGGGCGGGTGGCTGCCCCGGTCAGCGTCTTACTACTAGTCAGTCCCGGCAAGATATATATGTATCGATCAATGCCACGACGACAGAGACAACATACGTACACGTACGCACGCGACGGCATTCCCAAGAACACAGCAGGTCGGGCCTGGCGGCGTCAAGGTTGTATCGATCTCCGTCCCTGCTGCGAATCAGTACGTACTTCCGTACTTATGACTTCAAGTACGTATGTACGTGCGTGCCAGTACATGCATGCGTGCCAATTAACACCCAAACCTTATATATGACACAGAGAGTTCGTTGACACTCCTTCATTCGATGCTTTCTACGTACTACTTAAGTATGTAGGTACGTACGTACTAACTCACGCAGAGCGAGTGTGAGAGAATGAAAGAAGTGCCATTCCTGCTGCTGCGGCTTGTGCGTGGAGGGTTTGTGCGTGCTGCTGATTATGTACGCATGTAGCTCGCAACCACGGCTTCAACCTGTAAGCCAGGCTTACAGCCCCGAGTCATCCCGGGTTACGCCTTTGTGCTTACACAACCTCTAATCCGCTAAATCGATCCACGCTAGGATTTGCTGGGTTTGCCCAGCGAATTATCATTATTATTGTTTTTGTTATTTCACCCAAGCCACGGCGCCTGCTGCGCCTTATCGTCGTCGTCCAGCTGCATCGCCGCGAACCGCAAGCCACCCAGCAGCAACGCCATGCGCTTCTTGTCGGGGGCCGGCGACGGGACCGGCAGTGCAGGCCCGTACGGCAGCACCGCCGCCGCCGCTGCTGCCGCCGCCGCCGGCGCCGGCGGCTGCTGATGCGTCGCCGCCGCCGCCCCGCCGCCGCCGGCGGCGGCGCAGCCGCGAATGAGCAGGTCGTGCCCTGACCTACCCGGGGGCGACTTGTAGCCCTCCTCCGGCTTGTTCCTGCCCGTGAAGTACTTGTTCTTGAGTGTGTAGATCGTCCGGGACAGAAGCTGCTGCTCCAGCATGGCAGCGGCAGCAGTACCGCCGCCGCCGCTGCCGCCGGCGGCCGCAGCAGTGGATGCCGCCGCCGCCGCCGCTGCTGATGCCGCCGCCGCCGCCGTCGTCGGCGGGGACGACAGCAGCAGCTTCCCCAGCCGCGGCTGCAGCGAGGGCGCACGTGCGAGGTCCCGCAGCGCGCGTGTGACGGCGTCCAACAGGAGGTTGGTGGCCCGGTCGCGACCGGTGCGCGCCGCGGAGTGGTAGCACAGGTAGACATGCGCCGTGGGCTGTAGCAGCGTGGCCCTGCGCGCGCCGTTTATGTTGTGCGCGGGCAATCGTGCAGTCGTACATACAGTCGTACATACACACTCGCAAGAGGGCGGGGGGACAGCAGGAGCCACCCAAGAGCCCTATTTGACTCCCCCGCTCATCCATTCAGGATCCTGATCCGATCCGAAGTAAGAATCACGACACTGCCGTACACACAGAACCCAATGGTGACCCCAACCCCAACCCCAGCCAGCAGCCACACATTCACCGGTTTATCAATCGAGAGTTGCTTTCCAATGACCGTACATACCTGCTGGCGTACGGCAGAATCCACTCCTCCAGCACCCGCAGCCGGTGACCGTACCGCGCCGCACGGTGTACGGCAGTGGCGCCGTGCCTGGCGTCCACCGTCCCCACGATCTCCGACCACTGCTGCCGCGCCAGCCGCCAGTCGCCCCCGGCTTCGACCGCCAGGCGCTCCACCACCGCCTGCACGTTCGTTCGGAAGCGCGGCGCCGGTTCGGGTGTCACAAAAGATAGTAACTGGCACGTTCATTCGAAAGCGCGAGCGGCGCCGCCGCGTGCGGGTTGGCGGCCGGGCGGGTGCGTGGGCAGGTAGGTAGGAGGTAGGTAGAGTGCGGTGCGTGTGAATGAAAGAAGAAGCAGAGGCGCCGCGAACGAGTAGATGGGCAGCAACCAGGTGGGTGGTCAGCCGAGAGCGGAGTACTTGGTCGTCCCCATTAATACGGAGTTCCCCATTATTTAGAAGACGCGGAGTAGAAGACGCGTGCATGGCTGGATGGTGCGTGGCCTAGGCGCGCGCTCAACCATGTATGTATGTACACTGATGTTAAAATGCCATATATATATATATACGGAATATACGGAACATACATACACACACGGATGGAACTGTGATGAGTGCGCAATCCGAAACGAACTCCCCAGTCGGCCCAGCCGCCGGCACACCTGGAGGCTGCAGTGAGGCTACACAGCTTCATCCGTCCAGCCAGTGTAACGCAGCGCACAAGTACATACCGAATTCGCTGATCAAGCGATTGCCAGATTTTCAGGTCTTCAGCAGTATGTATTGAACATCTAAAGCACGCAGATATCTAACGAAAGCGATTGCCTGATCAGGTCATCAGTGACGACATATATACATACCCCGATTGGCGCACCCACCCGGATCAGTTCCACCGCCTCGCCCTCCGGGATGCCCTCGTCCGGGTCCTGCGGCGGCGGCTGCTCCATCGACGGGTCCCCATCCCCCCGCGGCAGCAGGCACCTGGGCGGCGTCACCAGCAGGTGCGCCAGGCCGCCGTGGGGGCAGCGCATCTGAAGCAGGTGCTCGCCTGGGATACCGGACAGCAGGCGCCGGAAGGCCGCAGGCACGGCACCTGCGGCTGCTGGGATGTACGGCTGCTCGGTCCACGTCGCGCAGTGCCCCAGCAGGAAGTCCAGGATCCGCTGCAGGCTGCCCAGCCAGGGCTCCAGTACCTCCGCCGGCCCCGGAAGAGCCTGCAGCTGCAGAGACTGCTGCGCCAGTGGCTGCTGCTGCTGCTGTGGCTGCTGCTGTAGCTGCTCCGGGGGCTGCTGCTCCGCCGCCGCCTGTCGCCGTAAGGCGGCCGCAGCCTCACCTGCCACCGCAGCTGCTTCCGGATGGCCTCTCCTGCGTTTGGCCCCGCGGTCCTCTTGCGGCTGCGGCTGCCGTTGCTGCTCCAGTTCCTGCTGGGGGTTGCCGCTGCTGCCGGTGCCGCTGCTGCAGCAGCTTCTGCGCGGGTCCACTCGCTCCTTGATGTGCCACAGCACCGCCCCGGGCTCGTCGGGCTCCCACAGCAACACTTCTTGCTCCTTCGGCGGGCCTCCGCCTCCGCCTCTGCCTCCGCCTCTGCCTCGTCCGCCTGTGCCTCCTCCGCCTCTGCCTCCGCCTCTGCCTCCTCCACCTCCCCCGTGAGCTGATGAGGCGGCTGCGGCGGCTCCGACCGATGTTGACCTCTGACGACCGCTGTTGGGGTCCCCGGCATCTCCTGCTGGGTTGGCTCGCCGCGCGACGTCCTCCTCCTCCTCCTCCTCCTGCTGCTGCTGCTGCTGCTGCTGCTGTCGTGCTGAGGTCAACCGCTGTTCCACCTCCTTGCTGACCTTGAACAGCTTCTGTGTCGCGGCGCGCCGCTCTTGAGGCCTGCCGTACACCAAAAAGTACTTTGTGACCTGCGGGCGGGTGACGGAGGGACGGAGCGAACATGCACGGGGGGCGGGCACCCTGTTGCAGACGCTGGGACCTAGCTAGCTAGCTAGCCGCACCCTGGACGTCGTGAGTTGGATTGCAGGGATGTGCGTTAGTTTCTGCACCGGCAGGGGCATTACATGCCGTATTGCAACACGCCTGCCTGCGTCGCCCAACACACGGAGCCACTTCCGTACGACTGCCGTACATACATACGTTCCCGCTGATTGCGGGAGCGAGTTGCTCGCTGCTGTGTGTGTAATAATCGCAAGTAGTGACTAACTTGCCTTGTCATGTGGATGGAGATCCTTCTTGCAAGCGCTGTTATACGTCCTGCCACAGGTGCACCTGTCGCCGTACAGGCACGCGACGAGGGTGATGTCGTCGCCGCCGTTGTCGCGGACCGGGATGCACTGGCGAGCCGAGCTGGTGCCGCCTGCAGCCGGAATATGATGAGCGGCGGCCACGAATGGTCAGAAAGATAATAACATAGCCCAAACGGAATAATCAACTTCGCTTTGATAGCGCGCGCTTGCTTTGGACGTCGCCTGCAGACACTACTAGCTGAGGATATATACGGTTTTCAGCTCTTAGGCCTTAGCCACTTGCTAGTGAACTAGGCTGCAGCAATGTTGGGGGTCGCGGCCGAAGAACCGCAGCTGGAGCGCGAAGAGGTCTCTGGAAAGACTACAGGTAACACTGTGCTTGTGAAGGACCTCGCAGCGTTGGCGATGCCTGCCAACGGGTGCTGCCGACCGAGCGATGCCAAAGTGACGGGTGGGCTTAACGGTATGGGAGTGTGGACCCTACCGGCTCATGGAACCGTTAAACTGAGGGCTAGCTCGTTGTCTGGCAACACAGCACCCAGGGCTCAGGACGCTAGATTTCCAGTTGGTCAATCTCATGACCACCCCCGAAGAATTCGAATGAACTTGAGCGGCCTTTCTGGCCGCCAAGGCACAGCAATTGCTCTGATCTTGATGCTAACGTTGCTGTGGAGTTGGCCATTTCAATGCGGCGCGACGCAGGTCTCTGGCAGGCGCCATGAGGACCTCCTTCAGATTCTCCCCAAGGATAGAAATGCGACAACTTCAGCTTTTGAGCAACACAAAGGCACTGAAATGCTCTGCTCGCACTGCCAGCTTGTCTTAGAAACTGGTAAACGGCAGGACCATCGAGCACGGGTCGACAGCCAGACAACGGCTCTAAATGATAAGCCACAATTCATCGGATTCCAATATCTTCTAGGCGTTCGTCTGCGAGCTCAGGGATTTACTTCCCAGACAGAGAATACTGCTGCGGACGTCGTTATAGCCGCTGCGCAACAGCAGTCTCTTACTTTCCATGAGAATTACAATGAACAACAGCACATATTAGGTGTCGCGATAATCCATCTCTGGAACGGGCAGAGACATGTAACCAGCAGCCTTCGCCAGGGCGGAATCCACTACTTCTCAAAAGAAACATGGAGGTTGATTACAGCTGATGCTTACTATGATACCGGCGTCCTATGGGCGAAAAAGCTACCCAGCTCGCAACCCATTTCCCGCCGTACATGGGAAATCAACCGTATTGAAACGAGAAAAGATAAAATCAGACAACAACACAACAGGCCCTCAGAATTGGAGTCCACAAGGGAGGCAGGGCCGACACGCAACTACACAACTATGTCCCTTGCGAACGAAAGGCCAAATGACGCCGTTCAAGGCCAACCTAATAACCTTGCAACAAGGCAGTATGACAAAACAAGGACCGTAACCCGCGCTCCTTTCGGCACTAGAACAGATTCGGGTTGTCACCTGGTGGCCCGCCATGGAACCCTGCCCGCAGTTTGCCGCAACGTATCGCCGCGCTGGCGACTGGCGCTGAGTTTCCTCGTGCTTCTTGTGATAGGTACCGTAAGTGCAACCTGGATGCTTACATCAGGGTGCAAACGGACCTCTGCCCAACTCGCACACCTCACAGACAAGCTAGGGGCCACACCACAGGCCACACGCAACTCCAACGTGAATCATAGGGAAGATAATCCCCCCCATAGACCACAGCTGACTTGGCCCCCTATACCCAGTGCTCACGCTCCCATGTACCACGAAAAACAAGTAGCTCAGTTCTGTCAAATACACGCCATTAACAATCTGTTAGGGACCAACCTGATACACCCGTACCATGTACTGCAGTACTGCAATAATATGTATCAGCAGCTTCGGCCCTCAGCCACCACTGCCGCGGCGGCCACGCTATGGCATAATGCGTATAACGCTGTCACAGGCAACTTCAACACCATGATAGTCAATCACTACCTGCGGTACAATGTCGCCATACAAGGGGGCCCGTCCCCACACCTCGCCGAAGTCAGCAGCAGATACAACATTCAACGCGGCAGCACACGAGAACATATTCTGCAGCAAGTGCGCGCACACACACCCAACAACAGTACTGCCCTAGCTGTTGGCTTCATCGTACACGATACGAGACATGCCATCGCCATTCGTAGGGCAGGAGACCAATGGTACCGGTTGGACTCAGAAGAATCACAACCCAAACTGCTGGATGAAGTAGAATGGGCGCGACTCCATGGGCACGTGCACTACTTGGATTCGATCGACATCATGACCATAAACCAAATGCACATCGAATTCCGTCCCATCCGTCCAGCACCAAAGCTTTTGTCGGACATTCCCCCTCGGCAAAACCCAAGGGTAGAGGACGCCGAGGTCAACCCGACAGCCGACCAGCCCGACCGCGCACAACGTCTACAAGAAAACACGACCCCCCGGGAACCCAAGCGCCTGACACACAGGACGAGGAAACCGAGCAAACATCGGCCGACACAGGCACCGCACACACAGCCCAAACCAGGCGACCGGCCAGCCCTACAAGCAACCATCGTCAACCCAAACGCCGCCGTACCCAAGGACCGCCCACCCACTCGATCCTCTACTGCCTTCGACGGCAACAGGGCCTGCCTACGAGGCACCCCACCGGAGACGATGCGAGACGGAACCCAACCGCACCTGACGCACAACACCGTACCTCACGTCGGCGGCCCGCACGCGACACGGCACCCGACCCTACGAACGCACCACGGGAATCGCAGACCAGGGCTCCGCAAATCCGGAAGCGGCCCGCCGAAGCGCCACCCCAGCCGTGCCACTCCACGCGCGGGCCCAAGCAGCAACCGATGGCCAAATACCTCCGCAAAGCCAAGCAACCAAAACCCAACTCCCCTGTACAACACCGGCCCCCAACAGCCACGGAAGTGAACCCTGAACAAGTAACCACCCAGCGCACCCAGGACGGGCCACCGCCGACGGGGCTCTTCAAGGTGGTCACACTCAACACCCGGGGGATTCAAACGCAAATGGAAGCAGTCCAGCACGCCATACACGAACAGCAGCCCGACATCGCAGTCCTCACGGAAACCAAGCTAAGCAGCCACCACAGGCGAGCAGTCACCGGGATAAAACACGCACTGAAACCGTACCAAACATACATGAGCAACCGCCCCCACAACCCAGATATCAGCTCCCGATCTGCAGGCGTATTGATCTGTGTGTCTGAACGGTTCAGTCGCCAACACAGTGTCACTGCCACGCCGGTGCCGAATCAGCTGAACGGATACATTGGACACATCCGCATGTCCCCAGCCTCAAGCACGCCCCTCCATGTTGTGGGGGTGTATTGTCCGGAAGACCCGCAAACGCGCAAGCGGATCTACGAATACTGCATCAAAGTAGTACGGGAAGCCTCGACCGGAGGGGAAAACGTGCTGCTGGCCGGCGATTGGAATGCGGTCCTCGATAAAACCGACAGGTCTACAGGCGAATGCGATTCGGCCGACCTAGCACATCAAAGCTTTGCGCAGGCAGCCAAGCTCCAGCCGGTCAGCTGCCCCAGGCGTGAGCCCACGTACACCCAGATGAAAGAAGGAAGCGTCGTACACCAGAGCCGTATCGACGACGTCCTGATCGCCGAGCACACCCTGGAAGCAGTAAGTGAGGATGGGCAGCCATACGAGAGGGTCTACGAGTGCGGCGGAAACTTTGACCACAAGGCACTGTGCACCTATCTGACGCTAGCGGGGCTCAAACTGTATCCGCCACCAGCTGCACGACCCAACACCGAACAACATCCACACAGCTGGAGCAGAATCAAATTGCCCATCACAAAAGACAGCAAAACCAATGCGAAAGCGGAAATGGAGGCCTCGCTCACCAGCGAAATTGCGGCGCTCCACGACCTGCTGAAGCCCGCCATGGAAGCTGTGCAACACGCCAGCGAGAACCTGGAGCGGAACATTACGGAAGAAGAGGCCAGTGCCCTAATGAACGACCTTCGACAACACCCGGATGTCCGCACCCTGGACGTCACGCAAGTCAGTCATAACCTCGGCACCCTGCTATTGAGGTGTCTCACGATACTAGAAAGCCACTGCGACAAAAAGCCCCCTCAAACGGGGAAACTGCACCCACCCAGGGCCCTAAACAAGAAACTCACGAGGCTGTACAAAGAACACTATGACCTAAAGTCCGAGCTAACACGCCAACTCACCGGCGGGACGACAAACTGGGCCAGAGACCAGAACGACTCAGCGGTGAACCCAGAACACAGCGCATCAGGCGAACCCGCCAGATCCAATCCGCAGACCACGCCCGCCGAACGAGAGAACGGCGGGCCGGCCAGGGGTGCGGGGCACGCCACCGAGGCAGCCGCCGCTGCTGACACCCCCGCAGACAACCTGAGGGCGGCCATCCGGGATAAAGGAGCAGAAATCAGACGCATTGTACAGGAAGTTAGGACAAGTCGCTGCAAGAAAGCCGCCAAAAGATTCCAGAAACTCCTGAGCAAGAAGCCTAAACAGGCGCATAGGCAGGTCCTCGACGACGACGACCAGCCCCGGGGGATCTCCGCCATTCGACATCCGGCGGATGGGCAAATTCGAACGGACCCGGAAGAGATCCTGGACGCGCTCCACACGCACTTCGCTAAACTGGCGAAGCCCATCTCTGGACCCCGCACGGGCAAATTCCTGCCAGCAGATGCCCCCCGCGACTACCCCTGGATGAAAGCGAGCGCACCCGACCCCATGCGAACGCTAGCCCGACCGAGAGGAGTTCCAGTCTCCTTGCTCCCCGGGATTGCTGACCCTATGCACTTTAGGGAATGTCTAAACCACCTTGCGCGCAGCAAGGCACCAGGCCCCGACGGCATACCTAATGAACTCCTCCAGGCGCTCCCGGATGCCCTCCAGCACGTCCTCCATCACCTCATGACCATTATGTGGGCCAAGGCGGAGATCCCGGCTCACTGGACCGCGTCCGAGACGGTTCTGCTGCCGAAGAAGGGGGATCCGCTGCTCATAAAAAACAAGCGACCCATAGCGCTGGCAAACACGGTGTACAAGCTGTACACCAGCCTGGTCACGCTGAATATGGCCCTCTTTAGCGAGCAGTCTCACATCTTCACCGAAGCACAAGAAGGGTTCCTACGGCAGCGCAACACAGAACGGCAAATACAGAATGTCCTGCACGCCATGGAAGACGCGGCTCTCATGAGTCGGGACCTCATCATCCTGTACGTCGACTTTACGTCGGCGTTCAATACGATTGACCAAGATAAGTTGCTGTCCATCCTATATGACCTCGGATACCCCGTAGACCTGATAGAGGTCATCTCAAACCTGTACTCACGGGCGTCTACAACAATCAGAACAGAACACGGGCGCACACCCGCGATTCCTATTGAGCGCGGAACGGTCCAAGGTGACACGCTGTCCCCGATGCTCTTCATTATCTTTATGGAACCATTGCTGAGGTGGCTACACAATGGCGGAAGGGGGTACAGATATGGGTGCCTAACCCCCGACGAAAACGACAGACACCACTTCAGCTCTGGCGCCTTCGCTGATGACTTGGCCATACTGACCAACAACGTCTCCGACACGCGCGTCCAGTGTGCTAAAATCGAGGCCTATTGCACATGGGGGGGACTAAAGGTGAACGTAAGCAAATGCCAGCTACAGGGGATCCTACATGGCCGCGCGCGATCGGACCGCGACCTCAGCCGGGGCCCAGGGAGTAAGCCGTACGACGCCGCACTCGCCAGGATGCTCAAAGGACAAATCCGCATCGATGGCGAAGCTCTCCCATATGAGCCCCCAACGGAACCTTACAAGTACCTGGGGGTGCACATCACCCCCACACTAGACTGGGCAGAGCAGGTGGCCTACACCCGGGCCGAAATCAAGCGCCGGGGGCAAGGAATTGTCGAGTCCCTCGCCACCCCCGACCAGCGCATCAACATGATCAAAACGCTGATACATCCTAAAGTCGCATACGGCCTATGCGCTATGGCCTACACGCCACATGACGTTGCCAGTTTCGACTCGCAGATAGCAGGTATTGCTAAACGAAGCTACGGCCTGAAGAAGGGATTCCCAACTCGCGCAATCCTAGCTCCCACCGACCAGATGGGCCTAGGCGTAGGGTCGATACGTACCTTGTACGTGCACCGCGCCACCAAAGCGCTCGTCACATCCCTGAACGACCCGGGACGGCTTGGAGTAGTCACGAGAGCCCTCCTACGGGTACAGGGACAGCATGCCGGAAACATACCGATCCATCAGCTCAAGCGGGAAAGTCGGTTCTATACGACGCTCAAACAGCTGGCGCTCGTACGAGAAGCCGGTCTGGAGCTTACAGACCAAGGGGAACACTATCACCAGGAAGCTAACAGCCTCGCACAACTGCTAGGCGAGGGGCTCATGACCCCAACCGAGCACGCCCTACCGTTCCGATGCCTTCAACCACTGCTTGAGCTGGGCCTTGACCTGAGAGCCCTACGTGATAACAACACGGGGCAGCACCTCATCGACACAACCCAGCTGCAACGTATAGGGGGGCGCCGTGTAAGACAGAAACACAAAGTCGCATTGAATAGACTCAGTCTAGCGCTCAGCGAGGACGCCACTACCCGCACGGGAGCGGCAAAGTACCGCAGCGCTGCACCACTGCCGGCCGATCTCAGAAAAATTCCCGGAGACCCGACCGTCACAGGGCTCACACGCCGGGGCACCGTCCCCAACCCCCTCCCGGGAGACTACATTACCCGGTACATGCGGCCTGCCGGGATGCAAAACCCCGACAAGAATGCGCGCCCCGACCCAGAAAATACCCACCCAGACCACATGAGGCACAGGGCACAGGACACTGAAGCCCCTGCACCCGCACCGCTTACAGGGAATGTGCGACCATCACGCCCAGGCAGAAGTCGGAACCCGGACGGAAAGAACCGAAAGCACGAGCTCCAAAAACTCTACCTGCGGAGAAACAAGGGCAAGCCGGTGAATGGGATCACGGATACAGACCCAATCGGATGGGTGCCACAACAGGGACCCCTAACCGTCGAACACTGTGCCCTCCTGCTGAGGCTCCCCACCCTTCGGGGACTCAGCCAGAGGGTGCCCGACGCGCAACGACTTTACAATATGCTCATGGGCAACCAAGACTGGCCCGAGGGGGTGCCAACCGAACATGGGTTCGCCATCACCCAAGCCCTGTTCGGGACGCAGGACAGAGTGGCCCGCATTATAGCCCAAACACGAAAGCGAGTGGACGCTGACCCGCCCCCGAGTAAGCAAAAACGGACCGGGAGACATAGCCGACCGACTCACCGTACATACTACACGGTCGCCTGGCAGAGGACCCTCATACCCAAGGGGGCGCTTCCGCTTTACGAAGCCCACAAGTACACACCGCGCGACCTGCGACCATACACCACAGGAGATGATGGGGAAGGCGGCATGCTAGACGTTGAATGGGAACCAACGGAAGAGGAGGAAACCAGGCTCGCGTCGCAAGACACATGGGACACCCTGCTATCAGAATACAACCATAGACGAGAACAAGGCATCGAACATGAGCCCGGGCGAGTGAACCAGGCGCAAGATCAACACCTAACGGACGAACAAAGGCAAGGACGATGGGAAGAAGAGTGCTACCAGACCACCCGAGGACAGCGGACCCTTCGGAGGTACGTGGAGATCGACACCGAAGCACGGAACCCGGAGATGGACATACACCCGACCGGCAAATACACAATCCAAATAGGCAAGCACAATTGCGCGCCGGGCGCGGCGCACCCGATATTTAGTGATCCCCGAGACCGGGAACCCGCGGACCTACAAACCGCGAAACGCGCATATGTCTACGACCCGAGGGGAAAATGTCTAGGAATGCTCCCAGCAACACGACTGAGCGACATGTGGCTCCGATACACGGCGGCCAAATCTGCTCACCCGGAAGAACATGCGAGGCTTGCCGCCCCCGGAGGATTCCCCGAAGACGTGGCCCGACTGCTGCTACGATACAGGGACAGGGGCGGGAGCAAAACGAATACCGTCAAAAAAGCGCACGAGAAACGTCTTAGCGAATATCTCATGGAACGACTCATGCAGTCCATAGGTGCGGACACGGAGCGCTTCGCCTCGCCCTTGAACGTCGCCAAGTGCACAAGAGTATACCATGCAAGATTCCCCGAGGACAAACTGTTTGGAGCAAGCCACGACGCATACCAACAGCCATTCAGGGGTGCCTCTGTCGCTCACCCGGAACCAACCCCCGAAGAGGGACACCATGCCATGCGATGGGCCCTGGGATGGGCTGACGCAGAGCGCAACCACACAGACCCCACGGCCACGCTGCTCGTGTTCCCTGCATCCAAAACGGCACCCTACACCCGGTACCTACGGCACGACCTGGTCACTCACGTCGGGACAATCTCGACCGACAGGAGTGACAGCAACCTAAGCAACGACGCAATATGGGAAGACGTCCCCTCTTACCCCAACGGCCTCGACCTGATCCTCGTGGCCAACAAGACTGGAGGCAGTGTCGTGGAACCACTTCGTCAAGCAATCGACTCCATCACGAAGCCGCCCCAGGACCGCACAGCAATGGACGAGACCCAGGACACGGACCTGCGACTACCCCAATGGGTGCGCAAACACATACGTAGGTTGAAAGAGAAGTACGAAACCGGCTGTGCACCTAGCCTGAGCTCCCGGAGATGTGACAACCTGACCGACGACGAACGATGCAGCGCACACCTGATGTTCCCAGCAAAAATAGCTCTGCGCCATGACGCTGAATCCGGCATATACACTGATGGGTCTGTCCAAAAGATCCAGGTTGATGAAGCCGAAGCGCAAGTCCTTGGGGCGGCCGCGGTCGATGCCCTCACAGGCAAAACGCTCTACATAGATGTTAACGCAGGAACGACGGGATGCCAAACCATTACACGTTGCGAGCTGAGTGCTATCCACCAAGGTCTTACAATGAGAAATGACGAGGAGGGCCTCAACAACGCACCCATTACAATCTGGACTGACTCAGCCGCGTCACTGTTTCTGATAAAGAAAATGATAAATCAACCTACGAAACTCGCGCTCAGTAAACACAAAGACCTACTTACGAACATTGTACGGATTCTGAAAGAACGAGCTGTAAGGAAACTCAAGACACATCTTCTGAAGGTAAAATCCCACACAGGAATAAAATACAATGACGCGGCTGATAGAGCGGCAGTTAAGGCTGCGCGCCGGGACGCGCCCGACGACGCCACGTGGCAAACAGAAACGTCCGACAACGACCCCAGAGCGCACTATTGGTGGGTGCGAAAAGCCAGCGGGCCGGAACGCACCGCCGGTCACTACGCCAACGACCTTAACCGAGGGGTGACATCGCTAATAAAACCAGAGGTGCACCTCGGTTACACCAAACAAACCCTGTACACGTCCTTCATGTCAGCCACGCTCCCGCACCTAGACATCCGTACAAGCGCGCGCACCCTCAACCGGCGCGCGGGAAGGCACAAGAAACTCAAGCGGTGTATGGACTATTGGTACGGACAACTGTGGAACAACAAACTGGCGCAGCGCTTCCGACGTCCCCTGGTAGGCACCAAACGATCGCGTATACAATCCGCAGTCCCACCACACATGGTGGAGACCGCACCCTGCCCACTGTGCCGGGGTCCCGACTCTGGAGGACACATCCTGGGTGGCTGTCAACACCCGGACATGACAGCCCTCTACATCAAACGACACAATGTCGCAGTCCGGCAGATCGCCAGACTGCTCGCCACAGGACGCTTGGGTGGTTGCTTCATGATCATGGATGCTTGTCAGGCGCAGCAGCTCCCTGACTATGCCGCGAGCACCCGCATACCGGAGTGGGTGCTGCCAAATACACCCACCGACCTCCGCCTAAAACTCAGACCGGACATACTGTTCATACCAACGATACCACTCCTGGAGGCAAGTAAACCGGGATACACAGGCCCCTGGGATCGCGAGGACCACACCGTACACATTCTTGAAATCGGCTACACCTCAGACACCAACCACACTGCGAAACAGCACGACAAAGTGCAGCAGCACGAGACCCTGGCCAAAGAGCTTGCAGAAGTGGGATGGAAGGTGCGCTATACGAAACAGGACGCCATCAGTCTGGGTTTCGGGGGAACCATACGAAAAGACCTCCTTCCACTCCTGGTTGAGCTCGGGGCCTGCAGCCACGCAGCCAGGGCGTGCTTGAACGACCTGCACGACCATGCCGTACATATGCTGAACGGCATCGTTACACTCCGACGCAAGATGGAAAGAGGACAACCTGTAGGAGACAATCCATCAGGAACTTAGCACACAATGCAGATCGTGATTTCACATTAGCGGTGGCGGGTAGTGTATAGGCAAGGGGAAACCCATAGCCTCATCACTCCTGCCCCCTTAACACATGCCACAGTCCCTGACTGGGCGTATTATTATTATTATTATTATTATTCTTAGGCCCGTAGGTAGGGCGGGCAGGGAGCGCCTCGACGATGACTGCCCGCCGGGCCCGGGCCCATCGCACATCGAGACGAAGCCTCACGCCGCCGGTTTGAAGCCGCTCGGACACATACATACTTACGTACGTACACCCCCGCCGCACATCCGTCCCTTTGTGGGGTCCGCTGCACCCTTACCTCACTCACTCACTCACCACACACGTCCCTACCTCGAGCAAACGCCCCTTGCGCCGCCGGGTACAAACTGCGGGCGGCACTAAACCCTGACAGCGCTGTCACGACTAGGCGGCCGCACGCCCCACCCACCCAGCCGCGGCACGTACGGAACCCACCCAGGTCCGACCGCTCATCTTCCAGCTTGCCCCCGACCGCCAAGAACGCGAACGGTTTGTTGGGAGCCGGGTTCTCCACGAACTTGCTCGCGAGCGGCGGCGCTGCCACCGCCGCCGCTCCCGCCGCCATCTTCCCCGCGGCGATGATTGCCGCATCCACATCAAGCAAGAAGTTGCCGATGTTGCGGAACCGTGTCTTGGACAGCGGTTGGGTTAGTGGGGTGGGGTGCAGCCCTAGGTGGGCCACTAGGTCAGCTGGCCAGCAGGGCTGCGGCTGCTGCTGCGGTATCTGCGGTGGCTGCGGCGGTGGCTGTTGTGGTTCCTGCTGCGGCTGCGGCGGTGGCTGTTGCGGCGGCGGCGGCGGCGGCGGCTGTTGCAGCTGCTGCGGCTGCTGCTGCGGCTGTGGTAGCTGCTGGCGGTGATGATGCGGTGGCTGCGGGCGGTGCATCGCGATGGGGCCGTTCGTGCGGGCCGCCACGGCGGCGGCGGCGGCGGCGGCGGCGGCGGCGGCGGTGGGTCCAAGGAGCCCGTCTGCCGTGAAGATTGGGGCCGGGGCGCCGCCAGCGGCGATCTGACCACCCACATGGGTGCCGTACACAGGCCCCCCGGGCTGTCCGGCGAGGACGGGTGCGGCCGCGTGCATGGCCGCCTGGACGTCAACAGCAGTAGCAGCAGCAGCAGCAGCCGCCTGGGCATCTGCTACTGCCGCCGTTTGATAGGTGGGCGATACAAGGCCGTGGCCATGTGCCGTCACGGGAGGGGCAGTGGCTACCACTGCAGCGGTGCATGGGGCGCCGCTGCGGGTTGTTCCTGCAGCTATACCCCCCACTGAGACCAGGGCGGCGGGGCCTGCTACAGCCCCTGGAGGGAAGGGCGCCTGCATGGCGGGCTGCTGTAGCTGCAGCTGCAGCTGGTGTTGGTTGTAGTGCTGCTTGTGCTGCTGGTGCTGGTACTGGTGATCCTGGTGGTAGTAGAGGGGCGGCGACAACTGCTGCTGCACGACTTGTTGTTGGTACAGCTGCTGCGGCGGCGGCGGCGGCGGCAGCTGCTGCGGCGGCCACTGGCCTGGCGATACTTGCGGCGGCGGAGGCGGCGGCGGCGGCTGCTGCGGCGGCTGCTGCGGCGGCGGCCACTGGCCTGGCGATACTTGCGGCGGCGGCGGCGGCGGCTGCGGCGGCGGCGGCGGCGGCGGCCACTGGCCTGGCGATACTTGCGGAGGCGGCAGCGGCAGCAGGGGCGGCCCCGGCCCCAGCTGCGCTGCTGCCGGCGGCAGCATCGGGTGACCAGTGCGGCACTGCGGCTCCGATTCTCCGCCTCGTGCCCCCAGCAGGCAGCTACCCAGTGAGGGGGAAGAGTCAGCGCCATCGACGGAATCCTCCGCTGCCATCAGCGCGCTCAAGGAAGGGAGGTCCAAGTCGCCCAGCTCGCGGGCTTCGACGTCAAGTGGGTCACCTGCGACCACGAAGGCGATTGAACATTTTTCCTGTGGAAACCGTCATCAACGCGATGCCTGGGCGCGTAGGAGTGCCCAGGTGAGGGCCAGGGTCCAAGATTCTGCAAGTCATGCTTTGTGGACGACCGGGCTTGAAGGTCAGCTGAACCTCGTCTAAATCATTAGCATGCCCATGGCGAAAGCGAAGGAATTAGACCGGCTGAGGGCAAAATGTGGTGCGAGGCCTGCTTGCCTGGGTCCTGGTGCGCGAACGGTTGGTGCCGCTCCCGAGACTCCATCCTCATCCAGAGGCAGTACGGAAAATTCATTATTATAGCACGATTCCGTACTGAAGCAGCAGAAGCTGACCCGTGTGGATAGGTGATCGAGAAGCAGAAGGGGCGGGCTGGTAAGGCCAACCCGGTTGAATGACCATAACTTTGCTACAATCGAAAAAAAATTGGGTATCATAACAGTGTTATCTGGTGCAGCCGATGTGAATTTATGAACCTGAGCATGTCGTACTTTGTCTTGATCAGTCCGAGGCCAAACCCTTGTCAAGGTTCCTCATGTGAGCTACGATGTGAGCTCATCAAGAGTTTTATGAGGATGAGGAGGTTGCCTTAAGAGGATTGCAACGTCCTTGTCGGAGCTAAAGGAACATTTTGCCACCCAAGGTTTCGGACCGGCCGCGCCACGCAAAACACGGTAACTTCATAATTTGGTATACGTGCCTGCCACGAACCCTCACGAACCATGAGTCAAGGAATTTCGCGCTCGGCATGACATGCACAACCCACATGAGGGGAAGAGATGATCGGAACCTACCAGGGATATCCACAGCGGCGCTCCGTTGGCAGAGCCACGAATCACCCCCGAACCACAGCGCTGCAGAACAGATGAGTGATCAGACCCGTCAGAGTACCTAGTTTATAGCGAGGCAACCCGTCCGCACCACAACGCCGCGAGATGCCAGGAGGGCTGCAGCGAGGCACCGTGGCGGTGATCAATTAACTGATGACCGTGTCTTATCTTTTAGCTCTTTATTCTTAAGCTCTTCCTCGATCAAATTGTGCAGTTCAGACGCCGATCGGGATCCGTTACGGCTAACCCCACCGAACGAAGGCAAGGCTGCCACAGCCGAACCTGCACCCCTGTGGCCCCCTTGAGGAGGGTCCAGAGCTCCGGACCAGGCTCCCGCCTCAACCAACTAACCAGTGAACCGACTAACCGACTAACCAACTAACCGACTTGGCACCTGGAGGTCGTCTGGATGAAGCAACACAGCGACGCAACAGTCTTTTATCCACTGGCGGGCGCCGTCCCATGGGACCGTCCGCCTCAGCCCCAGCGTCTGCAGCCGAAAGCGGATCCGACCTCACCAAACGCAACACACGTCGGTGCCCCACCAACCCCGCTTGCTTCCTTGCTGAGCCCATCTCCCTCCTCCTGTGCCCAGCCACGATCCACCCCGCATGCTCACCATGCACGTACACAGGCACGCTTACCCCGCCACTTTCACAACCCCTCCCCCGGCAGCGCAGTTTTATTGTCTTCCAATTTCCTAAACCCCTCCCCCGGCACTACTGCCTCCAACTGGGAAGGTCGCTGCCACATCCTTGACCCACGGACTCCAAGCTAAGCCGCAAGCTGGCTACGTCTTTACACCGAGTCGTTCCGCTCACTGCTGCTGCCAGCATCCACAGTTTGGGTCGGGCGGGTCTCTTCTCTAAACACACAGGCCTGGGCCTGGGCGGTTTGGGCGGGTTACTCATTATCCAACACACACAGCCGGTGTCCTCGCCGGCGCGGCCCCCGGGGTCCGCCCGTGAGGCGCCCTGCAAATGCCGTCCACGGGGGGTGTCGCCGCTTTCGTCGACGTCGGAGACTTTCACGTCCCGTCATCGCCGGCCCGGAACCCATCCCTGAACACGCAAACACGCCGGACCCTGGCAGCCCGTCGTACACACCCTGGCAGCCCGTCGTACACACCATGCACACACCACCCTGCACTGAGCCGTCCCAGCCCCTCCCGGCCCGTCCCAGCCCCTCCCGGCCCGTCCCAGCCCCTCCCGGCCGCGCCGGAAGTCGACGTCCGACGGGATAGCTGTGTGTCCCCAAACAGCAGCAGCAGGAGCAACAGCAGCCCGACTCGGCAGCCGCCCGAATCCATCCCCGACCCGGCCGGCCGGCCTAGGAGCCCCCTCATGACTTGGCCCGCATGAAGTTGGATTCCTTGATGCGCTCCTTGTTCTTCAACCGCCACAACCGACGCAGCTGGGGAGGCGGGCCAGCAGGGGGGAGGGCGGACACGATGTTGCGGGCGAGCATTTAGAAGGTCGGACAGGTGGCGGAGACGGGGTCAAGGGTGAAAAGCCTCTGGCCCCTGCCGGGGGCTTCACCGCACCACCAGTGCGGGCATGACGGCGCAGGGAGCCCTGTACCTGCCGGCGCAGCGGGCTGTGCGTCCGGGGCGGGGGGCGGGGGGCGGGGGCTGTGCGTCCGGGGCGGGGGCCCATGCGGTACGCCCGGTACCCTTAATTGACAAAGGGGGGCCCCGCGGGGCGAATCCCTCAAATGGCACGTAGGGTGAACCCGGTCGTCGTCGTCGTCGTCGTCGTCAGGATCCTCATGCAATGAGCAGTGACCCTCCAGCGACAGCAACAGCGACAGCGACAGTCCATCTCGCAGTGCGGCACTCCAGTGGGTCGGGTCGCGCCCCACCCCGCGCCTTCATTCCCTCCTCCCACGCCCCAGCCCTCCCTCCTGCCACGCCCCAGCCCTCCCTCCTCCACGCCCAGCCCTCCTCCTCCCACGCCCCAGCCCTCCCTCCTCCCACGCCCCAGCCCTCCCTCCTCCCACGCCCAGCCTCCCTCCTCCCACGCCCCAGCCCTCCCTCCTCCCACGCCCAGCCTTCCCTCCTCCCACGCCCCAGCCCTCCCTCCTCCCACGCCCAGCCTTCCCTCCTCCCACGCCCCAGCCCTCCCTCCTCCCACGCCCAGCCTTCCCTCCTCCACGCCCCAGCCCTCCCTCCTCCCACGCCCAGCCTTCCCTCCTCCCACGCCCCAGCCCTCCCTCCTCCCACGCCCAGCCTTCCCTCCTCCCACGCCCAGCCTCCCTCCTCCCACGCCCAGCCTTCCCTCCTCCCACGCCCCAGCCCTCCCTCCTCCCACGCCCAGCCTTCCCTCCTCCCACGCCCAGCCTTCCTCCTCCCACGCCCAGCCCTCCCTCCTCCCACGCCCAGCCTTCCCTCCTCCCACGCCCCAGCCCTCCCTCCTCCCACGCCCAGCCTTCCCTCCTCCCACGCCCCAGCCCTCCCTCCTCCCACGCCCAGCCTTCCCTCCTCCCACGCCCAGCCCTCCCTCCTCCCACGCCCAGCCTTCCCTCCTCCCACGCCCCAGCCCTCCCTCCTCCCACGCCCAGCCTTCCCTCCTCCCTCCTCCCACGCCCAGCCTTCCCTCCTCCCACGCCCAACAGCCCCACACCCCAGCCTTCCCTCCTCCCACGCCCAGCCTTCCCTCCCACGCCCAGCCCTCCCTCCTCCCACACCCCAGCCTTCCTCCTCCACGCCCCAGCCCTCCCTCCTCCACACCCCAGCCCTCCCTCCCACGCCCCAGCCCTCCCTGTCCTCCCTGCTCTCCCCCGCCTTGCTCGACTCCCCCACTCCCCACGCCCCGCCGCGCCGCGAGCCGCCCCCCCCCCCTCACCTCCTCCACAGTCAGCCCGCCCTCCTGGTACATCTTCTCCAGCTCCTTGATGGTGGGTCTGAGGGTGGTGAGGTTGGGGCGGCGGGGAATACGGATGACCCACGGGTCAGCTGGGCGAATGCGGCGCAAGTGCATGTGCTTTCCCATGGACGGTACGACTCTCGTCCATCACTGAGTAATGGCCGTACTCCCCGTGGGAGCTGGGAGGGTCCCGTGACGGCATGCTCGAAGAGCACGCGTGTGCCGCGGGCCGTTAATATCACGTATGTCACTTGTCAACTGCTCCGTGACTCAAGTGCTACCACTGTGGCGGGGATGGCGGCCATGACCACACGTTCATGGTAATGTGGAGGGCACATAAGGCCCACCTGGGCTCCAGGAGTTTGAAAAGCCACTCCGGGTACTCGCTGTCCGGTTTGATGGGCGGGTCGGACTCATTCTTCATGAGCCCACATCCCGTGGCCACCTCGCTGGAGAGCTCCCCGATCTTACGCGGACCTGAGGCGGAGGGATGATGATGTGATGTGATGTGATCCGATGTGATGCATGGGAGGGCGTCACCATGGTGGGCTTGCATCCGGGTGTCGGTAAAACGGCCTTATCGTACAGCACCAGCGCGCTGCGTTTCGCTTTGGAACAGCTTTGCAGTACCTACTGACCTCGATCCTTTCCTCCTTTTTTCGATCCAGATGGAGGTAACGGGGCACGCAGATGCAAGCCCACAAGCGCAGACCAGCGGCTGCGGAGCGAGCCAACCACCAGCGACATGCACCCTCACTAAAGATATTCAAGCGCAGGATTGTAATTTATTACTTTGTGAGGTACTTTCTCTAGTCCGAGACAGCAGCCAGTTACAACTTAACAATGCAAAATATAATATTGAATGTAAGTCCTTTTGTAAGGTTGAGATGCCATGTTTGTCAGCTCTTCTGGCCCTGTACTGGATCAACAGTCTGCCGTACATTCAACGCTTTCGTCTCTCCCTGTTAAGTGGGCTTTGGGTAACCTCCTCAACTCACACTCACGCTCCGGACTCAGGCAGAGCGCCTGAAAAATCTTGGGATTCGACGCAAGCGTTAGGCGGCAAACATGCAGGCGACGCAGCTGAAAATGCAGGGTGCCAGCCGCGCTGGCGCCCGGATTTCGCGCCCTTGCAGGGCCCGGATGGTTGTTCGCGCGCAAAAGGGCGCAGCGCCTCCTCCTGCGTGGCCACAGCGTGTTGTGCCGCCCGAGGTGGAGCACCGCAGCGAGCCAAAGGTGCGCACCTTTTGGACGATGCCGCTGATCGCCAATCAAATACTTTTAGCCGCCATAATTGTACATGTGAACTCGGTCTTCGCGCGTGGCAGTTCCATGGCCTTCAAATAAGCTTGAATTGTCGTTCGCGGCAACGACCGGCGCCACGCAGGTCCTTCAGCACAGACCCGGATGCATACTTCATCCTAAAAGTTTCACTGCACTCCTTTTCATTGTTTGTGCAGCGCTTCTCGGTCCTGGGCTCGACGGGTTCCATCGGCACCCAAACGCTGGACATCATCGCCGAGTTCCCGGAGAAGTTTAAGCTCGTGGCTCTGGCTGCCGGCTCGAATGTGCAGCTCCTGGCTGATCAGGTGTGAATGCCCTGCGTCATCAACACCGGCGCGGTGTGTGCAATACGGTACCATCTGTTGGCGGGACACCATCCAGCAGTGCCGTTCGCTCTGACGACCATTCAATCCTTTTCACCTGCTGGAGTAGACTTCTTCCCACACAGATCGCTTCAGCATGTCATCGATCAGCGAAGCCCAGCGTTGCGGTAACCTGCCGTACAGCGTGTCTTGCGACTGCTGTGTCCGCCGTGGCCACGGCGGCAACGCATCGCAGCATCGCCGCGCCTCCAGCAGCAGCAGCTGCACTGCACCAGTCGCCGGGGATCCGCATGAGAGCTGTGAGGCTATGGGGCTACCGAGCCCGCAACGGCCCGCCCGTCAAACTCCCCAGCTGCCCACCGACTCCGACAAAACTATTTCAACACACTGCACCCCAACCTGCTACGTCCCCCGTCCTCCTCCCGACCGAACCCCTCCCTGACGACCGACCGACCCCTGCCGACCCAAAGGCCGGGGCGCCTTCCGCCTCTTACCTACGCTGCCCCCCTGCCCAATCAGTCTACCAATGCCCTGTACCCCCCGCCTGCCCATCCACCGATTAGCTTCCTCCCTCCCACCTTCCCTCCCACCCACCCTCCCGCCCACCCTCCCTCCCACCCTCCCACCTTCCCTCCCGCCCACCGTCGCTCCCTCCCATAGTCGCTCTGGCAGCAGCGCAGTTTATAAAAGTGTCTGCCAATTTCCTATACCTCCCTCCCGCCCGGCCGCCCGCCCAGGTCCGCAAGTTCAAGCCGGAGATGGTGGCCATCAAGGACGCCTCCAAGATCCCGGAGCTGAAGGAGGCCATTAAGGACGTGTCCCCGCAGCCGGTCATCCTGGCGGGCGATGAGGGAGCCGTGGAGGTGGCCCGCCACCCGGCTGCCGAGGTGGGGGGGGGCGTTGGCTGGCTGGCTGGCTGGCTGGGGGCCGGGGCCGTGGATGGGGTGGGGGCGTGTAGGCTGGGGACTGGGGGCCGTCGAATGGGTGGAGAGGAGAGCGGATGACGTGGCTGACAGGGGGCCTGGCGGGGAGGGCTCCCTGAGGGGGAGGACTGGCTGGCTGGCTGGGGCCAGCCGGGTGGGGTGGCAGACCTTGAGGCGGGGAAGGTTGGGGGCGCCGGATACGAGGGCCCACCACCGCCACCACCACCCACGACCAAGCGCGTGTGAGGAGCGTGCGACCTGGCGGGGTGTCACGGGTTGCCAAACAGCGCATACCGACCTCGCATACGGCCCCACATACTCCCGAACCTGCGTAACGAGGGAAACCCTAGGGAGACAGCGGAGGGGGTTGGACAGATCCTTCCCCGAGGAATTGTGGCGAGGGGGGCCGCCATCCTTGCGGTCGGCATTCCGGCCTCCGGTCCCATCAGATGAGACGCGGGACGGCCGTTCGAGCGTCGGCGCCGAAGTGTCCACCCCGTGGGTCGGGGCGACTGGCCGCCCGTGTGTTTGTGCGCATTTCTTTGGGGGGCGGGGAAATCTAAAAACGCTGACCCAGATCTGGAACCTGACCCAGATCTGGAACCTGACCCAGGTGTCGAGAGACGCCCGAGAGCAGCGGCAAGGGGGGCAGGGAGGGAGGGAGGAGGGAGGGAGGGATTTAGGGTTTGCAAGGGGCGGATCTTCCGGCCCGCCGCCGCTGAAGCCACGCTGCATCGCACCGATTGCTGCTGCTGCTGTTTCCGCCCTCCCCCTCCCTCCCGCCCTGCCGCCCTCCCTCCCTCCCGCCCTGCCGCCCTCAGTCGGTGGTGACGGGCATCGTGGGCTGCGCGGGTCTGCTGCCCACCGTGGCCGCCATCAAGGCCAAGAAGGACATCTGCCTGGCCAACAAGGAGACACTCATCGCGGGTGGGTGGCTGGCTGGTTTGGGTGGCTGGCTGGTTTGGGTGGCTGGCTGGTTTGGGTGGGTGGCTGGTTTGGGTGGCTGGCTGGGTGGGTGGGTGGGTGGCTGGTTTGGGTGGCTGGCTGGGTGGCTGGCTGGCTGGCTGGGTGGGTGGGCCGGGCGGACACCGGATGGGTTATCGGCGAGCAACCCGCCCGATTCGGGGCGTTGGTGTGTTTTGTAGACCGGGTCGAGACCCTTGGGTCACAAGGCTACACGGCCCGTTGGGGGAGGGGCGGGGGGGGGAGAAGGGTGAACTGGGTGGGTAGGTTGGGGGCGGGGCGGGGACAGAGGGCTGGTGGCTGGCTGCCCGGGGGAGTGACAGCGGGGTAGCCGATGGGGGGAGAGAGGGGACGGCATCTGCGGGCGACGGCCTGGTGCGCGGGGGGGTACGAGGGGGAGGGGGGTTTCAAGAGGGGCCGTCAGACCACCGGAGGGGGGGCTGAGGCGACGGCAGCTGGCTTCGGAGCAGCAGCAGCAGCCGATAAGGCCGCGCACAGCACCGCCTCGACATTGCGCCGAATCCTGGCCCCGGCAGCCCACAGACAGGTCGGAGCTCGCAGGAGTACGGGTCCCGGGCCGGGGTGGGGGTTTAGGGTTTGTAATGGTAACAGCCCAGGCACACACCCCGGGTTGGGTTGGGGGACGAGGAGGGTCGGGCAGCCCCGGCAGACCACGGACTGCTGGGTACCGCCTGGCGGTGTGTGGGGTTTTTCTCTCCGCCCTCTGGCCCAACCCAATCCCTTTCATCCCTCCATCCAGCCATCCCTTCTCACCGCCCTCTCCCCTCTCCCCTCTGCCGCCCATCCCGCCTGCAGGCGGTCCCTTCATCCTGCCCCTGGCCCAGCAGTACGGCGCCAAGATCCTGCCGGCGGACAGTGAGCACAGCGCCATCTTCCAGGTGTGTGTAGGGGGTGTTTGGGCGGGGGTGTTTGTGTGTGTGTGTATGTGGGGTGGGGAGGGAGGGGCCCGGACTGGGGTCGGGGTGGGGTGGGGTGGGGTGAGGGGGTGGGGTGAGGGGGTGGCCTGAGGGCAGAGGGCTGCGGGGAGAGCTGACTTGAGGGCTGAAGGCCGAGGGGGGCGGGGGTTGTGGGAGGTTGCGAATGGGTGGCGGGTGGGAACCCGCGTGGGAAGGGGTCGCGGCGTGTGTCGTCGACGGCCCCGGGCCGGCTGTTGTGCACGATTGGGGGGGGGAGGGCACGAGGTGGTGCGGAGGGGTTGTCGGTGTCTCGATGCTGGGGCGAACCCGGTGGGGTGCGTCGGGCAGGGGGATCCAGCGGTGCGGTGCGGTGCGGTGCGTCCCTCGGGTGGTGCTCCCAACCAACGACGGGCCGCCGCCTCCCTGGCTCGGGCCCCCCGTGGAACACCCACTCCTTCACTCCAGCACGCATTCCCGTACATCGACCCTCCCCTCCCCACATGCCCACCCGTACCCCCCCAAGTATAAATATGTCTACCAATTTCCCAAACCCCCCCCCCCACACACACACGCCCCTACCCCACCCCGCAGGTGATGCAGGGTCTGCCCGAGGGCGGTCTTCGCCGCATCATCCTGACCGCCAGCGGGGGCGCCTTCCGCGACTGGCCGGTGGAGAAGCTGCGGGAGGTGACGGTGGCTCAGGCCACCAGCCACCCCAACTGGTCCATGGGCAAGAAGATCACGGTGGACAGCGCCACGCTCATGAACAAGGTCGGGGAGGAAGGGAGGGAGGGGGTGTGCTTGGGGGCAGTGATGGAGAAGTGCTTCTTGGGACGATGTGGTTGAGACGGGTGGGTGGGTGAGAGGGTGGGCCTGAGGTTGGGTGCTGTGGGGTACAGTCCCCGAGACGGGTCGCAGAGGGGGAGACTGGGGCGGTAAGGGGTTGCAAGATTCGGGTCAGGAGGCTGCAGGAGCGGAGGCGTCCTGCTTTTGTTTTCGTCGGTCTTTTCTCTCCCCCTTGACTGACTTTGTTCCGTACATAACATGCTCGTACTTGCTCGTACCCCTCCCCCGCGGCCGTACTCAGGGTCTCGAGGTGATTGAGGCGCACTACCTGTTCGGTGTGGACTACGACAACATCGAGATCGTCATCCACCCGCAGTCCATCATCCACTCCATGATTGAGACCGCGGACTCGTCGGTGCTGGCGCAGGTGGGGCGGGGGTGGGGGGAACGGGGGCGGAGGGGCGGGCGCAGGTGGGGCGGGGGTGGAGGCTTGTTGGGGCTCGGAGGTGTTCTGGGAACGGCGCGGGGGGAACGGCGCGGGGGGGATGGGTAAAAACACCCAAGGGGGGATTGGGGGAAGTGGGTGGAGTTGGTGCAGCCGTTGGGTGGGCCGTGGCCGTGCCTCTAGTTCCCCGTACCCGCATCCGCGCCCCGTACCCTCTCCTCCCCGGCCCGTTTCCTCTCCAACAGGGGTCGAGCAGGTTTTCTTTCCTCTCACACCCAACACACCATACCATACCGTCGCCGACCCACCCACCCCGTAACACTCCCTCCCCCATCTCCACACACCCTCCCTTCCCAAGGCGGCGAAACCGCAGGAAGTCACCGCTTAACCTCCCCCCCATCTCCACGAATATTCCCCCCTCTCCACACGCGCAACCCCACCCGATCCCCACTCCCCCTCCCCCCTCTCCCGCCCACACAGCTGGGGTGGCCCGACATGCGGCTGCCCATCATGTACACCATGAGCTGGCCGGAGCGGGTGCCGGTGTCTGACGCCACCTGGCCGCGACTGGACTTCACCAAGGCCAGCTCCCTCACCTTCAGGGCGCCCGACCGGGCCAAGTACCCCGCCATGGACCTGGCCTACGCGGCGGGCCGCATCGGGGGCACCATGACGGGCGTGCTGTCGGCCGCCAACGAGCAGGTGCGGGCATGTGGGTGCGGGTGTATGGGTGCGGGTGTGGGTGGGTGGGTGGATGGGCGTTTTAGCTGATAGGGTTCCTCTCTCCACTGCCCTCCTCCCGATGTCCTTCTCTGTGCCCCCCGCAGGCCGTCCAGATGTTCATCGATGAGAAGATCCACTACCTGGACATCATGAAGCTCAACGAGGCCTGCTGCGAGGCGCATAAGGTGCGGTACGGGTGCCGTACAGTACGGCAGAGAGGCTGGGAATCGGGGTGGGTGTTTTGGGTCTCTCGCTTCCATTCGGGAGCGGTTGCAGGATACAATACAGTCGTGTCGGGAACTGATCCGGCGCAAAGGGACACGTTGATTTGACCGGCAGACAGACAGACAGACAGACAGACAGACAGACAGACAGACAGACAGACAGACAGACAGAGCGGGGGAGCGGTGAGGCAAGGGGGCGCGGCCCGGGCGTCCACCCCTGACACAACCCAGCCTGGGATGCTACCGGGGGTGTACGGCTGCAGGGGTTGTACGGATCGCGTCATGTGTCCCGGCTGCGCGTCCCAAGCGCCCGAATTGTGCCTTCCTGACACCCCTGAAACAGCTCCAGCGACTCTGTGTAGTACAGCGTCGTACAGCCCGCCAGCGTCGTACAAACCCTTTCGCCCTCCCTATCTCTCTCGCACCCCATCTCCGACTCCCTAAATCCTTAACCTTGAACTCCCCCACTCCTTTGCCGCCCCCTATGCCCCCCCTGGTGTTATGCTCCTCCCCTCCTCCCTCCCCTCGCTCCCCCTCCTCCTCAGGCCGACCTGGTGGCCTCCCCCGACCTGGACGCCATCGTGCACTACGACGCCTGGGCCCGTCGGTGGGTGGCGGACAAGGTGGCCAGCGGCTCCTTCCAGTCCAAGGTGCTGGCCATGGCGTGAAGGGGGACCTAAGGGGGGCCTAGGGGAGTAGGCGGATGGGGAGGGGGAGGGAGGAGGAGGCGGTGGTGGTGCAGGGCCCATGAGTAGTGGAGGAGCGACCGCTGGAGCAGAAGCAGGAGGAGCAGGAGGAGGAGGACGAAGACGGTGAAGCGCACAGCGGCAGCTTTGTGTGGGGGGCCGGGGGCCGACGAAGTCCCTCTTGTGTCTCTTGTGTCCAGGGGCGCTGGAGTACGGCGATCAGGTTGGGTTTTTGGCGTTGAGACGGACACCACACGGCCGGAGAGGGCGGGGGGAAGCACAGCGGCCGAAAGCCCGGGGGTCGGCTCGGGATGGGACTGGGGCCGTGGCCTGATCAGGCAACAGGACGTGGCCTGGGGTGACGTGACCCGCGATGGATGACGAGATGATACACACAGCAATGGTATGCGACATCGTTTGATGCCCACCACAGCACAGCTACACGCACCCGAGTCCGGCTCTCCCGGCGCTTCCAGCGCGGAGGCAGGCGGCTAGTGGGGGGTCTCGCCCTGCCCCCTGTGGCCGCCCGTCCCTGTGGCCG
The DNA here is from genome assembly GCA_003117195.1 of Eudorina sp. 2006-703-Eu-15. Classification (NCBI taxonomy): domain Eukaryota; kingdom Viridiplantae; phylum Chlorophyta; class Chlorophyceae; order Chlamydomonadales; family Volvocaceae; genus Eudorina; species Eudorina sp. 2006-703-Eu-15. Next base: position 95,676 of record BDSI01000133.1, read on the forward strand.
TGGCCGCGTCAGTGCTGTGCAGGGTCTTACCGCGCGGGGCGTGTCGGGGGATTCTGATACCTCGCGGGTCTTGTGGGGCTTCCCCCCCGCGCCCGAGCCGCCGCCCCGCGTGCGCATGCGTTCTGCGCCGGTGGTGCGTGGCAATGTTGTACCCTAGAGACTTCTTGAGACGCGGAACGCGGTGACTTGGGGGAGGTGGAGGTGGCGAGAGCTTCCCCATGCCTGGGCGCTGGGCCCCTCCCTCCCCCCGATGTGTCCCGTGCCGGCGAGGGGCCGGGGGCCAGGCAAGGGCGGGGCGCTGCGCCGCCCTGCGGGCTTCGGAGTCCGGGCCCTTGCACACCGCGCCGCAACGACGGGTGAGGGCGCGGCTGTGGTCCCTGGGGTGGACCCCTTACCCTGCCGCCGTGTGATCCCAGTGAGTTGTGATTCGTGTGCAGTTGTTGAGATGTGGGTGTGCGCGCGTGTGTGTGTCCTGGGGAGCGAGGCCTTCGAGGAGGCCGTGGCTAAGAGGGGATTGGAGTGGAGTGTAAGAGGCGGCGGCATATGAGCTGCCGCAAGGGGTCTGTGGATCCGACTACGCCAGTGGGCGTGTCCTGGCAGCGAGGTGACGCGAGCTGCCCCCCTGCAGAGTGAGCGAATAAGACTGGTGCGTTGCGGCCGCGTGACATGAGGCCCTGGAGGGGGAGGTGGCGGCTGGGGGAGGGAGGGGCTGGGCGGGGCCGGGCTTGGGGGAGGACGGAGGGGCGGAGGACGCAAGGCGCGGGATGCCTCTTGATTCATGCTGTGTGCCAACCCAAAGGCAAAACACGCTGCGGCGATATGCGAAATCGCGGGGAGGAGATCCGCGGCCGAATGGATGCTGCGGCGAGTGACCCGCGCGTCTCGTTTCCCCAGTCATCCTCCCTCCCCCGCACTGTGGCGGCCTGCGCGCACCCGCCAGCTACCTTCAGCGTATGATCTGATCCGCGGATCTCGCTGGGCGCCGTGTCCCGTTGGCCTACTGCTGGCTACTGCGCCGTGTGCCGGAAGAGGCGAATCGACATCGCGACGCAGCAACTGTGGGCTGTGGGTATTGTGTGTAGAGGAACAGAACCCGCCCGACCCAGACCAGGTGTGTTAAAATAAACCGAGAGACCAGGTGTGTGTGTGTGTGTGTGAATCGTTACATATCTGCCGGGCCGACGCTGGCCGGGGGCGCTAACCCGCCCCATACATGTGTGTGTGTGTGTGTGTGTGTGTGTACCGAGAGGGGCCCTGATGCGGCGGGGTCGGGGGAGCCCCGAGGAGGAGGAAGACAGGGGGTGGACGGTACCTTCACGTCTACAGGCGCACAGGGGTGGGTCCCGGTAGCAAACGTGTGGAGCCCGGGCACATGTAGTGCCGCTGCGGTGTGGGGTCCGCTGTAAGAGGGTTGATGCAAGCAACTTGATACTGCGGCAGAGTTTCAAGACGCCAAGTTCCAAACTTTTGTATTGCACATGTCTGAGAGTGGCCGCTGGGGTTCAGAAGAAGCGTGTATGGACGCCCAAGGACGCCTGCCGAGAACACCTTCGACCCTCGCACGCGGCTAGACCAGGCACCAGGGACCGACAGGTCAAGAGAGGTGTTTACTCGTCGGATCCAAATCTCACACCCCGAAAGCCTACGTGGGAAAGCGTCCACTAGAGTAAGGCGTAGTTGACGCCCGCAGCTTGCAGACCCTCTGCACTTCGCGAGCGACTCGATGTACTATGCCAAGAGCGGGTAAGGGCGCATTGTTATTATTGCATACGTAAAATAAGTTGCGGCCTGCGGGGATGCCGCAAAAACAAGGTGTGCGAACTGCGAAGGGATGGTGTGCGACACCAGCGACCAATTCAGCATGCGTTTTAGCATAACCCGAAATTGGTATTATCTAAGCGATCAACAATAATTGCGCTGGGTCGGGGATTTGGCACCGCGGTCTCTGTCTCGTCCACTGCTTTCGTACTGGAGCCAACTCCAAACCCCAAACTCCGCCCTGGTCACATTGTTCAATGGTTTCCTTTAGCGATGACTTAATACTATGTTCTATGTGTTTTTTGAATGCGCCTCACCCAGCGTAAAGTCGACCCCTTAGAAGTCTCCGTTCCCTGGCAACTTTGGGCCGCGAGGTCCTCGTGGTGTGCAATTAAACATATTTAGGCACCACGATTTATGCTATTTTGTAAAGTCGCGCTTTTCGCATGGCTCAACCATACTTGAGCTTGGAGTAAGCCCAGAAACCTTGTATACTTGAACATACTTCATCATGGCGCAATCAGAGAGCAGCAGGATGCGGCTCAAGGTTTTGGTGCGCCTGAGACCAACGCCGGAGGGTTACCCCAGCCTGGTGCACGCCGACCACCGCGTCCTCTACATGAAGGACCCTCTGCGTGGACACAGCAGCGAATTCGTCTTTGATGGCATCTTCGGGCCGGATGCCAAGCAGGACGCGGTCTTCAATGACGTCGGCATGCCGCTCGTCGACCACGTCATGCAGGGCTACAACGCCTGCTGCATGGCTTATGGTCACACGGGCAGCGGCAAGACGTATTCGATGCTGGGGCGGGAGCCGGCCGCGGCGACAGACGTCCAAGTAGACCCCAGCGGGTACGGCATCATCCCGCGCGCCTGCGAGATGCTCTCCAAGGCCGCCGCAGCGGCCAACCGGAAGGCAGACCACCTGGAGACGTCCGGTCAGGGTGTCCCGGTGCGGATCAAGCTCTTCGTGAGGTGAGGTGTTTAGGGTTTAGGGGACCTGCAGCGGTGAGTGGACCTGCAGTGGTGAACGCTGGGCTGGGGGGCGGGAGAACTGGCGGTTGGCAACCGGCGCGACCCAGATAACTATATTGGTGCATACGAAATCCCGACGGCGGCACCGCGGCCACATATGTTGTCCCGCCTCACTTCCTTCCCTCGTCCATGACGTCATCATCGGGCCACCCGATCCCCACCCCCTTTCCACCTCGGGCTGCCACGCTGCATGCAGCCCACATCCCGGACCCTTCGCAACCGACCCACCAACCAACCAACTAACCAACTAACCGTCAAACCACCCCACATCCTAACCCAACCAGCTTCCTGGAGGTGTACATGGAGAACGTGCGCGATCTGGGGGCCGGCGCCCAGGCGTACATCAAGGCCAACGGGGGCCGGCTGCGGGGCAGCAGCGGCCCGGCGGTGGGGCTGGGGCTGCACGCCTTCGCCACTTCCGACGGGGGCCCGCCCACCTCGCGCGGCGCGGCGGGGGCGTCGCTACGCGACCCGGCGGACTATGTCCGTACGAGTCTGGACGTGATGGAGGACGCGTATGGCATGACGTTCGTGAAGGACCTGACGTACATCGAGGTGCGGCAGTCCCCGTGCGGGGGGGAGGGGGCGGTGTCCTCTGTGGGGTTGGTCCGGGGGGGGGGGGGGCTGCCCCCACTCCGCACCCTCCCCCGCCCCTCCCCCGTCCCCTGCCCTGCTACTACCCAAATGAGAATACCCTCCCCTGCCACCTCACCTCTCCCCTTGGCTGTTTTTTATCCCCTCCCCCTTCCTCCAGGTCGCGGACGCTGAGGACATGTTGGCGGTGCTGCAGGCGGGGTACGCGGTGCGATCCACGCTGCCCATCGACCTGTCCTCTCGGGCTCACACGGTGTTCAGCGTCAGTGTGGTAACCTACCGGGGGGACCAACAGCCGGTCACCGGTGGGTTCCGGAGCGGGCCGGGGAGGGAGGGGAGCTGGGAGGGAGGGAGCAGGGAGGGGAGGAGGGAACAGGGAGGGAGGGGAGGGAGGGAGGGGAGCTGTGAAGAGGCAGAGGAGGTGCTTGGAACAGAATGAGGATTGTCGGCGGAGCAGCCTGTGCACTACTCGATGGGATGGGTCGGTTGGGTTCGTGTGGGAGGGAGGTTGGAGGCAGTGGGACAGTCGGTTGGCCCGGTGGAGGCCTGGCGCGTCGCACGTGGTGCGCCCAGCCGGGGGAGTGACCGGGGGCTTCGGGGGCTGGTGACCAGGACTCGACCAGGACTCGAGCAGGACTGGGGGCTCCGACGGCGCGTTGGTGTTGGCTGGGCGGGTGGGCGGGCCGGCCGGTGCGGGAATGGCAGGGTGCCGGCCTGGGTGGGGCTGTGTACGGGGGTGGGCACCGGGGTGGGTCTTGCCGGTCGGTACCGTCCGTGGGTGGGCGACTGGCGGGGAGGGGGCGTTCGGAGGTGGGGGCGGGTAAACCCGACCGGGGGCCCAGCACCACCTGGGACATCATGTGCCACATGACCGCCAACCCCGGACTTCGTCGCAACGGTATCCCAACTGTCCCAACTGTCATAACCGTCCGCAGGCCGGTTGAACCTGGTGGACCTGGCGGGCAGTGAGAAGCAGAGCCGCAGCGGTCCGGAGGGACATCGGCTGCGGGTGAGGGCGGAAGGGAGGGCCGAAGGGAGGGAGGCAGGGGAGAGGGAGGGAAGAGGCAGGGCAGGGAGAGGGCATCACCGCGGGTTGGTCCAGTGACCCACGGGTCGCTTGGACTCCCGGTGTCCGGGAATGCGGGCCCATGCCCGGTGGCCCAATACCCACATCCAGTCATCCCATAGCCTGTGCTAGGTACCCGGTCCCTGCCTCCGGCCGCGCTGCCCCTCCGCACTTCACCCTCCGCCGGCCACCATCACCCATCCCACACCGCGTGTTGGGTTTGTCTGGGCATGTCTTTAAGAGACTAACCCGCCCGCCCCGTCCACGCATCCGCCCGTCCACCCGCTCCCAGGAAGCCAGCGCCATCTCCAAGTCCCTGACGGCGCTCAGTAAGGTGGTGGTGGCGCTGTCGCAGGTAGGGGTGGAGGAGGAGGGGGCAGGGAGGCGGTGTCGGTGGGGACCCTAGAGCCGGGGGCCGGGGGACAAGGGGGAGGGGCGACCCCACGGACCCGGTGGGGAACGGACATGTAGGAGCGGGGGCTGCTTCTCCCCCCCTCCCCCCAACCCCGTGCACGGCTTCGAGGTGCAGTGTTTCGAGCAGAAACCCGCCCGACCCGGCGGCGGTGTTGTTTGACACGGCTGCCTCGAATACCCCTTTCCCCTTCCCATGCTCCTCCGTTCTGGGCTACGTTTTCTCTGAAGAAATCTACCCCCCAACCCCTCTACCCCCCGTGCTGCCTCTACCTCTCCGCATCCCCGTCCCCCTCCCTCGACCGCCCCCTCGGCCTCCCCCCTCCCCGACAGACCGGCGGCACTGTCCCGACACCCTCCAGCTCCCTCACCAACTTCAGCGGCGGCGGCGGCGCTGCCGCCGCCGCCGCCGCGGCCGCCGGGCCCCTGGTGCCGTACCGTGACGCCAAGCTGACGCGCGTGCTGAAGGACTGCCTGTGCGGCAACTCGATGCTCGTCCTGTTGGCCTGTGTCCACCCCGTGTTTGACGAGGTGGACGAGAGCCTGGCCACGCTGCAGTACGCGACCAAGGTGCTCACGGGCAGCTCCCTGAGCCCCCACATCAGTCTGGTGGCGTCGCTGGGCGGGGCAGGGCTGGCGGGGCCCACCAGCGGCAGTGTGGGCGGCGCGGACCCCGCCTTGGTGGAGGAGCTGAACACGCAGGTGAGGGTGGCGGGTGCGGGCGGGGTGGGGGAGATAGGGTTGTTGCGGTTTCGCGTTTGCGCGGGGTGGGGCTTGGGACCTTGTAATGGGGTGTCCTATCGGCCTTCCGGCCAGGGTCTGGAAACCAAGAGGAGGGTGAGGAGGACTGCCCACTGGGCACTGGGACGGAGCAGACGGCCCCCTGCCGGCCCTGGCGCTGGCCCGGGCGCTGGCTGAACTCGCAGGTGAGGTCTAGCCCAGGGGTTGACCTCTTGTAGGGGTGTGTGGTGTGGGGGAGGTGGGTATGGGTGTGGGCGTGGGTGTGGGTATGGGTATGGGTATGGGTATGGGTGTGGGTATAACGACGGGTGTGGGTTGCGAAGAAAACGGGTGTGGGTGTGGTGCTTGCTGTTGGTGGTGGTGGTGGTACGCAGGTGGCGCAGCTGAAGGAGGAGCTGGAGGTCACTCACGCGCACTACCAGAAGCTGATTGAGGCCATCGCAGGGCCCAGCTGGCGCAGCGACCCAGGGCCCGTGGAGCGCGTCGCCGGGGCGGGTTTCGGAGCCGGGGGAGGGGCCATCTCCGGCGCCTTTGGCGGCGGCCTCGACGCCTTCGCGGCGGCGCTGTCGAGCTTGGGCAAGCCCGGCGGCGGCGGCGGGGGCGGCGCAGCCGCCGCCGCTGCGGCTGGCGGCGCGGCGGGGCGGGGTAGTCCCGGCGGCGGCGGCGGGTTTGGCGGGGTGGGCGTTGACGACCGGCGGCGGACGGCGACGGCGGAGGACGCCGGGCCCCGCGGGACGAGGACGGGCGGCGCCGATCTAGGGCGCGCCGGGGCGGCGGCGGGCAAGCTCAGCGGCGGTGTGGGCGCCAGTACGGGCGGCGCCGGCGGCGGTGCGAGCACCAACTCGGGCGCGCGGGTCTCCGTGGTGAGGCGGGTGGGGGGGGCGGGTGAGGGTTGTGGGGGGCGGGTGAGGGTTGTGGGGGTGGGGGTGAGGGCTGTGGGGGTGGGGGTGAGGAGGTAAAAAAGAAATACAGCGCAGACCCCCCCAGAGGGCTGTGGGGGTGCGGGCGACGTTGCTATGTGTAATTACTCCGTCACTCTTCAACTACGGCATCGGCCAACCGGACAACTACTACACAATCGGTGACTTTTCGCAATTTCGCTGTCTTTAATTACAACGGGGGTGAGGGCTGTGTTGATGAAAGGGCGAGAAAGGGCTGGGGCACCTCCCCGCCCCGTCCTGCACCACCACCACCCCCATCAACCTCTCCTCCCCCCCTCCAATGACCACCATCCCCCTCCCGACACGCAGCTGGAGGCCCAGATCCGGAAGCTGGAGTCGCAGCTCAACCAGGCGCGTACGGCGGCGCAGCAGTACGAGGAGCGGCTCTCGGCGAGGAAGGTACGGCACCGTTGCTTGGACACAAACGCTGTTTGTACGACATCGTTCGGAAGTGCGGCGGGCGCGGCGGGCGCGGCGGGCGACACACCAGGACACCAGGACCACCGGAACAATGATGCGTTGCGATGTCGTGTCGCTGCACCCACCATTCGCTGCCTGGGGGGAGGGTGGGCCGTGGTGCGGCGTGCCACCGGGTTCCTAAAAAGGGGGAGGGGGGCCGGGGGTTGAATTGAAAAAAGAAATAAACCCGAAGAACGAACCGGGGGCCGGGGGGGAGGGGCCGCCCGCAGCGAGGGTGAGCGACATCGGATGTGCCGTATCATTGTTCCGGTCTGCCACTAGAGGTTCCTAGAGGAGGGGGGGAGGGGCCGCCCGCCCGCGTCCTCCTTCGGCGGCGGCGTCGGTCAACCGGGGGACAACAACTACGGTTTCGCTGTCTTTGTTGACAAGAAGGGGCCGCCCGCAGCGGGGTGAGCGGGGCTGGCTGTCGAGGAGGGCTTCTTCTTAGGTTAGGGTGCGCTCCGTTGGTGGCCGGGGTGGGGTCCGAGGGACCCGTGGGGCCTTATGTACCCTTCTTATGTGTGCGGGCGACGAGCCTGACGGGCCTCACCTCGGCGACCTGAGGCCGGCCCCTCCAAAGGCTCCAGGGGGCCAGGGCCCCACCGCGACACGCAAAACGTGCTGTCTGTCCGTCTGTCCGTCTGTCTTGGCGTCCAGTCCATCGTGATGCGAATGTCGTCCCGAAGCAGACAGCGCCCGTGGGTGGTGCACCTGTGCAGTGCAGTGCAGTGCAGTGCAGTGCAGTCCGGTCGAAACCCCGCCCCTTCCCGCCCTCCCTTCCCCCTCTCCCCCTCCCCCTCTCCCCGGGCAGGAGGAGATGGACATGGCGCGAGAGCGCATGGCCGGCAAGGAACACGCGCAGTTCTCAGAGATCAAAAAGCTGCGCGCCCAGGTACGACGACGCGTGTACGACGCGGCAGGGGCCGGTGCGCGCACGTGCGTGTGTGTGTGTGCGCATGTGTTCAGTAATGAGAAGCCCGCCCATGTGTTTGTCTATCTGTTCGTCTGTCAGTTTGTCTGTCTGCCCGACTGTCTGTCTGTCGGTCTGTCTGTCCGCCCGCAGGTGGCTGAGCTGACTAAGGCGCTCGAGGCGGAGCGGACAGAGTCAGCTCACAAGGTCGGGGCTGGGGGGGGGGATGTTGGCGGGCCCCGGGAAGGGGTGGTTCGGGGATTGAGGGAGGGAGGAAAGGAGGAAAGGAGGGAGGAAGGGAGGGAGGGAGGGGGAGCTGCCTCCCCCCCAGCGCCGCCGGACTGCAGTGAGGGGAACACCCTCTGCGGCCCTAGTGCCCCAGCACCTCCTCAGCCACCACCAACTGGGAAGTGTGTGTCGGCGCGCCGCCGCATGTTCCCGCCGCCCTCACTGCACGGAGGCGACGGACGGCGCTGCTGCGGCTTTGGAAAGGAAGGGATGCGCAACCCCAGAGTTGAGACGCCGCTGACCCTGCTGGTCCTGCTGGGGTCTGCTGCCGACAGGCCCCCTCGATGAACCGCCCCCTCGCTTCCCACCCCCCACCCCTTTCCGCGCTCCCGCCCTTCGCTCCCTCTCCTCCCGTGCTCCACGCTCCCTCCCCGCCGCCGCCTCCCCCTTCTCCCCTAATCTCCTTTCAACAATTGCCTCCCTGTCTACCAATTTCCTATACCCTCCCTGAACACCCTCCCTTCCCCTCCCCCGCTACCCCTCCCTCCCTGCAGCTGGAGGACGCCCGGCGGCGGTCCGACGAGGAGTGCGGTCGGTTGATGCGGGACATCGACACCCTGCGGAGCCAGCTGGCGCAGGTGACGGGCACCGTGCACAGCCTGGTGGAGAAACACAGCGCCGCCATCTCGGCGGAGAAGAAGCAGCGGGAGGTGGTCAAGAAGCAGGCCACGCAGCTGCTGCAGCAGCAGGTAGTGGGGTGGGGGGGTGGGGGGTTGAGGCAGCGGGCGGTGGCAGCTGGGGGCAGCTGGAGGCAGCTGGTGGTTGAAGCGGTTGAAGCGGTTGAAGCGGTGGTGGGGGGGTGGGGGGGGGGTGGCAGCGTGGTATGACTGGCTTGGTAGGAGATGGCAGTAGATGGCGGTGGTGGTGAGATTCTGGACGTAATCAGGCAACCACAACGATGAGACGCCAGAGCTCCTCCCCTTAGCCTGATGCCCCAGTCCAGGATGCGCCCTCGCCGATCCCTGGCTTCTCCCCCCCCCCTCCGTGCTGTTCTTGTCGCCCACCACCGCGCAGTTCAACCGCGGCACGGAGGAGCACCGAGCCCAAATCGAGAACCTGAAGCAGCAGTCCAACTACTTTCTGACGAAGCGGGCGGAGGAGGTTTCGGAGCTCAAGCAGCAGCTGGACGGGGTGCGGACGGCGCACGCGGCGGAGAGGGACGCGCTGCTGGTGAGGCCGGCGGGGCGGGAGGGGGCAGGCGGGAGAGGGAGAGGGGAGGGAAGACGCAAGGCGGACTTGGAGGAGGGAGGGGGAGGTTGTAGATGCTGTACTACTGGGCTGTGGGAGTCTCTGGGGAGAGGTGGGCAGAGGGGGCCTCTGGCTGGCTGGCTGGCGGGCTGGCTGGCTGGCGGGCGGGCGGGAGGCACCCCTGTCTTTCTGTGGGTACGCGGATTTCTTGTCCTGCCTGGGGTTGGTAGGGGCGGCTGTGGGGGGCGGTGTCCCTGCATCCCACCCAGTGGCCTTGGATGTGGGTGGAGGAGTGGGTGTGTATGGGCATGCTCTACCCTCTCTCGCTGGGACACCATCACCGACCCGCACCCTCCATTCCACACCCGTGCCCACCACTCGGCCCCGCCGCCTCTCCCCCATCTCTTGTTTGTTATTGATGACGTTACAGTGGACCCCGCTGGGGTCATGGGTGACAGCCGCAGCAACCCTAAACCCTCACCCCACACTTGTGCAGCCGCAGCAACCCTAAACCCTAAACCCTCACCCCACACTTGTGCCAATCGAGACAGCAGAATCGGCAGAGACCGCCATCTCCTTCCCCCCACCCTTCCCCCACGCAGTTTGGATATGTCTACCGATTTCCTATACCTCACCGTACCTCACCCCCTAACCCCGGTGGTCCTCCCCCCAACCACCCCACTAACTCCCCCAACCACCCCACTAACTCCCCCAACCACCTCATTAACTCCCCCAACCACCCCACTAACTCCCCCAACCACCCCACCAACTCCCCCAACCACCCCACTAACTCCCCCAACCACCCCACTAACTCCCCCAACCACCCCACTAACTCCCCCCAACCACCCCACTAACTCCCCCAGCCACCCCACTAACTCCCCTAACCACCCCACTAACTCCCCCAACCACCCCACTAACTCCCCCAACCACCCCACTAACTCCCCCCAACCACCCCACCCACAGATCGAGCTGGACTACCTGGCCACCTACTCGGAGCGGGTGACCGAGCTGGTACGGCGCATGGAGGCGGGGGTGGTGCCGGTGACGGAGCGGGGCAGCGGCGTCAAGGCCTTCAGGCTGCCGCAGAGGGAGCGGCCACCGCGGCTGGACGGCAAGCGGATGGCGGTGCTCAAGGTACGTGTATGTGTGTGTGGGGGGGGGGGGCGGACCCGGCGGGGCTGAGGCGGTGCTGAGGCGGGCGGGCGGGCGGGCGGGCGGAGGATGGGCTCCCACCGCCCCCAGCGGCCCAGGCACCTGGCTTCAACAACTCAACTCCCGACGGTTGGATTCCAACCGTGCGTTGCGATCTGTACTGTATTCGGCCCGACTCTGGTGAAGTGCAGCGGACGCCTGGCTGCCGCATCATCATCCGCAGGGGGCTGAGCAATAGATCCAAGAGCGAATCAGCAGTCGCGCGGTCCAGCCGACGTGGCAACCCCTCCAGGGGCAGACCCTCCCCTCCCCCCCTATACTCCCCTCCCCCCTCCACCCCTCCCGCCAACACCCTAGACCCCCACCGCCTCCGCTTCCGCCACCTGCGTGCCAATCCAATCCAATCCAATCTAATCTAATCCACTCCAACCAAACCTCTTGCCGCTGCGCCACGATTGCGGTGCCCTACCTCACACGTCACACCTCACCACTCCACTCCATCCCGCCCCACCCCGCCCCACCTGCCTCACATCTCACTCCACTCCACTCCACTCCGCCCCCGCCCCACCCCGCCCCGGGCCCCGCCCGCCTCAGGAGCGCGCCGCTGAGCTCCACGACCGACTGGTGGCGCTCTCCGCAGCGGCGGCCGCAGTCGGCGGCAGCGCCTCTCACACCCTCAACGGAAGCGCCTCGGGCGCCAGCCTCGGCGCCAGCCTCGGCGGCGGCGGAGGAGGAGGAGGCGCACCGCAGCTCCCGCCCGCCACCCCCGGTGCCGCCGCCGCCGCCGCCGCCACCACGCCGGGCGGCGCCTCCGGCGGGCCCACCTTCGGCGGCTGGGTGGGCACGGGGCCGGCCTCCCAGACCTCCCCCCGGCTGGGGCCCTCGGGTGGGATACTCGGGGCGGCCCCGGGCGCCAACGGCCACCACCCGCTGGGACTGTCCGTGGACCTCGACGCGCTGCGAGCGCAGGTGTGTGTGTGTGTGTGTACGACGAACGACCCACCGCCGTACTGTGTACGACGTAGACGGCAGTACCGTAGCAGGCAGTCCCGTTTCGTCCCGGTTCGTCCTCCCTTTGTATGTTTCCATACTGTTCGGTGCACAGCGCAACCGTGCTTGCGTGTCCTCTAGGGTTTGCCCAATGGCCATTCGTTGCCCTTCACTTGCTTGCCGTGCCCCTCGTTGTGACGTTGGTAGTTTCCCCCTCCCGCTTTGACTGTCTGATGGGTTGATTCAGATGTTTCGTTGCGGGCTTTGTCTCTCTCTCTCTCAGTCTCCATCAATGACCGCACCGCGCTGCCCTCCCCCATTCCCCCGCCCGCGACCACCGCCTCCCGCCCTCCCCCCCGCCCCCCCCCTCCTCTGGGTGGCCTCGATTGACATAACTCCACCCCCCGACCCCGACCCCGAACCCACCCCCCACCCCCCGGTGGCCCCGCACCCCCCCCTCCCTCCCTCTCCCTCTCTCAGGTGGAGGCGGAGCTGAAGGCTCAGGTGACGGCCCAGGTGGTGGGCGACCTTCGCAGTGAGAAGACGGTCGAGTACATTCGGGAGCTGGAGACGGCGGTGGGGAGGTACCGCCAGGAGCTGCAGGTAGCTGCGGTGGGGGGAGGGGGCAGGGGGGAGGGTGGAGGGGGCAGGGGGAGGGGGAAGGGGCAGGGGACAAGGGGGGAGGGGGCAGGGGACAGGGGGCAGGGGGAGGGGGGGCAGGGGGAGGGCGTGAGGGTGTTGCAAGACACGCGCAAGCACGACATGAACGGGGCAAAGGGGCGGGGGGCCAGCGGCCACGTGGGGGCCTGGAGGGGGCGGGTCATGAATCTGATTATTCGTGTAACGTATGATAATTGGTGGTGGCAGCAGAGGCAGGCTTGGTTGGTATGATATGCGCTCATCATGATCAGGGCTGGCCTGAGCCCTACATGTCCCTCCGCTGCGCCTCCCCCCTCTTCATCCTCCCTCCCCGCTTCCGTCCCTCCCCACCCGCCACCCTTACGCTCCCCCAACACCCCTCACCCCCCCACCCCCACCAGTCGGAGAAGAAGCGCAGCGCCGAGATGGCGGTGGCCCTCCGCTCCGTGCAGCGGCAGCACCAGCGGCCCGAGAGCCCCATCAACAAGGCCATCGCAGCGCACACCCCCGCCGGCACCATCAAACTGGCGCCTACCTGGGGCCTGGGGCACACCGGCACGCCGCGCGGCGTGGGGGCCCTCAGCGCCAGCGGCGGCGTGGTGGGCGGCAGCAGCAGCGGCGGCGTGGCTTCGCGGCCCGCCACCGCCGGACTGGGGTCGCTGACGGAGGGCACCGGCGCGGGCTCCAGCAACGGCCGGGCGTCGGGTGGGTGGCAGTTGTGGGTGGTTGGCCAGTTGTGGGTGGTTGGCAGTTGTGGGTGGTTGGCAGGTACCCCCCTGCCCATCGGCGGGGAGATCACCGAAGGGAGCACTCCGCTCCGCTCCTTTTGAGTTGCAGAGGCGTGTACGCACCGCTGAATCGTATGTATGTAGGCGCAGCCATATCTGTTCGTGTCCTGCAGCCAACTGTGCTAGTTCAGATGCTGAGCTGCCCAATTCCACCACCCTTAAGCTTCTATATGCTGTGTGTGTGTGTGTGTGTGTCTCACGTGTTGGACTTCCATGAAATTGACATTTCGCTGTCGTGTCATGTTCGCGAGGGAGTGGGCATCGGGAGGAGGCACTGCTGCTCAGTTTTCCGTACTCGTGCTCCAAGTGCCGGCCTATCCCGATTCCTCTCTCAATCTCCCCTCCCCGGGCCCCCGCGCGCGCACACACCTGGCCTTCCTCCCCCGCCCCTTCCCACCCCCGCCCCCGTCCCGCCCCTTTGACCCGCCCCCTCCCCCGCCTGGCCCCTGCAGCCCCCGCGTCCGCCCGGCGGCCCAGCACCTCCGTGACCGCCCTCACCAGCAGCTTCCGGGAGGTGGGCATGGCCATCCCCTGACGGTCCGACCCCGCCTCTGCGCCCGCCTCCGCGCCCGCCTCCGCGCCCGCCTCTGCGCCCGCCTCTGCGCCCGCGCTCAGCCCCACCCCGGGTCGCGCCGGCCCGGGCCTCCTGCCCGCCATCCTGCCGGGGCGGGTGTCGCCGCTGTGAGAGGGAGGGAGGGAGGCCTCTCCACAGACACACACACATACACACACACACGGGAGGGTTTGGGAGTCCGGCCCCGGCCCCGGAGGACAAGGAGGTGGCTGCTGTGGACCAGTTGGCGCCGGCCTGGGGTATGGCATGCCGGGGTGCTGTGTTGCGATGCGGGATCGATAATGCGGCATGTGGGCGGGGGCTGGGCCGGGACGGAGCGGGGGGAGGGGAGGGGACTTGCGGCACGGGGCCCCCCCGGCCCCCGGCTCTCGTATAGCTGCTGCTGTGAGGGAGATGGTTGCAGGTGCAGGTCCCTCGAGAGATGCGAGTCCTGAGGCCGTCTGGAGGACTCCCCGCGCCGGCAGGCTGCAGGCAGGTAGACACACTGTGCTGGGCGAGGCGGGGGAGGCAAAAAGGGGCGAGGGGCGGGGCAGGCGAAAAGGGGCGAGGCGGGGCAGGCGAAAAGGGGCGAGGGGCGGGGCAGGCGAAAAGGGGCGAGGCGGGGCAGGCGAAAAGGGGAGGAGCCGTGGGGTCCTCGGTTTCCCTTGCTGGGGTGGGGGGGCCGAAGGGGCAGACAGGAAACTCGTACGACGGCTGTGGAAGGCGGGGTGCAGGGTGGCGGGGGCCGACCAGGGGCTGTCCAGGGGCTGTCGACACCTGCCTGTCGTTGATGCCGGCACATCGGGCGCGGGCACTTCGGGACGGGGCGCGTGTGCTGCGAACCCACTTCTGATGCTGCTTCGGGCAGATGCTCCGGGGAGGCTCATTTGGGGGGGCCGCGGCATCGTGGTTTCGGAGTGTGGTACGGCAACGTTGACGTGGCTGTTGCGATCTTGGCGCCAGCGCTGCCGTGTGGGGTCGAGCAGGCGCCTCCAGTTAGGGGCGTTCGTTCGCCCTCGGGGGATATAATGAGGAGCATATTTGGCGTCAGGGAATTGGGCCAAGGGGCGCATGAATAGGAAGCGTGGACGGAGGATGGGGTGGATTTGACGACAGGCGCGGGGGCGCTGTGTGTGTGTGGGGGGGGGGGTTGGCTCGGTCGCCGATCGGCGTTGCGGACCTCCGCAGCAGGCAGCTGCTGCAGATGGCTGCTGCCGTACTCGTGACTGCTGCTCGCAGGTCGTACGAGTGGGGAGGGGGGTTCGTTGTTTCCCGGAGGGGCGGCGCAGGAGTGTGGGCTTGTGGCGAATACGAGAGCGGACATAGGGCGGGATGACGTGAGGCGGAGGATGGAGGCATGGAGATGTGACGCCCGCAGACGGTTTGATCCGCTTTGCTCGGCATCCTCGCGGGCGGGGTGGATGCGAGTGGGGTTGTGTGTGAGGGGGGGAAGGGGGTTGCCCCGTGTTGGGACAGATTACGCCTTGCTGTCACACTGGACGCGCCGTCCGCTTTTTCGACTGGTTTGGTTGCGACGTAAGTTTACACAGCAGGGACTTGGTCTTTAGCACTCAACATTTGATTCAGGCGGATGATAGTTATCAGATGATCGCGGAGGCGTCGAGCGTTGGCGCGCACACATGTCGTACTGCTGGCAGCGATCGCAGTTGGGCGTTTCGGCTTCGTTGTGGGTTCTGGAGCGGCGGCGTCCAGCTCAGCGCATCGGGGCCTTGAGACCAACCTCGTTCTGGCATGGGGCGCAAGGGATGTGCGCGCCTCTCGGTACGTCTCAGTCAGTTGCATGGCCTGTGATTTCACGGACCTAAAATTTTCGGATGACGAAGACGGATTCTACGTGAACAGTCCTGGCTTTAAAGCTTGGTAATTGATTTGGGTTGTCAAGGCGTGTGACGACACGAACACACTCCGGTACGGTGACTGGTGAGCCATGTAAGCTGTGGTACAGTCCTGTTGCTGACCAGCTGACAGCCGTCTGGCGACGGGTGGACCAAGAACCACTGGTGTGATGCGTGTTTGGATCAAGAAGCAACTTGTTCGTGTCTGCTCATGCATGTGCAGAACCGCACTATGATAATTGGGCCACGCGGGCCGGCTACAGAACTGCGGGTCTGTCGTCTGACATGACGCCTGCGCCATGTAACTGATGGTCTGGAAGGAATGGAGCGTCGGCGGATGTCACGCGGTCAGAGACGCCCCAGATAGCTACTTGCTGATATTACTTGGAAGCTGCTAAGCTGTCCCATGCACATGCGCGTGCACATGTGATAAACTTAGTAGGGGACGGGAGAAATCACAGCCTTCGGCACGTCGACTCGTTACAACCGACCACGCGACGGACCAAATCGCTGTCGGGAAAAACAACCATCCGGCTGAACATTTCAAAATTGCGAGTATATGCCGAAGTCAGCAGCGCAACCTGTGAAGGCGACGCTGGTCACCGTCCCCATGACCCCCAAGTAAACCCCATGCTAGCACACGCACAAGCCGCATCGCTTAGAGCTTGCCCTCCTCGACCAGGGACTCAACGCGGAGGAGCACGAAGCCAACGGCCAGGCCCTGCATTGCGCACAGTCAAGCAAGCAAATTGTAAGCGACGATCGGTACGCGTACAATATTCCTTGTCAATTGAGAAGTTCAAAGTTTAAATTGTGATAATCTATGCATAATTGGCGGGCATCTGTGCGCATGTGCATAACTAAGTGAAGACCTACCACAAGCGTGATGCCAACCATGGTCAGGGCAGTGCCGGCAATGAAGCCGGCCTCGCCAGCGACCATCGCCAGCTCATTGACGGCCTTGGTGGCCACACCCCGGCTCGGGGCAGGGGCCTTCGGGCCGGCAGTCCTGTGCGCAAGAGTGCAGAGCGGCGATTCAGCGACGACTCCCACATCAGCAGGTCATGACCGCATCCGAGTTGCTGAAAACACTGATCAAAGTATAAAAGCTACCTGAGGGCTGGGCGAACAGCTGGCCGCGCGGCAGCGACGCGGGTGGTCGCGCTGCGGGGAGCAGCGACGCCGCTGCAGGCGGTGCGAGCCAGGGACATGGCCATCTCTGCTTGTGAATAGAAAAAGAAGTGAGATGATTCTGTCTGGCTAGCCTGAGAAGCGTGCTGCGACAAGTGTAAGTCGAGGCGGATAACCTTTGCCGACCATCTCCACAAGGCCCCCAACAGTCGTACGGCCCTTAGCCAGTTTTGAGAAAGTCTCTCACAATTTACATGCAATGGAATTAGTTTCCTGGATCATGCTTACATTCACCGACTGTGGCTTATGCGCGTGGCTCTTGCGAAGGAATAGATACAAGTTGTCAAGTCGTTGTAACATGGTCACCGCTGGCCTCGAAGGGAATCTAATTTTGGAAATATGATACAGAACTGACTGAATTACAGCGCGGGCATGAGGCTGTGTGCGAGTGGCCGTGTTACAGTCAACAACGCTTTTCCTTCTGGTAGAACATCCAGGCTGAAGCTCCGCAGATGTGAAGTTACTAACACTGATGTTTATGTGTTACGTCATTTCAGTGGCCTCACCTGTCGGTTCTGCAAGGCGGTCTCCGCAATGACCCAGCACGTGGGACCTGCAGAGGTATCAGCCATGGCGAGGACCGGCATGGTCAAGGCGTGTCACGGGACTGGCCCCTTGGTGGCCCGTGATTCAAATCCATTAGTTCAGTGGGTGGTCCTCCAGAGGGTTTTTCCCGTGGCGGACCACCACTGAACCTCACTGAACTACCGCATTTTAATCTAGGGTTGAACACGATGATTATACCCACTGTCGGATGTGACAGCATACGTAGCAGAGACACGTTTATGCGTCCACCTCGCGCTGCAGGGCGACCTCCCTGGGGGGCAGGTGGGTTAGTAGGAGGTCGCGACCACATCGATGTGCACATATCATCACGACGAGGCCAGCACCTTCCACCCAAACGGTTCCACCCGTACAAGGCAACAACCCTATCATCTTACCCGTATATGCAGGTGACCCCGGGGGCAGTAAGCCACTCTTAACCACCTTAAGGCCGACCACCACGACGTAAGACCGTGCCCACAAGCTGAGCAGGTCCTCGCCCCCACCTTGACATATTCGACTCGACCGTTGATCCCTTTTTGGGCGGGGCCCCAGCGCGAAGCGCGTTCGGGGGGCCCCGCCCCCTAGGACTGCCCCTGTCCGTGTGTCCGCCGTGCGCCGTGTGTAACGGCAAAACGTTCATAATCCGCTAAACTAATTCGCAAGGTTTGTCATATTAATTGTCCTCTATTGCAAGGTATCCTTGGTTTGGCTGACAAAAGTTGTATGCGCACAAACGGTCAAAGTAAAGCTCCGCGGTCTCCATTTGACCCAGGTCAACGTCCACCCAACGCCTCTCGCGCTCATATTTGTTTCAACAGGTGCCGCGTGATGAATTATGGACTTATGAATGGGCGGCGTGTGCTAAATTGAACTTCCATAGTGTTCTCATGTTTAAACATCAAGATGCCACCAACATCAAGATTTGCCTTTCTGTCTTGCCAGATGAATATAATTCAACAATATGTATTGAATCAAAGTTTCAAGATGCAAAGGGATAGCATACCGAGTACCAACGAGTTCTCCAGTTCCGAAGTCCGGGTCTCACCGCGGCTTTTTCGCACCCTGTTTTGCCTTATATTTGCTATGTAACTATTGATGGCAAACTTTACAGGTTCACGTCTGCTGCAGGCGTGCAACTGAAGGGCTGCATGCTTGCCGACGGACCAAACAACTACAGTTTCACAGCAAAACAAGAATGCTTCAAGCTTGCTTGCTTTTTGATATCTGCTTGACAGACGGATATGGTAGTGCACAGGCGTGTAGCGGTACGATAATAATGCAGATGCGGTGACCGCCGTTGGCGGCGCGTACTGCAGGTTGGTTTCGGGGCTACCCTACCTGCTTGAGCTTGCTCAATCTATGCACGCCGATCCACCTTCAACATCAACGACACCCTCAATGGCACCTTTTCACTCTCTCACACTCTTGCGCCTTAACAGAGTTCCCGTTGTAAAGCAAGCGGCCTGTACGGATCCCCGCCCTTTTTCCGGCTTCAAGGAAGCCGACCCCCTACTTGTTGGGGATCAGCGTAACGTTCATTCGTTCACTCGACTAGTGGCATTTCGTGACAACACGACACGGGAAAGCAGTGCGAACTCACACAAACCCAGATCGAAATTTGCATGGGGACGGGCTGGTTCCACACCCCTGGACTCGAGGCCTAGGCTTGCCACGCAAGGGAAACGACAGTGTACGACAGCGACCCTTGCCTACCAGAAGACGGCCATCGCAGGAATTGTTTCAAGTCGTCGAGATGCTTGGTTATAGTTGCCTTACGTATTCTGTACGTCTCGATTTCGATGGTTTTATTGACCTGTACGACGGTTGCCACGGTTATCGGCAGCATCACTTCCATGCGCACCGCTAAGCCCCACTCAGAGCACCGGGGCGGATGGAAATTCTCTGCACGCGGTTGGTATCGGCCGACTTGAGGGCTGCTTGGATCTTCACGCTGCAGACGCGTGTGCTGGATGTGACTGGCATACGCATCCATACCTGTGGGGTCCGCCCCACAGCTTTCGCGGTTGCGCGCCATGATCTTCGCAGCCCTATGTGCTGTCAAACAGGGCCTGCTCGCTCAGACGCTGGGACCCACGGGACGTCCAGGGAAATGCGGCCAATTCAACAAGTAAAAGTTCCCCAAGAAACTAACATGAGCGAGCCGCTTATTGGTGTAAGTAATAGCCCACGCCAAAGCACTGGCTGCGCGTTACAACAACGAGAAGTCCAACAGACATTCGGATGCTTTACCAGGATTTCTCCGAAGCGCCCCAGTAATGTACACAATGCCCATGCCATCAGTATGCACGATCTGTATGTTCGTTCGCGTGCGGCGCGATTGTGTGGAGCCTTGCTCAAGTCCCCGTAGATAATCATAGTAAGCTCGTGACAAAAGCCAATATCCTCAATTTTGAAACTGATTTGAATCAGTTGACCAAATCGCATTCATGCAACCCGAGCGTTTTTGAAGCTCTGCAGTCTGCACCCTTGGCCCTTCCCGCGTTTCCGCATTACAGTACCTTGTGGCCTCAGGGGCCGGACACATGTCGTGAACATAACGAACCATGAAGCTATCACAGCAAGAAAGGTGCCTACGCTTGAAGGGCTTGTGCTTTCCGCCAAGGGTCAGTGCCGTGGCGACGGGCAGGTCATGGTGTCGGTCTACACCTCCTGGGCGCTCTCCCGCAGCCGTCCTCTGCGATGCCTCGAAGAAAAAGAGCCCGAAAGACAGCAATGCATCGGGAGCTGAAGCTGCGGGGCTGGCGAAATCGTTCCTGCGAGATGCGATGAACGGTTGGTCAAACATTGCTGCCGCACGCCGCTATGTTGCGTCCCGCCAGCATGTTCCTTGCCCGACTTGCGATTTCCGATTGACGGCTTCCGCCATGCACCTCGCATCTTCGCACCGACGCAAGGCCGTTCGCTTATCGACAACATGGTCATTACCTTCCCTTTCCCGCACACCGCCAGCGCTGTCCACGCCAGCCGGCAGCGCGCCCACGCAGCGCGCCGGTGTCGCCACCGCCGCGACTCTCCCCGAGGACCTGCGCAGCGCCTCCTACGCCATCGCCGCCACCCAGACCGCCCTCTTCCTCGCCTGCGCGCTGCTGCCGCTGCTGCCCGCGGCCGCCATGCTGCTCAACCACCGCCAGCCGCAGCTGTGGCAGCTGCTGACCTCCAGCTTCACGCACCCCAGCTTCGAGAGCCTCATGCAGTGCGTTTTCTTCACGTATATCTTCGGCCGGGTCGTGGAACGGAACCACGGGTCGCTGGCGACGTGGCTGGTCTACATCGCCTGCGGCGCAGGTGCGACATCGGTGCGTGGAGAGCAAGCGCACTGCCCCTGCCCGCTGCTCACCCTAAGGAGGGTCTGGACCCAAAAAACCTCAACCCGGAACCCTAGGTCCCCCAATCCGAACCCGTGTCAAAACCCCAAGCCGGGTGGAGGGCTGTGTGTCTCGCCCCATGGAGCCACGGCCCCTGCATCGCCAGCACCCCACCGTGGCCAAACCCCCTGTAACCAAAGCCCCCTCTTCCCCCCACAAAGTCCCAACCCCCGAGCGTGTCACGTAATCCTTGCCGTTCGCCGGCCCCCTGGCCTGCCTCCTAACACCCTAGCTGCCCCCCGGAGCCGCGACCCTAACCTTACCTTCCTTACCTACCTCTCCCCCTCCTCCGTCCACGACATATCACATACCCGACACACCGGCATGCGCACCCGACCAGCCGCCGCGGGCATGGCCTGGTGGATGCTGCCCGCCAAGGGGGCCCTGCTGTCCTCCGCCGCGCCCGCTGCCGCCTGGGGTCTGTTCCTTGTGGGCATCGGCCTGCCGCGAGTGGCCAAGAAGCCGCTGGAGGTGGCCTGTCTGCTGCCCTTCGCATTCGCGGCCACCATGTCCAGGTGCGCCCGGGCAGCATGGGGGAGCGGGGTAGGGGGGAATAGCCACCGCGAACCGGTGGCGGCATGTGTGGGGACCCCCTGGAGCGGCCGGTCGTACAGCGCCGCACGACGGCCGGGCATTGCCGTGGTACTGTTACGGCCTCCCTCCCTGGAGCCCTGACCCGGCTCTCGAGTCGTCCCACCCTGACTTGGCCGGGTCCCCCCCTGGCCTCCCTCCCTCCCTGTCTTCCCCTGATGTCAATTCAAGACAGCGAGCCCTTCCTCCCGCCCTTCCCCCTCCATCCTTTCCTACCAATGTCCTGTACCCCTCCCTCCGGTCCCGCCCTCCCTCCCCCCGTCCCTGCCCTCGGGCCGCAGGTACTCGCCGCTGGCCTCGCTGCTGGTGCACGAGGGTATGGCCCAGGGGCAGCTGGTCCACGTGGTGGGGGCCTCGCTGGCGGCGGGTGTGGCGGCGCTGGTGCTGGCGGCGGTGGACGCGTGGCGGGAGGAGCAGGAGCGCAAGCGGCGGGAGGCGGAGCGGAAGCAGATGGAGGCGAAGCGGAAGGTGCGGGGAAAGGTGGCTGTGTGCGGGGTTGGTTGTGTGCGAGGGAAGGGACGGAGGGAGGGTGTGGAGGTGTGGTGTGAGTCCGCTTGGCCTCCTTCCAAAAGGAGAGAGTGCGCGTGTGGGGGTGCGGGAGAGGGTTGACAACCGGGGCGAAAGCCAAGCGCGGTCGCACTCTGCACCCTCACTGGCCCCAGTTGAGAGCTGTCCGGACGGAACCCATGTGTGTCGACAAGCTGTCTGTCTGTCTGTCTGTCTGTCCCCGGGCCCTCCGTCATCTGCACCTGCCGGCTGACGAATCTGTCCTTCCTCCCCCCAAGCCCCATGTCTCGGCGATGTGCCCCCGCCCGGTGCCATCCCAGAGCGGCGGTGCAGCCCTCCACCTGTGAACAACTGTACGGCAAGCCCCAAAGCCCTTGTGGCGGTGGTTTGTTGGCACGTGGTTGGTTCGCGTTTACGACACTTTGGAGCGCGGAGGCTTGCAGTTGGCCCGTGCGGTATTCCGCCCTTCCTCCCTCCCTGTCTACCAATTTCCTATATTCCTTCCTCCCTGCCCTCCCTGCCCTCCTTAAAACATCCTCTGCTGGCTTGGGGTTGTGTCGTGTTGGGTTGTGTTGTCGCAGGAGGCCGCCGCCAACCAGGAGGAGGTGATCGTGCAGGTCATCAATGCAGCCAGCCAGGCGGCTGCTCAGCTCGGGAAGAAGCTGCTCTGATGGGAATGAGGGCCCAGCATACGGATGAGGTTGAGGATGAGGGTCAGCCTGACCTGACCTGACGCGGCCTGACCTGAACAGGCCTGACCTGACCTGCCCGGACCAGGGTCTGTACAGGAGAAGGGAAGGGGAGGGGAGGGGAAGGGAGGGCTGCGTAGCGGCGCCACCGCACAACCTCGGGTGTACTCTCCGGCAGCAGATGTACCCCCCGGCAGCAGATGTACCCCCCGGCAGCAGATGTACCCCCCGGCAGCAGATGTACCCCCCGGCGGGCTTGGCTGGCGCGTTCCGGAGTCGTATCGCGCTTGCCGGAGGCGGCCGGCGGGACAGCGAAGTGCGTTCAGGCACACGCCCTGGCGCCCGAACCGCGTCGAGCGGTCGTACATAGACGTTGGATGTGCTGCAAATAGACCCGACGGGGTCATCTATCCTCATTTGACAGCAACGTATAATTTGGGTTCGTGCTCTGTTTGCCCCCCGGGACTCCAGCGATGTGGGGGGTCCGGTCCGTCGCGGGGGTCGCATGATGGCTCGTGAAGAGAGCGGACGGGTCACCCCCCCGGCGCCGATGGGAGACACGAACCGCACAGCGTGTAGCGTGTATGTGTTTATAGAGATGAGACCCGCCGTGTAGCGTGTCTGTGTATGTGTGTGTATGTGGTGTGTTACGTGTGATGCGGTACATGCCTGACTCGCGCCTCCGTCCGTGGGCGCCACCCCGCCGCTCGCTTGCGGGCACTGGACCCGCCCACGGTGCAGGTGTGGGTGCTGGGGTGGGTGTGGGTGCAGGTGTGGGTGTGGGTGTTGGGGATCAGTGCCGGAGAGCTGCGAGTGCCGCATTACCCATACCAGTGCGCGGAGTGCGTTGTTCCTCTGGATGGTTGCCGGGATGGTTTCGCTGGATGGCAAGATCAGAGGACTGGAGCGCGTCCTGAAAGGGGAGGGCGCCGTTTCTGCCCTGTTGCTGCCCGGTACGGCATGTGCCTCCCTGGCTGACTGGCCTGACGGGGCACTCGGTGCGCAAGGGTCGCGGAGCGGGTCTAGGGCCGCCGCTCCCTCTTGGGTGCAGGTGCCTCCTCCGGAGGCGGAGGCGGATGGAGGCGCTGGACGCGGCGGCAAAGGGCGGGCGGCCGCTCATCTCATTGGAGCCATCCGCAACACTAGTGGCTCATCTCATCTCTGACGTCATAAGCAGTCCCATTCCCAGATGCGGGGTCGCCGCACCCCGCACCCCGCGGCGGCCTTCCTTCCCCCACCCCCACCCCCCGGAGGATCGACGCCTCACACTTCGCGGATGGACACGTGCATTTCGTGCATGTTGGCGCACACAGTCTTTCCGGCACCTGGGGTGCTAGGGTTGTTGGTAGAGATGACAGCAGCAGCGCGGCGACAGCTGCGACAACAGCATCACAACGAGCAGGGGGCAGGGCGGGTTGGGTGCACAGGCGCACGTCTGCGGGACTGCTGACTGATATGTTGCGGTGGTGATAAGTGCGCGGGTGCAGGCCTTGGTCGACGAGTGGGTGGGGAGCGCGTGCTGGGCGTACTGAGAGATGCAGGCAGGCAGGCGGATTGCGGAGGCGGATTGCGGAGTGTGGCATACACTGCACTGCACGGGTTTCTGTCTCCGGCAGCACCTCGGTCGCAGAGCAGCAGTGATGGCGAGGGGACGTACGGCACTAGGGTTCAGGCATCAAGAGGGCCGGGCGTCTGCGGCTGTCTGCGGCGCGACTTGTGCGTCATCATCCAGAGCAGTATTGCTGTATTAGATATATTTCGTACAGTTAAATAGCAGAGAGGCCGCTTGTGGCGATGCTCGTCCTGGATCCGCGCGCCGTACCTAATCATCATCATAACCCCATATCACGTACTGGAACTTGACATTGGCGGCCCTCTTTCGGCCTAATTCCCTGTGGCTGAGCGCGGGCACGGTTTGGGTCTCTCGGGCACGCGAGAGCGGTGTGTGTGTGTGTGTGTGTGAGAGAGAGAGAGAGAGAGAGAGAGAGAGAGAGAGAGAGAGAGAGAGAGAGAGAGAGAGAGAGAGAGAGAGAGAGAGAGAGAGAGAGAGAGAGAGAGAGTGTGTTGCTTCGGTGTCTGTCTGGGTGGGGCCCGGTGTGTATTTGGGTGCGGCGTTGAGGGGTGTGGAGGTGTCTTGCCGCCTTGGCGGTGGGGCCTGCTGGGCTTGCCCTGGTATACACCGGTGTTCCCTTTGGGGTCCGCTGTAACGTTCATTCATTCGTCACTCGCCAGATCTCTCACTCGCTTGGAGCGGAACACGCGGCACCGCCAGGCGCACAGCCGTCCGTCGGCACCGCCAGGCGCCAGAGTGCGGAGTGGGGCCGTCACACGAGGCGGGCGGCTCGCATGCCGCCTCCACCACCACCACCTCCATCCTCCCCTGACTGTCCAACAGCGATCCCCACACGACGTGGTACAGTATGACGTGGCATCACGCGCGGCTCACCACAGCGACAGTGAAGCGATAAGCGCGCACCCCTACCTACGCACGCACGCATTCTTGCTCTGCCTGCTCAAGCAACACACACACACACACACACACCAGCTAGTACGAGTAGGTTGGGACGCGGGACCAGGCCAGTTTTACCGCACCAAGCAGGGGCGCGCCTCCGAAACGCGCCCTGGGTGCTGCAAGGACTTGAGGAGGTTGAGCAGCGGAATGCGAGGCGCAGACCGCCCGGGATGGGCCTTCGCCCACTCCCTTGAGGGGGCACAGCGGTCACCGATCCTCGGGGATCGGGCACGCGCCCTTGGTTGAGAGTGAGGGGACAGAGGCCCCTTACGCCCCTTTCCCCCGTATCCGGGGGAGAGTGCTTCGGCGGTCTCCCGTATGGGGCGGGTCAGCGCCCCCGGCCAGTGTCGGCCCGGCAGATATGTAACGATTCACACACACACACACGCACGCACGTTTTCGGGCCTAGCTATGCCCCTTGCATGTCACGCACTCCTGCTGTGACAACTCCTGCCTTGCCTGCCGAACGACACACTGTAACACGCACACGGGTCCCTTCTCTCTACACACACACACACACACACACACACACACACACACACACACACACACACACACACACACACACACACACACACACACACACGGACGATTATCCTGGACGTGGATAACTTCGTTGTGGAGGTCGCGCGCGTCATACGGGCGCTGGCCGACAATGACTACCCGCTGCCGCGCCTGCTTGCCACGTGCGACGAGCTCTGCGCCTTGCACCCGACCGCCTACTGGCTCCACCGCCGCGCGCCCCACCCGCCCCTGGCCCACCGGATCCGCCAGGCCGTCCACGCGCTCCCGGCCGCTTGACTGCCTCCCCGTCTACGTCTACGTCAGCATCGTCATGGTGTCCAATTACGTGCCTACTACGACTGTGTCCGCGTCCAATTGCGTGCCTACTACGACTGTGTCCGGGTGTTCGACCGCGTCTGCATCTTCGTCTCCATCTTCCGTGTCGTCGTCGGGCTGTGGTCAACGCCGTCGCGCTCGTCTCGGCCTTGGCCCCCCCCACCCACCCACCCAACCACCCACCCACCTCCGCCACCCCCAACCCCACTCGCGCTCATCCACCGTGCTGCGCCCGTCTGGGCCAGTCGGTCACGCGGCGGTAAATGACGTGACATGCGGATTCAATGGGCACCGTGATGCCCCCGCTCTGATACCGTCCGCCGTCCTCCTCCCTCGTGCACGCCCCCTCCGCACCCGGCCACGCTCGCCCGCCCGCCCCCGAAACCCCCCCCCCAACACACACACACACACACACACACCACCCCACACGCCCCCCCCCCACCCCACCCACACCCCCCCACCCCACCCCCACCCCCCCACCCCACCCCACCCCACCCCACCCCCCCCCACCCCCGCACCCCCCCCACCCCCCCACCCCCCCACCCCCCACCCCCCCCCCCACACACACACCACCCTACCTCCGCCCCGGTGCCCCCACTCGTCGTCCCTCCGCCCGCCCCCTTCCTGCTCCTCCCTGCCACCCTGCTACCACCTGTCTTTCTCACCGCTGACTCCCGCCCGCATGCCCCCCGGCGCCTGTTCTTGCCCTTGCGCCTGTTGTTGCCCCTGCGCCGGTGGTCGCCCCCGCTGCCCCTGTTATTGCCCCCGGTTGCCCCCCTTGCCACCCACCCGCCGCCCAACTGCATCCCCGGCGCGCAGCATGCACTTGCGCGCTTGGGCTTCCGGCGTAGTGGGGAGCTCTGTGAGAGTCCGCACGCCGGCAGACCGCCGCATCTGCGATTAGTTCTTTGCCCCTGCGCTGTGACGGCAGTTGACCGCGTTCGTACCCGGCACATCACTGCAAATTCGGCACCCGCATCTTTGCATTCCATTTCCTTTGCTCTTCTTATCCTTCTTACTAACAACTTTTAGGACCGTCGCGCTCACGTGTGTCCCTGTCTTGCCATGCGCCTTGCATGTCCTCCGACTTCGCTTCGATAACCACTGACGGTACTGCTTCGCTTGGTGCTCCCGTTCCTGCATTCAGGTCAGTATCTTTTTCCTTCTGCACGGGCTGGGACGGTTGTGCCGGGCACTTGCTTGCTGTCGGCATCGCACGCGCTGTTGACGCATACGCCCTTGCTTTTGCTGCACCTTAGGATCAGTAGGTAGTTTAGTCGAGTTTCGTCTGCATTAGCCTACGGCGTCATAGCCGCTACTTCTGCTGGCGTAACGGCGCCCACCGGCGCTCGACAACGATACGGGGCGCTACAGCATCACGGACTACACCACCTGCTTATGGTCGACATACTTCGCCCTGGCATATTGGTAACTCTGGTCCCGGTCTCAGTCGTCGGTTGCATTGCTGGACACGGGTCTGTTTTTTCGCG
The DNA here is from genome assembly GCA_003117195.1 of Eudorina sp. 2006-703-Eu-15. Classification (NCBI taxonomy): domain Eukaryota; kingdom Viridiplantae; phylum Chlorophyta; class Chlorophyceae; order Chlamydomonadales; family Volvocaceae; genus Eudorina; species Eudorina sp. 2006-703-Eu-15. The sequence goes on from BDSI01000133.1 coordinate 122,797, forward strand.
GCTCAGCTTTTCTCCTTGATAACACACACACACACACACACGTGTATACGGGGGCGCCACTCGGCCCCTCGCATGTCACGCACTCCTGTTCTGCCTGCTTGAATAAAGCACACGTGCATACGGACGCCAAGCCGGGCTGCGGGCGTCTGGCGGCCCCCCGGGCGCAGCCCCCCACCGTTTGGCGATCATCGATCAATCAATACCGTGCGTATGTCAATGATCCAAGTCAATTCCACAACCACCAAGGGCCCTGACCGGGCGATGCGTGCGTGTGTATGCCGGCCCCGTTCCTCAGAGTCGGCGTAGAGTCGCCTTCACGGAAGGCAGGTACCGTACACTGTCACCAGCCATGACGATTCATGTCCCATGACGCCCGGGATGTGTGGTATCCTTGCGGGCACAGGAAGACAGCAGCTCGACACACACACGCAGCCTTCAACCATCAACAACCAACTAACTCCTGCCTTCCAACCAACCCAACAAAGCAACAGCCGGTCCTTCCAGCCACGCTTTTGTCATGCATTCGCGGCCACGCGCGTGCTCGACATACGTGTACGTGTTGTACAACACCCGATTCGTACGGCATTGCGGTACTGGTCCGCCCGGCCCAACCCCCGAATTTCCATCCGAGGAGCCGCGGAGAGTGAGTCCTCCATCGATGCGCCCGAGCGTCAACGGCGCCGGGGCTAGATAGTCAAGGGGAGACGCGAGGCGTGCAAGCCACTGACGATGAGGCAACGAGGCTTATAGCTAGCTCCGCCAGGTACCACATCGTTTGGGCGGACATGGCCGCCATCATGCATTCGACGGGCAATTCAAATTCAAACACCGGTCGAGTCCAATCTGGACGATGGTACTTCAGATAGTGATCTCAATCCACGACGTAACAATGCAGACAGTGATTCCCCATCCACGACAATGCGACCATTGACCAGCATCGCCAGTATCTCACGCAGTCATCGGCATGTGGTGCAGCAGTGATCGATGCGCAATGTGATGGACATTTACTTATGGCGGTGCGGCGAAAGTACGGTCGGTCGGTATGATTCCCTCCCTCACGAGGAGTGCCTGTGTCTGTTCCTGTCTGTTAAGAGGCAACATGACGTACATGTAACGTTCATTCATGACATGCAGGCAGGCAGGTGTATCTGCGGCCATGGTACTGTGGGCGTCGACGACACGTCGATGTTGGCAGCTCGCCTCCGCTCAGCCACCCCACCCCCACCGTCGTCGTCACCCGACCACACCCGACCACTCAAACCCTGAAGCCTTCATCAGACAGGCACTCCTCGCTCCTCCGTCAAAGAGCCCAAACACACCCGCGCAGCAGACCCCAATATTTCTCATTAAGAAGTGCACAGCGTCGATTTCCCATTTCGCATTACCCGCCGTATCTTCCAACGGTCAAGAGGCTGCCAAGCAAATACATACACACACACATGGTCGGGCGGGTTTCCTTTCATAACACACGCACACACAAAAACCATACACCACCGGTTTTCGCTTACACACCGTCCGTGCACGAGGCACGCGAGGCACAGACATGTACGGCGACATGTACGGCGCCTCCCTACCGCGCCTTCCACTTCTCCACCCACCGCGGGCCCAGCTCCTTCTTGAAGTGGAGGTTGGCGCAGCGCGCCCCCGTCCACGCCATGACGTGGAACGTTGCGTAGATGAGCGCCAAGCCCATGCCGCCCGCAAGGCCCATCAGGATCCAAACGTCGTACGATTGGCACGTGTACCCGATCACGGCCAGCACTTCTGCGCCCACCAGCATAACCGAGAAACCGAATACGGTGGGGAGGATCCCGAAGCTGATGGCGAAGTACTGCGTGCGGGGATTCATGGGAATGCCGAAGGAAGGGGGTCTATGTGAGCCACATGTATGAGTGTATAAGTGGTGTATAAGAATGTGTGTGTGTGTGTGTGTGTGTGTGTGTGTGTGTGTGTGTGTGTGTGTGTGTGTGTGTGTGTGTGTGTGTGTGTGTGTGTGTGTGTGTGTGTGTTCGTTGGAGGGTGGAACCAAAACAACACATTTCGGTTCAGGCGGTTTCGTGGATAACGGTTATGTATGGCAGCAGGGCGTGTGCGCCGTCACCTGTTCCCAAGCGCCCCAACCGTCCCAACTGTCCCTAACCGGACAACACGTACGGCGACCTGCGCGAGTGTGGCCCGAGCGCAGTGCGGTCGGGATCGCAACATAAACGCGCGCCTCCAGTTGCCTTACTTGCAAGAAGTCCACGATGTCTCTGTCTGTAAATATGTGATCTATGAAGATATAGAATACTGTCGACCAGATAATGACCTGTACGGCATACGTACGGAAGCACGACAAGATCCTGTCTGGTCTGGTGACAACTCACTGCCAGTTGTGCAGCTGTCGTCGCAGGTTCGATTCATGCACAGAATCCCGACGGAAGTCGGGTATGAGATAGCAGCTACTTGCTGAGATGTGGTGTTGAGGCTTAGTTGATGGGCCGAGATACGCACGCTTGATTGGTGGCGATGCCGAACCCTCAAACTCGAAGGATGGTCGGGTGAACGGATATGGCGGAGATCGTGAAACGGTCACACAATGGTAACTGTGGTGCATGGAGATCGTGATGAGCGGCCTTTGACGGATGTCCGTTGCGGAGCCACATGTGACTGGTCGGACGGTCAGTACAACATGTAACATTCCAAAACAGATCCTAAAGGAGGTGTGGCATGCCTCAGCCGAGCGCGCGGGCGCACGTCCCCCATGGGCGGGATGGTAGCGGATGGTAGGAGTTGAGTCAGATAGGTTGTGGGCGACCCATGGGACGTCGGGCTGTCCTGTGCGGTGGGGCAGCACATTGCCTTCATGACTTTCTAAAAGTTCAAGAAAGCCAGCGAACGACTGGCGAAGGCCTGTCACCCCATGGGCCGCCACTTGCGCGAGGCGTGAGGAGTGATGTCACCCGCGCTTACGTCCCCGACGGTACCGGCAGCCGTCACCGCACAGCCACAGCTCGGAGGCGCGGAAGGCCGACCCAGTCCATCACCACCCGGTAGTATCCGGGAACTCGGTGCAGCACCCCGGCCCGCGGCAGCAGCCCTCCCCGGCATCGCTCCCCTGCTGGTAACAACTGTACCCAAGGCACCCAAACCCACCGACACCGCCCACACGGCGCGGCCCCAGCAGGGCGTGTGCCGGGTCCCAAAGGGGCAGGCAGGTACCGCAACCCACCGTGATGTTGCACAGGAAGGCCAGGAAGGAGAGGTACAGCAGCGCCCTCAGCCAGGGGCTACTCGTCCAGGCGTCGGTGCCCGCCGAGAGGCCCACCGTGCCCTGGGCGGTCAGCGGAGGAATCACGGACAGACCTGCCGACCCGCGGGGCGGCGTGCTGGAGTGTCGGTGGTTGGGAGCATGGTGGGGCCCGTGGTGGGGCGCATGGCTCACTTCTCGACATGGGGCACCCCGGGGCGCGACCGCAGGCGCCGCATGACATAGGCGGGGTGGCGGTGGCGACCGGGGTGCTGGTACCGCTGCGGGTGCGGATGTGGGTGCTGGCTGTGTGCCTAGGGAAGCGACGGGACCCGGGCCGCCTGCCTGGCGGCCGCAATCCATTTGGCCGCGTGTCATACCGTAATTGGTGGGGCCGCAGGGCGCGCAACGCTACTACTGTAGCCCCAAGGCTGTTGGGGTACGGTAATTGGAGCTGCGTGCGGTCGCAGCGGTGTGAGGTCGGTGAAGGTCCTCCCGGCATCGCGAAATGCAATAACTGGTCAGGTTTGGTGCGCAGTCGGTGCGGTGGAAACAGTGGAAATCGGATGGAGCGTGTGAACTGCGCAGCGCAGAAGTTGTCGAAGTGCTCATGCGGTGTGCCCCTGTGCTGCTGCCTGAGCAGCTCAAATGTGTGTGTGTGTGTACATTGGTCTCGTGGGTAATAGAAGTACACTCTGTCGTGCGCGTGGGCACTAACATGCAGAGGTATGCCCTCAGATGGGTTTGCCCGTTGCCTTGGGTGCTTGCCCCTTACCTGCCAAAAGCGCGGAGACGACACCCATCGTGCCCCATGTGCTCTTGCACCTCTCGCGTATTTCGGCTGTTGGCGCGTAGTACATCTGCGTCGGTCCCGTGACAGTCGTCGTACATTACCAGCCCCAGCGTGCCGCGGACAATAACGGAAGCAACACCTCGCTTACATGCATAATGGTGTTGCTGGACAAGAAAGTTTCTTTCAATCCTACAAGCTTGATCAGTTCGATGTAGTTCAGCGGTTTCGGCTCCTCATCGCTCGGCACAACGACGACTTCGTTTAAGGGTGCCACTTTTGTCTTGCTAAAAGTCTTTCTTATTGTATTCATGGTATTACCAGAAACCAATCCGATTTCTTGAACGTCGTGTCTATGTATTGTACAGTTGAAGGTTTGTCGTGTGGTTACAGCTTACACGACAACACGTTTTGACCATAACGTTTATGCGCAGCTACTCATCGAATATGGGGACTCAGTCAGAGTCAGAGCCCTGGCACCTGATTATATGTTCAGGGCCTTATTTACTGGTTTCGTATAGGTACGGAGCATTTCACACTGGAGCATTTCACACTGCGGATTACATCGACGAACATGAGCGCCGGAACCCGACGGGCAGAGCTCCAGTCGCCCGGGGGAGGAAAGTGCCGGAGCTGTTGTACGCAGACGATCTCACAATGTTTGCAATGGATGCCTCTCGTATGCAATTCCTGTTGGATAGGTTGGCAGAATTTTGTGACGCTTTTGGTATGTCGTTGAATGTGAACAAGTGTGAACTGCTGGTGTTTGCTGGTACCCAGAACCAGCACGTACAGCTCACGGAGGGCGCTAGGCAACTCAGGTTTGCCGGTCAGGCCATTCCGGTCAAGGAGCGCGCGAAATACCTTGGCTTGCGCTACGGTAGCAATCTCCCGTTCGATTCTTGTCGCATGGAAATCTGTGATGTTGGGCGCAGAGCAGTGTTCTCTTTGATGCGTAAGCTGGAGGCAAATCGGATTTGGGCACCAGACCTGATGCTCCGCTGTTTCGACGTTCAGGTTAGATCCTTGCTTTCATATGGGGTCGAAGTCTGGGGCCCGGACGCGATACGTGAAGTGCTCGGAACAAGAAGGCGGCAGCGAGTGAGGGAGTGGTTAAGGTGGGGGCAACGCGCTGGCACGGGCATATCCGAGGAGGGCTCAGCACGCGTGAAAAAGTGGGGAGGTTGGGTCAGGAATGCGGGTAGCAGGGCTGGCGTTTTCGAAAAAGCCATGGCTGACCCGATGGTGGAGGTTCAGAAGATCTTTCTGCGAAAGGTGGTTGGCGCAAGCCTACCCCCAAACAGGCTTTTGTTTGCGGAGACATCACAGCTCCCGCTGCACTACTTTTGGGCTCAACAGGTGTTCGGCTTTTGGAAGCGGCTAGTCAAACAGCCAAATTCGCTTGCCAGGGCTGTGCTTGAGGAGGACATTGAGGCATGGCTGGAGTCGGACCATATGACTAACGAGCATGAATACTTTTGGGCGGGGAAGGTACTTCGGATTTTCGAAACCCTGGGGTTCGATTATAAGGCGCATGTGGAGGAGGCGCTCGGTGCGGAGGCCAAGGCAAAGGCCATTATCGCGCTAGATATCCCTTTTGGAGATTTGCTCTTGGAATTTCGGCGCAGACTGCTCTGCGATTGGTCTGCTGATTGCCTGGATCAGGATCCCAGGGGCTTCCCTGAGTACACCGATAGGGCTGGAGTGCAGGGGCCGGGCGTGACAGCATGTCGGTACCTGAACTGGATGGGCCTTGCGTACACACCAATCGATCACAAGCGAAAGCTGGAGCATATGACGTCTGATATGCCGAGAAAGCATCACACGGCGCTAATGCGATTCCGGCTTGGCCGTTGGGATCTGGAGGTATCGCGGTTAGCACGGGGGCCCGGGCGCACGCCGCGCAGTACACGGACGTGCCGGGTTTGCAATAGTGGAGCGGTAGAGGACGAGCTACACGTGCTAATTGAATGTCCAGTCTACGAACCGCTACGTCGAGCGGTGGATCTCCCCGATGACTCGGATATGTTCGGAATCATGCTTTTGTTTGACCAGTGCAAGCTTGGTCATTTCTTATATCAGGTGCAGAAGTTGCGGAAGGAAAAGCTGCAGAGATGAGAGACTCAGCTACCTTTTGTTCTTTTGATCTTTTGTGCGCCCTTTGACGGATGACCGTTGTGGGGGAACACATGTTTATAGCCGTAAGGCCTGTACAACATGTAACAACCAACCAACCAACCAACTGGTGCCAAGCTGGATTCGTGAGCTGGATTCCGCCAGGATATCCGTACTCAAAATCATCTTTTTACGCTTCGCCATTTCATAGCACGGTACGCATGACCTGGGCAAGGCGGCCTGTTAATCTGTCAGTTGATTTCGAGAAGGCTTTTGATCGTGTAGATCGTGAGCTCATTTGGAACGGATGAAAGGGCGTGGCCTCTCGGGTCAAGTGCTTGTCGCTCCGTACCTGACTAAGTTAGTTTGGGGCCCTGCGTCCAGCCATGCAGCCCCTTCCCATGTTTACCTCGGGAATTGGTAATCCCAAACTACACCGCCGTGCGGTATGCCTCTTCGGGCTCCGATGCCGGCCCCCTCCTCTTTGTAATGCAAACCTGTTCTGCCGACTGCCCCACCCCGCGTCTACCCGTCTCCGCCAGCGCTCTAGGCCACCGTCACTGAGCCGCTACCACAGGATATACACCGCCTCCACCGCGTAGCGCGGGGCCTTGGGCTTCCTCTCTCGTCCGCCCGGCACCTGGGGCCCCGGTGTGAACAGCCTCGGGAGATGGGGCAGCAGCCGCCGGGCCTTGACTGGCATGCCCGCCAGCAGGACTCTCCACCAGCGGGGCCACACTGCGACACTGGTGTTATGAGCACGCAGTCCGGGCGCTCCTCCATAATCTTTCGGACCACCCGCCCCATCTGGTCGAAGGGCGGCGGGTTTATGTAGATCACCCCGCCCCCGGCCCACTCGCCCCAGTGCTGGGCGAAAGCGTCGACCGCTAAGACCCCCGGGCTCCAGTACCGCGCGAAGAAGCGGCCCGGGAGCTTGGTGGTGTACTCGTCCGCGAAGATGTCGATCACGGGGCCGCGCCCCTTCAGGCACGGCTCGGCCCACAGGCGACCGTACACGGACTCGTCCAGGCACCACTGCGACCCGTCCTCGTATTTCGACAGGTCGTCGGCATGCTGCTGGAGCTCCTCTGAGCGGGGGAACCATACCAGCTGCACTTCCAGGTCAATCTCCGCACACAGACGGAATAGCTCGTCCACCCGCTGCAGGCACGCACCCCTGCCCTTCATGCCTAGCACACAGAACATGGCCGCCTGGCTGTCGGTCTGGTACTGAAGCGAGCGGCCCGCAAGCAGGTGCGGGCCCGCTACCTGGAGCCAGGTGACTGCCAGGGCCATGGTCCTCAGCTCCCGCTCCGTGCTGTCGAACTCGCCCCTGTCCATCCGTCCCACCTCCTCCGGGGTAAAGGGGACTCGCATCTCACTCGCTTCACCCGCGCCCAGTTGCTGGTCGGGGAGGAAGGCAGCGTAGGCCCGCTCCGACGCGTCGCCTGCGACCCTCAGCACTAGCGCCGGCCCGCGCCGCCACCAGGTCTTGCCGTTCTTGGTCCTGAGTAACTCCAGGAATAGCCGAGCACGGGCCAGGAAAGCCTCGGGGTCTCCCACGGCCTCGTCCCAGTCCGCCACTCCCGCCAAGGCCCGTCCCACTACGCGTGCGTGCAGCGGGGCCGTGGCCACCGCGAGGCTCATGGCCATGATCCTCCCCGCCACGCGGGCTACCTCGAGTGCTGTGATCGCCCCCGGTCCGGTCGCCTCCAGCTGCCCGATCGCCTCCTCGAGCTGTTGTACTTTGTCAGCCGGTACTTCGAAAGCCTCTCGCTGGGTATCGACGATGAGGCCCAGGAAGCGGATCCTTTGAGTGGGGCGCAGCTGGCACTTCTCCAGGCTCAAGGTGAAGCCCAGGGCCGTGAGCAGGTGTACCATCGCGCGGCACAGGTGCTGCGCCTCGGCCAGGCTTCGCGCGGCCGCTGCGCAGTCGTCGATCAGGTATGCCAAGTCGACCCCCTTCTCTCTCAAGGGGCGGAAGAGCTCCTGCTTGAGCGTGCTATAGATCCAGCACGCTGGGGCGAAACCGAAGGCCATGACCAGCCAGCAGTAGAGCTTGCCCTGCCACTCGAACGCAGCGAAGCGGTACATGTCCGGGTGGAGCAGCAGGTTCCAGTAGCCGCTTTTGTCGTCCGTCGTGAACATGAAATCGCCCTTGCGAAGGAACCCTGGGAGGTCTGCTAGCGATTCGTACTTCAGCGGCGGGATCTCCATGAACAGGTTCGGGTACATCGGGTTCATGCACAGGCGCAGCTTCTTGCCTTCCACCACCCGCAGCCCGTTGATGACTGTGGGGTTTCCCCACTCGGCTGGCCACCCCCGGATGGCCCCCGTCTGCAGGCACTTGCCGATCTCCGCGGTGACGAAGTCGACATGAGGCACGGTGCTGCGGTGGTTGGGGAACTGTACCGCGTGTGGCATCTCGCCGGTCAAGTAGGCTTCGGGCTCATCGCCTCGCTCTATGGCTTGGCTGACCATCTGTACGACTATCTTCCGTTTCTTCCGGCGCAGTGGTGGGAGGGGCGCGTCGGGCGCTGGCGCCCCTGTCCACTTGAAGCGCACCCCCTCCATTATCATCCCGAGCAGCATCCGTTGGTTGCGAGAGAGTGGGCGGCAGCCGTTGCTCAGCTCGAAGTAGCGCTGCCACACGCTGCCGCACGCACGCAGTAGTCCTGGCTGGAATTCTGCGGGGTTGCGTGCTGAGGCGTGCATCTGCCGCTCGAACGCTTCTCCGGGGGTGGGGTCCGCCCCGGCGCTGGCTGCTCGTACGGCGGGGTCTAGGGCTTGCCAAGCTTCCTCCAACCGCTGGTGCGCGCGTTTTAAATCTGTGGCTGGTGGGGGCGGCAGGTGGGTCGGCCCGCCTGCGGTCGAGGCCTCGGTTGCCAGGCGCTTGACCAAGGGAAGCAGCGCATCTTCGTCCGGATCGCACCAAGAGGGGTCGCCGCCGTCCTCTCCCAAGGGTTGCCCGTCCGCCTCGCGCCCCGTGTCTCCGCCATCGTCCCACACCGCGGCACCGTCATCGCGCAACTCGCCGGGGCCCACCGTCGCTCCCTGTCTGTCCGGCCCCGCCTCGTAATCCTCGAGCCTCCCCAACACCCTCTTGGGCGCACCGTCTTGCCCACCGTTGGCGCTGCCGCCGCCCCAATCAATTTGAACCAGTTGCCGGCCACGACACATTGCTCCCAGCCACCGCAGGCTCTGCACGCGACCGTCTGGGCGGGTGGCCGGGCGGGCTTAATGGGAACTAACGATTAAGAATGTGTCATAACACGTACGTCGAATAGCCGTGTGAATGTGACACCTTCCTCCGAAAGCTTCGGACACACAACGGGACTCGTACTACAGTTCCGTACTCTGGTCCAAGCATAAGAACCCGCCTTCTCTGTAGAGCAACCTACACCCCTGCATCCTGACGACGCCAATCCATTTATCCCCTTTGTTGGACGGCGTAGTGCCCGACGCATCCTCGCTACGTACTTGACACGCACCCCTGGCTAACCACCTCAAAAGCCGCGCGCGGCCGTTTCATACAGACAGCCGTGTTGAATTCGCGGCAGTCCTGTATATTGATAAAAAGTACGAAAATAGGTCGGTACGACAATGGATACCCTGGTGCCTAGCAGCATTTCCGGGAAGGAAACGCAGAAGGAATTAGCGACCAACGAACTCGGCCGCGCGCGGTCGGAGCCTGTCAAATGGAGACGCGCAGTATGCGCAATGGGCTGTAGACCGACGAAGCAAAGAGGATGGGCTCGCCGGGTTTGGCTGGTGATCCAGCGTTTGGCTGGATGGGGCCGCCACCCACTCGGTGGGTACGTGATACCAACTCGGACAGCGTTCAAATCCAACACGGATGACATCAGAAAAGCAACAATCTTCAATTCCACTACTGCGCGACGTGCAAGCGCATACCCTGCCGAACAAGTGACTCAATCCCCCGACCATCTCCATGACGCAAACCCCAAACCCCGAATCCAAAACAGCGAGCCTCCGTGCAGTACAATCAACGTTTCACAACGACGGTCTCACATCCAGATCCAACATCGCATCCTGGGCGTACATACGTACACACAGGCAGAGCGCCGTGCCGGCCAGTGTTACAACGAACAACGGTCACCGTCCGTTATTAGCTCCTAGACAGATTCAAGCAGTGTCACACGCAGTCGTCAGTATCAGTGGTGCAGCAGTGATCGATACTCAATGTGGATTACGGGGGTAGGTGCGGCGAAAGTACGGTCGGCATGAATCCCCCCTGTGCAGTGCAGTGCGTGCGTCTGTTCCTGCTGTCTGTCAGAGACGACATGTGTGCGACATGTGTGCGACACGCGGTGACGACCACGACACGACTAGATAGGTTGGCAACGCCACACGCAAACACATAGAGATAGGGGGAGCTGCTGGCCGCACCGCACCGCACCGCACCCTCCGAGCGTCGCCGTGCGTGTGCCGCCGCCATGTACGGCACTGCACGCAGGTGGTTGCGTCGGCCGATCCATCCGCCTCCGTAAGCAGCATCACAAAGCACCGAAGCACCCCCCGCCACAACGCCAACGCTCAAAGAACGAATCCATCCACGGCACTGCGGCGACCGCTTTCCAACCGACCCACCCGACCCACCCAGACCTGGAGGTCAACGCCGCCTAGAGGGTTTACGTCGGTCGGCCACTAAGCCGCCGTACCGCGATCAGCTCTGTCAGCCGGCGCTCGTACCGACGGAGGCTCACACTCGCACTCGCACTCGCCGCCGGCGCCGCCGCTGAAGCAGCGGCAGCGCCAACCGGCTGGAGTGCCACACTGGCGGCGCTACACGGCCCCGGAGCTCACCGCCGCCTCCTGTGCCGCGCTGTTCCGGGCCTGCCGCCGCCACCTTCACCGCCTGGGCTGCTCGGGGGGCGGCGGGACGCCGGCGGTGGCCGAGGTGGCGAGTGCGGCCATGGAGGACTGGCGGGCGCTGTATCCATCGGCAGCAGCCGCGCGGCCGCAGGCGGTCCGGCCGCCGGCGCCGGAGGCGCCCGCCGCCACCGAATCCACCTCCCTGGAGTACGACGGGCGCCCGCCGAGGTCTGGTGATGCCGCCGCCGTTGAGGCGACGGCGCCCCAGGAAGGCGACGGAGCGGCGGGGCCGGGTGCGGGTGCGGGTGCGGGGCCGGGTGCGGGAGCGGGGGCAGAGCGAAATCGGATTTTGCTCGCAGCTCGCCTCCGTCCGTCCCACCCCACCCCAACCGTCGCCTCCCGACCACACCCGACCACGTTAAACCCTGGAACCTCCGTCAGACAGGCACCCCTCGCTCCCGCGCGTCTAAGAGTAGTCCAAATACAGCCGACCAGCAGATCCCAATACGGATCATAAAAAAGTGCACAGCATCACTTTCTCATCAGGCTTTTCCCGACAACGGCGAAAAGGCTGCCACGTAAATGCACAATGCACACACACACACACACACACACATGCACACACAGTCGGGCTGGACTCTAGGGTTTCTCGTGGCTCAGGTGTTTCTAACACACCGTCCGTGCACGAATTACGCAAGACACAGACGTGGCGACATCGATGTACGGCGCCTCCCTACCGCGCCTTCAACTTCTCCACCCACTGCGGTCCCAGCTCCTTCTTGAAGTGGAGGTTGGCGCAGCGCGCCCCCGTCCACATCCTGACGCGGACCGCTGTGTAGATGAGCGCCAAGGCCATGCCACCCGCAAGGCCCATCAGGATCCAAACGTCGTACGACTGACACGTGTACCCGATCACGGTCAGCACTTCTGCGCCCACCAGCATCACGGATAGCCCGAACACGCTGGGCAGCGCCGCGAAGCTGAATGAGAAATCCTGTGTGCGCGCGCGGCCGATCCAGGGGAGGGGGCGCGGGGGGCCTGTGTGAGCTGCACGCAAGGCGGAGTGCATGTGTATGTTTGTAGTGTATAACGATCCTGGATATGTACCATGAGATGTCACTGGAGGGCATCTGCCAGCTGGTCCTTTTCTGATAAGGCATGATACAACACTGTTCGAGGTTGGACGAGGCAGGACAGACATTTCGGTTCAAGTACCGTAAGGACTCAGGCCGTTTCGTCATGGTGTACGGCAACCGAGCGAGGTCCGAGGGCGCTAGGTGCTGCGGGAGGCCACCAACAATCGGTCATCAGCGTCTGAGGGCCGTGGGGGCCGTGACTGTGCGCGCGGGGCCGCGTGCGCGGCCGCCTTCTCCCAACCGTCCCCTATCGTACACCTCGGCAACCTGCGCCCAATGCGAACCCCCCGCGCGCGATGCGGCCACGATCGCCCCTTAACTTATGGCACGTGCTGTCGTCGGTCCACGTTTGCGGGAAGCGGAGAACCCATGCTTGCCCCTTAGATCGAGCACGGGGGGGGGGACACCGGCCGGCCGGCCGTTTACCGGGGAACACCGGCCTTTCCTCCCACGTCAGAGAGATACCGTAGAGAGAGAGAGAGCGGTGCATTCACACACCGCGGCACATTGAATGTCGAGGTAACAACCGAATATCAACTTTGCTCTCGCGGCGCAGTTCTCGCGGTCCAGTTCTCCCGAACACACGCAACATGAATGTGCGCCTCCAGTCGCCTTACCTGCAAGAAGTCCACGAGGTCCTCGTCTGAAAATATGTGATCTATGAAGATGTAGAACACCGTCGACCAGATAATGACCTGTACAGCATAGGTACGGAAGCACGACAGGATATTACAATTTGGTACGGCATAACATAGCGAGGGTCGCCCACAAACCTTCGCCGGTCGTTCGCTGGTTTTCTTGAAGTGTCATGAAGGCAGTTTGCGGCCCCACACCACAGATCAGCCCGACGTCCCATGGGTCACCCACAAACTGCTTGACTCATCCCATCCCATCCCATCCCATCCCATAGGGAGCGAGTGATCCCATGGGCCCGCTTGCGCGAGGCGCGAAGAGTGATTTCATCCCAACCTCCCCGACGGCAACGGCAGCCGCCGCCTCACGACCGCACTCCGGAGGGTAACACGAGGCCGACCCAGTAGTCTGTCCCTCTGTCCCCACCCAGTATTAGGAAACTCGGTGCAGCACCCCGACCCACGGCAGCAGCCCTCCCCTGCATCGCTGCTGGTAATAACCCAAGGCACCACAACCCACCGACACCTCCCACACGGGGGGGGCCCCAAGGCGTGTACCGAATCTCAGGAGGGCGGGAACCCACCGTGATGTTGCACAGGAAGGCCAGGAAGGAGAGGTACAGCAGCGCCTTCAGCCAGGGGCTACTCGTCCAGGCGTCGGTCCCCGCCGAGAGGCCCACCGTGCCTTGGGCAGTCAGCGGAGGAACCACGGACAGACCTGCAGGCCCGCGGGGAGGTCAGCCAGCCGGGGGGTGGTGGTGCTGGTGGGGCACGTGGTGGGGTACTTGGAGCTGCGGGCTGTCGCAGTAGTGCGAGGTGGTGAAGGTATCGTAAAATGCAACAACTGGTCTCGTTTGGTGCACATTCGGTGCGCAATCGGTGCGGTGGCAACAGCAATGAGAGACGGATAGGGTGTGTGGAGTGTGCAGCGTGACCCAAGTCGCGCGAGTGCTCGAGCGGTGTGCCCCGGTGTGCCCGAGTACTGCTGCCTGCTTGAGCTCTCACTTGTTGCAGAAGTACACTCTACCGCGAGCTTGGGCACTGCCAACGAACTTGCAGATATTTCTACGCCCTCAGAAGGGTTTGCCCCTCGGCCTGGGTGCTTGCCGCTTACCTGCCAAAAGCGCGGAGACGACACCCATCGTCCCCCAAGTGCTCTTGCACCTATCGCGTATTTCGACTGGTGGCGCAAAGTGCATCTGCGTCAGCCCCGTGAAGTTCGTCGTATACTGAAAGCAACGGCTACGGCGGATTATGCCTGAAACGACATTTCGCTTACATGCATAAGGGTGTTCCCGGCCAAGTAGGTCTCTTTCCATCCGACAAGCTTGCTTATCTCGAAGTAACTGAGTGCTTTCGGCCTCTCATCACTCGGCACAAGGACCACTTCACCACAGGGTGCCACCCTTGCCTTGCCAACGTGTCTTTTAAAAGAGTTCATTTTGTTACCATTAACATTGAAGATTTGCTGCAGTCCGCGTGTATATATTTCTGAAGGTATTGTTGTATGCGTATCAATGCTTGAAGTCAATGCTCGTCCCTCGTCGCCCCGTACCGTATTGTTAAAGGTTTGTCGTATGGTCGCAGTATAAAGGGCAACGCCCCCTGATATATAACAAAATGAATGATAAATAGTGTAGCACCTCAGGTGGATTAAAGGTATAGCTAGTCCGAGCCTCAGCTGAACATATGTTATCCGTCACATCGGCCATCCGCAAAACTGGTGCAATGAATAACAATGATCAACTGAAAATAGTGCTCCAGTTATCAACTGGAGAACACATCAGTTCCAGGATGAAACCGCACGGCCCGACATGAGCCATTGGCTGGTGAGGAGAAAAAATGATGATGGCCAGCGCACAATAATATCATCGAGAATGAGTTCTCAACTAGCCAGGACCGAACGTACGGCAGACAACACGTACGGCAAGAAGCCCAACTGGACTCGGCGCAGCAACGACCCCCGATCCCTTTCAGAAGACCCAACGACCAAGACAGAAGAAGCGCACCCAGCTGTGTAATGCCCCTGGGCGTACATGCGTTGCAGCATACACGCGCTCCTGTGGGCCACCCATGCCCTGTGCGTGGCCCTCACCCCGCAATGTACGCGACTCCGTCGCTGCCCTCCCGCCACCGGGGGAGGTACAGGCACACGGCAGTTCCCCCCGTTTGGCGAATTTCGGGAAATTTCCCTGGATCCCTACCAATTAATGCGGATACGCAACGACCCCAAACAATGCAAACAGGCGCCATCAGATTCCCTCAAGGCTGTCGAAGGGGATCGGTGCAGCTCCAAATAAAACTGCCTCCTAGCCCGCCTCACCCGCACTGCCGCCGGGTCTCCCAACGACCAAGCGTGTTTCGGAGGAGGCAAAGGCCGAGCAAACGACCTCAAAGAAAGGACACCTTCCCCTGCCTGTAAGGCAATCGTACGTATTCGCGTCGTACCACCACACAATCTGGGATCGAATCCGTGACCCACATTGGAACGAAGGGCCTAGCACAACAAATCTGTCGTTCTTGTCCTCAAGCACCGCGGGCGAACCGCATGCGTTGGGGAACCGTGCGATGCAGTCCCCGTGGTCCAGTCCACGTTTACTGATGACGAGTGCGTCACTTTGCGGCGGATGCTATGTACGGCGGTTTCTTTGCCATGCATTCGCTGCAACCCGGATGCCGCACACACACCATCCCAGTCGCACACCCTGTTCTGCCAGCCTAAGAACACATCAACCCACTCGCACACCTGTTCTGACCGCGTTACAACACACCATCCCAGTCGCTCCACCCCCGGACACCCTCGAAGATGACGACATGTATGCGACCGGTGCGGCGTGCACCGAAAGTGTCCCACCGAGCCGCACAGAAAGTGTCCCACCGAGCCGCACAGAAAGTGTCCCACCGAGCCGCACAGAAAGTGTCCTACCGCCTGGCCCTCAATCTCCGGCGGCGCAGTCCTTCCCGGTGCTCTATCCCACACCGTTGCACGGCCCCATTATTGACTTCTTTCGTGGGACTGCCGGGGCGTTCGAAGTACGTATTGCATCCCCCGGCCAGTGGCCCGGACCGACCTCTGCGGTGCTCGTAACCCACTTCCGGGCCACAATTTTACGTCGCCGCTCCGCTCTCCATCGGTGCGTGCATCAATGGCATAAATCATTTGCCATCAAACCCAACAGCAAGACAGCACTCGGTTGCCATCAGCGCGGCGCTAACGTACGTGGCTAAATCATTAACACCATGACGACGTCGCCCGCGTGTGCACTGAGGAACAGAATGAGGTTAAGGTTTGTCGGCGACAACTACAGCTACAACTACGACTACAACTACAGCTACAACTACAAATGCTTGGTTTGGGTCGGGCGGGTCTCTCACCTAAACACCATTTGACGAACAACACAGCCCAACGTGCAGCAGCACAAAGCCCTTCGCTGCCCTTCACCGGCCCCGACGCTTGCTCGACTTATCGACCCTGCGCTCCATCCGCCGGTGCTCCTGGCTGCAGGCCGCGCAGCAGTACCAGTACGGCATGGACGACGCCGTACTACTGTACGTCATCCCCGCCTCCGACCCTGGGGTCCCGCGGGACGACGTTCCGGGCGCCGCCGCACTCGTCTGCGGCCCAAACAGATCCGCCTCGCTGTCCCCCTCGAGATTGGCGCAGCCGGGGTTGCCACACAGCGGCGGCAGCTGCCGACGCGCCGCTTCGGCTTCCACCACCCAGGGTGGCGGCAGCAACATCGCCGCCGTGTTGGCGCCCGAGTCGCCAAAGGCGTGCGCCCAGACCGCATCCGCCGCCCCCAGGTCCCTGCCCTCGGCCACTTTACGCCCCAGCTCCAACAGGTGCCCGAATGACAGCCGCCCCACGCCGGTAGACCTATTGAACATCGCACACAGCCGGCCCAGCAAGGTGTGCGCGGACTCGAACTCCGACCCCTGCTCAAACCGGTGTGGCAGGCACCAGGGCGCCGTCAGCAGCTGCCGCCCGCGGGCGGGGAACACCACCATGGTGAGCAGCGCCGGCGACGCGATGCCGCAGGACATGTCCTCCAGGCCGCGCCTCTCCTCTCCGCGTGCGCCGGCCGCGCATGAGTGCACGGCCCGCAACACCAAGTCCATCAGCCCCGGCAGGTCCACGGCGTCGAGCAGCAGCACTTTCCAGCTGACGGCATCCGCCGGGCAGTTGTCGCAGCTGAGGTAAGCCCGCACCAGCAAGGCGCCCAGCCGCCCCATCATGGCGCACGCGGCACGGACTGTGCGGACCAGGCCCTTGAGCTTGACCACGTCCCGCAGGCAGGCCTCCAGGAGCTCCCGGACAAGGCACAGCAACCGCGGCACTGCGAAGGCCGCCAGCAGCGCCGCCCTCTGGACGGGGTGGGTGGCGGCAGGGGGCCCCAGGCCCGGCACCGAATCAGCTGCAGATCCGGATCCGGATGCAGAAGCAGAGCCAGAGCCAGATGCAAACCCGGCTGCCGATTCGGATCCAACCCGCCACCAGAACCGAAGCCGGAACCCCAGCGCGGTCCCGGAGCCGGGTCCGCCCGATGTGGTCAGCCAGTCTTGGGCGCGCTGGATTTCCAGGAAGAGTGCCGCGTGCACATCCGAGAGATGCTGGTCGAACTGAGCCTGTGACTCAATGTGACGGGCGTTCTGCTGCATCCAGACCTGCACCACCGCTGCCCCCGTGCTCCGCTGCGCGAGCCGCATCCCCTTGACCGCAGTCGCCACCAGCGCCGCCGCCGTCGGCAGTTCGCTGAAAACGAGGAGCCCAGCAACGGCATCCGGGGCCCCCTCAAGCAGCCTACTCAGGCTCAGGAAAGCCGAGGCATATGCGACGGACGCCGCCTTGCTGCCGCCGCCGGCAGTGTTCCTGGTGGCGGCGGCCCCGGCGCCCCCGGCTGCTGCCTTCTGCAGTTCGGCGCGGAGGCATCTCTCCAGGCAGGCCACGTAGCCGGACTGCAGGACGGGGCCCAGGTCGGGGCCGAGGACCCATGGGTCCGCGTGGCCTGCGCGGACAGGGATTAGATGCAGACGGCGGCGGCACGGCCAGGCGGGGGCAGGGCCAGGCGGGGGCAGGGCCAGGCGCTCTCTTCAGTTCTCATCAGGAGCGCGTTCACCACGAGGCCGTGTATCCGACGGCCCGTGTCCACGCAAAGCAGCAAAGCAGGTTGTGTGACTTGCAAAGGTGAGTCGCAAACACTCATGCCGTGTAAAAACACACATGCGCGAATGAATCGTCGTGCCAATAATGGAGAGCAAACAAATAGCGCAGGTGCGGAAGCCAGCCTGCCCGCCTCAGACAGAAGTCTTTGATCTATCCGCTTGGTCCGAGGCATGCACCCCACCGTGCGTGAGCACCGCGCGCCCCTCACCGCCTCTCAGAAAATCAGAATTCCCGAGAAGAGAGGACTCACCCGCGAACGGATGTGGAAACCAGAAAGGCAAGGGCATGCTGCACAGGAAAAGCAGCGGACTTTTGGGGCCCCAGCCGAAGCGCTTCGCAACCTGTACGGCACCGTCTGCGGTCTGCACGACCGGCTTCCACAGGGCCCGTATAGCACCCACTGGCCCGTCCTGGACGGTCTGGAACGCGCACAGCAAAGCGGCCTCAGCGAGTTCGACCGCATTCTGGGCCGTGATGCATGAGCCCCCGGCCCCAGCGGCAGGCGCGCCGCTGCCGTCCTCTTCGCTTTCGCTGGCATTGCCACCCGGGGCCCGCGGACCGAGGGCCAGCCAACAGGCCCGCGCGGCGGCCGCGGCGCGGTCGCATACCGCCCGCAGCGCCGCGGCCGAGCAGGGCCGCACGCGGCCCTTGGCCCACAGGTGGAATGTTGCGATCACCAGGCTCGTCCAGAGGTCCTTGTGGGAACTCGCCGCACTGGCCGTCGTTGCAAAGATCCGTTGGGTGAGCGATGGAGGCATCACGGGCGCGTCATACACTCGCCAGAGGCCGTAGTCGGTGCCGCCGTCCGCCGCGCACAGCTGGGATACGACGTGCAGCAACAGAAAGTACTGCACGCACTCCCCGGATAGCAGTACGTCCGCCCATACGGCAACCGGCCGCGGTGCCGTACAGATAGCGTTCATGAGCGGCATCAGGACGCCGAAGAGCGCGTGCATCCCTTCGTCTGGCGCGTCCTCTCCGTCAACATCGCCCGCGTTGCTGACTGCCAGCCCGCCAGGCAGCACAACAAGGTGGGGCGGCGCAGCCGCCGTCCCAGCCGTCCCACCATTCCCTGACCGAGCTGGTGACCCACGGGTCAGCGCGTGATGGTGGAGAACGGCCGCACGGCTGAGATGCTCCAGCGCCCTGCTCTTCACGATCGCGGCCCGGAGCTCCCGCTGGGCCTCACCCACCCCCGCGTCCTGCACAAGAATCATTACTTCGCTCAACAGGGTTAATAGTCCGGCAGCCAACGGCGCCCGCCGCTCCCAGCTTATCTGCAACCGCTGGCCGTCGCCGCCAGACTGACCGTCACCGCCGCCGCCACCACCACCTTCGCTGGCGGTAACAGCCGCCCCCGCTGCTGCTGCTGCTGCTGCTGCTGCCACCGCTGCCGTCCCCGACTGCGCATCCACTGCAGCACCGACCGGCGGCGGCATCCCTGCGCCAGCCGTGATTGGAACCACAGACGCGTCCGTACGGATGTACGTCATCGCTGCCGCCGCCAGATCCGCCACCGCCGCGCAAAGGCTCTGCACCGCTCCCGTCCGGGCCAGCGCGCGGATCACTTGCGCCACCCCGGTGGCGGCCAACGGCTCATTCCTGCCGCTCAGCACGCACAGCACGGAAAGGTAGGTGTACAGGGCCCGCAGCGCGCCACGGCAGCTTGGAAGGCGATCTCGCAAAAGTTCGGGTGGTGTAGCCGCATCGCCGCGCACCCGACGCAGCGTCAGAAACAGCAGCTTGATGACGGAGTGCCGGGTTCGCGGGTTCAGCGCACACGCGACCGCAGCGAAAGGGAAGCTTCCGCCTTTGGCGGCGGCAGCGGCGCTCGAGGAGCCTGCGGCGGATGAGGTCGCGGAGTGCATGCTCAGCAGGCCCTCAGTCAGGTCATGCAAAGCTACCGCAGCCTTGTGCAGTGCGGCGTCGGACGCGTCACCGCCAGCCGGCTCCTCGCCCCAGGCATCAGCCGCCTCCATAGCCACACACAGCGCCTCCATCGCTCGGCGCACGTCGTCGAGGGTGAAGTCGCGCAACTTGCCCCGGGCGACGAATGCGGGGGCCGCTGTTGCCGGTGCCGCTGCTGCTGGGGCCGCTGCTGCCGGGGCCGCTGCTGCCGGAGCCGCTGCGGCCGGGGCCGCTGCTGCCGGGGCCGCTGCTGCCGGAGCCGCTGCGGCCGGGGCCGCTGCTGCCGGAGCCGCTGCTGCCGGGCCGCTGCGGCCGGGCCGCTGCTGCCGGGGCCGCTGCTGCCGGAGCCGCTGCTGCCGGAGCCGCTGCTGCCGGGGCCGCTGCTGCCGGAGCCGCTGCTGCCGGGGCCGCTGCGCGCCGCGCGCCGCTGCTGCCGGGGCCGCTGCTGCCGGGCCGCTGCTGCCGGAGCCGCTGCTGCCGGAGCCGCTGCTGCCGGGGCCGCTGCTGCCGGGCCGCTGCTGCCGGAGCCGCTGCTGCCGGGCCGCGCTGCCGGGCCGCTGCTGCCGGAGCCGCTGCTGCCGGAGCCGCTGCTGCCGGGCCGCTGCTGCCGGGGCCGCTGCTGCCGGGCCGCTGCTGCCGGAGCCGCTGCTGCCGGGGACGCTGCTGCCGGGCCGCTGCTGCCGGAGCCGCTGCTGCCGGAGCCGCTGCTGCCGGGCCGCTGCTGCCGGAGCCGCTGCTGCCGGGCCGCTGCTGCCGGAGCCGCTGCTGCCGGGCCGCTGCTGCCGGGGCCGCTGCTGCCGGGGCCGCTGCTGCCGGAGCCGCTGCTGCCGGGCCGCTGCTGCCGGAGCCGCTGCTGCCGGGCGCTGCTGCCGGAGCCGCTGCTGCCGGAGCCGCTGCTGCCGGGCCGCTGCTGCCGGGCCGCTGCTGCCGGAGCCGCTGCTGCCGGAGCCGCTGCTGCCGGAGCCGCTGCTGCCGGGGCCGCTGCTGCCGGAGCCGCTGCTGCCGGGGCCGCTGCTGCCGGAGCCGCTGCTGCCGGAGCCGCTGCTGCCGGAGCCGCTGCTGCCGGAGCCGCTGCTGCCGGAGCCGCTGCTGCCGGAGCCGCTGCTGCCGGGCCGCTGCTGCCGGAGCCGCTGCGCCGGGGCCGCTGCTGCCGGAGCCGCTGCTGCCGGAGCCGCTGCTGCCGGGGCCGCTGCTGCCGGAGCCGCTGCGGCCGGGGCCGCTGCTGCCGGAGCCGCTGCTGCCGGGGCCGCTGCTGCCGGAGCCGCTGCTGCCGGAGCCGCTGCTGCCGGAGCCGCTGCTGCCGGAGCCGCTGCTGCCGGGCCGCTGCTGCCGGAGCCGCTGCTGCCGGAGCCGCTGCTGCCGGAGCCGCTGCTGCCGGAGCCGCTGCGCCGGGCCGCTGCTGCCGGAGCCGCTGCTGCCGGAGCCGCTGCTGCCGGAGCCGCTGCTGCCGGGCCGCTGCTGCCGGGCCGCTGCTGCCGGAGCCGCTGCGCCGGGGCCGCTGCTGCCGGGCCGCTGCTGCCGGAGCCGCTGCTGCCGGGCCGCTGCTGCCGGAGCCGCTGCTGCCGGGCCGCTGCTGCCGGAGCCGCTGCTGCCGGAGCCGCTGCTGCCGGAGCCGCTGCTGCCGGAGCCGCTGCTGCCGGAGCCGCTGCTGCCGGAGCCGCTGCTGCCGGAGCCGCTGCTGCCGGAGCCGCTGCTGCCGGGGCCGCTGCTGCCGGAGCCGCTGCTGCCGGAGCTGCTGCTGCCGCTGAGCGATCCTGCGGAGAGGTGGGCGGACTGGCCATGCCACGCGCTTCTCGGCCGGGGTGTGGGGTACAACCAGCTGTCTGCAGAGGCAGCGGCGGCGGCGGCGCAACAGCCGCGTCGTCATCGCTGATGTGGACGACCTCATCATCAGGAGGTGACATGGCGGGGCTCTGGGGCGGCAACACCGGGCCGGCATCCGGGGCCGGGACTCCGTCTCCGTCTTCTGCGGCCACTGCTGCCACCGGTGCGGTCAGCGGGTCCGCCTCCCCGTTTTGACCCGAGGCTTCTGAGGTTCCGCGGCCCACGCCGGCCTGCGCGACGCTGCCGCACATATCCGTCTCCGTCGCAGCCACGGTCGCTGGGCTGTTTGAGCGCGCGGCGGGGTTCATGGCGGCTTCCTCAGCTGCGGCTGCTGCTGCGTCCGGCAGTGGTGCTGCGGCTGCTGCTGCGTCCGGCAGTGGCGCTGCGGCTGCTGCTGCGTCCGGCAGTGGCGCTGCGGCTGCTGCTGCGTCCGGCAGTGGCGCTGCGGCTGCTGCTGCGTCCGGCAGTGGCGCTGCGGCTGCTGCTGCGTCCGGCAGTGGCGCTGCGGCTGCTGCTGCGCGGTCCGCCGCGGATGTCCCTGTGTGGGTGTCGCCCCCCGCAACCACTGCACGGCCGGGCGCAGCTTCGGTCGCACCGGTTGCCGCGGCCCCCTCCGAACAGCCCCCAAGGGCCCCCGCCTCAGCCGCAGATGCGGAGGCCGCTTCCGAACCAGCTACCGCTTCCACCCGGGAACACGCCGTGGACCCAAAAGAGCGCGCATATTCCGGCAGCGCATGGGCCAGCGTGACGGCAAAACAGCGCAGGTCGAGTGACCCAGATCGCGCCCCCGCAGCAGCAGCGTCCTCTGCTGAAGCCGCTGCGGCGGGTGCCTCCTGCCGCAATGCCGGGGGTCCGGGTAACGTCGCTGCCTCACGGCCGGATGCCGGGACCTCGCGCCGCGTCGTGGACGCAGCAGCAGCTCCTGCAGCACTCCTGACAGCGGAGCCCCCACGACTCCGAAACCCTGCCGCCTGCGCTACAAGGCTCACTGCGTCGTCCGCTGCCTGCCTCGCCGCGTCCAGGCCGCCGCTGAGCTCCACGAGCAGCTGCAGGCCGCCCAGGCACGCAGCCGATTTCGCGGCAGCAGCGGCGTCCGTTGACCGCAACGCGGCAGCCGCTGCGGCAGGTGTGTCCCCCAGCGCCATCGCTTGCCGGGCCGCATCCGCGGCGCCCAGCGCTTGCTGCTTCAGGTGCTGTGCGAGCGGTTGCGCCAGCTGCGCCAGCAAATCGAGTGCCTCGGCAGTGTTGGCGGAGAGTTTGGGCGTGTTTGGCGCCGTGACCGCGGTCGCCACCGCCGCCAGAGCTGCCGATGCGATCATCGCTTCCTTCAGGACGCTGTCGTGGAGGTTCTGGTCAGAATTCGGAATGAGGGACTCAGCACTAGCCAGCGCAGTTTGCATCGCATGCACCGCCATGTGCGCGCGGCGCAGCTGCAGCCGGACTGCGGGCGCGCCTTGTCCTGGATCCGAATCCTGAGCAGTCTCGGGTCGCGATACCGCATCGCTGCTGCTTCCAAGCATTCCGGCGACATGCTCACACGTCCCGGTGTTCCAGGGACCTTGCCTTGCCGGCGGAGGTTCTCCAGTTTGCTGGATATACTTTTCAAATTCAAGTTGTAACTCCTTGAGATCTAACACAAGATGCCCTACGGTTGTCCGCATTGACGAGGCCGTTCAAGTCTCAGGCGTAGACGTCTCGGCCTTGGCAGCTGATGTTTTAGCCTTAATGCCAACCGAAGTGCCTTGCCCTTTTTGAGCCCCGGTCCCAACAGTTTTAGCCGGTCGGCATCTGCCAGCAGGCAAAAACTGAATTCAGAGTACTGGAAACATGTACAAATCAAGGAAATCCACAAGGGAGTCAATAATAATATCGCCCAGGCGGATATCATTAAGCAAGTGGCCGGGAGCGGCAACGACCGTGGCCGGTTACGACGTTACGCAAGGCACATCAACCACGACCTATCGAGAGCAATTGAGCAGTCTTCACGTTTTGCTAGGGTCAGACCAACAGTCTACAACAGGGGAATAGCTGCTCATGAGTCTTGTTTGCCGAAAACAAGGCGCAAGTATCCGGTGTATCCGCATCTTCGGGGGTCGTACCGCGAGTTTGCGTGCTGACGCATGTTCGTCTCCTCGACAGGGCCGCGACGAGCTGCCTGCTGGGGTTGGGGAGGTGCTTGTCGCTGTTGGTCTCCGAACCGCTCGAAGCCATCCTGAACCTGGTCATCCCTGTCCTCCGAGACAGGCGGGGCCAAGTCAAAGACACCTTGCTCACGGCCACCACGGTTGCGTTTTGCTGATCTCCCCGCATATCGCTCTGAAAGCTCCGCATAGTACTGAGAGCCGGGGCGTTTCTGTCGGGGCTTGTTCACGCCGGCAGTCAAGTGTCTCCATCTGTTTCCCATGAAAACGGTACTTCCGTTTCTTAGCGACTGCAGATTTACGCGAAAGTGCTGCGCTCGTGAAGTCTGCTAACAGGTCTTCGATCGAGCGCTTCCCAGACATTGTTGCCTCTACCAGCCTATCCTTTGTTTCATGTGACATCAGTTATATGATGCCATCAAGGGTGTATCACGTTAAGTCACGCTCCGGTGATGCAAGCGTAGTACAACTGTCCTGGGTCTAGACTCGGCTCTTGCTAAGGATGCTAAGCTTGACATATACTAGCCAATTAATTACATAGGAGGATAACGGAGGAAACGCAAATAAAGCGTCACAAGTGACAGGTGCGTTTGATTCCACTGTACGAGTGGATTTTCCCGCTATTTTACTCTATATTACTCTGGTATCCGCTATCCGGTGTATCGAACTGCGCTGGTGTCACAGCAGTGTCGGTTCTGCAGAGTTCCATGCGTCCAGGTATACTGCTTACAACACACGGTATGGAATGAGCAATAATTCGAAGCGCCGATCGATAAAATCAATTGTCGCTGTGTTCCCAAAGCGGCCCAGGCGGCGGCGCCCGAAGCGTACGGCACCGTCGGCACGTACCTGGCCTAGGAAAGCCCAGCGGGCTCGTACCGAGCTCCATCCTTCGAAACAAAGTATACACCGACAAGTATCCAAACGACAGGCTGTCGCACCGCTCTAATTAAAACCTGGTTTCACCGGTTTTACATACAATAATGCTACGCTACATACCTCCAAGTCCGATGTTTCGTCCATCCGTCCGGCAGGGAACCGTACATGCATGTGTTCCTGCCGGCGCAATAATGCACTACTGCTGGTACGTAACAGTGCATGCATGGCATCTCAGCGGACCGACCGTTGTATGCCTCGACTGCCTGCCTGCCTGCCTGCCTGCCTTCATCGGTGGGACTTGCTGGGGCTTGCCCTGGTATACACCGTTGATCCCTTTGGCGTCCGCTGTAACGTTCATTCATTCAGTTGAAATGGGCTGGTGGTCCGGTGGGTAGCTACCGTAGGTGCCCACCGCCGGCGGCCTGGCGATGTCGAGTCTCGCTATACATCACGTACCCGCTGTACTAGCTACTGACACGTCATCATCAGCGGGCGTGCGCTGCGCTGCGTGCGTGTGGGCATACATACATGGGCTGACTCTCTATCTATCTAGGACTGTAGCTACTTACGTACATACTTATCACTTGCCGGAGGTTACTGCTGGCCTTCCTTGGGAGCATGCGCGTGCAGCAGCGGCGCACGGGCGGGCCCCGGCGTTTCTGTACATCTTCCCGTCATTCATTCATTCATCCATCCATCGATCCATGCATCATCATCATCCTATTGGAATGTCCTCCGCCGGGATACTGTCGATGTTCTTGAAGTACAGGCACGACCCTGGCACCGGCACGGTCGCGCCCATGAAGTACCAAGGGTACGGCAGGACGTTCTGGTCCCAGGTGTACCGCAGGTTGTTGAAGGCCGCGCAGCTGGCGTCCGCCAGGCAGGCCAGGTACACGTCCCGCAGGCACTTTTCGTCCGGTCGGGATGCGGGGATGAAGCTGGTTTGGTCTATGTCGACGGCACTGAAAGCGAAGAATCCGCGCATGGGCGGGCACTCTGCCGGCGGGCAGACAACAGGACAGACAGGACCAAGTAAGGCACGCGCGGGTGAGTGGGAAAAGCGTCAGCAGCAGGGGAGGCCGGGTCATCACCGGCCTGTATGGTGTTCGCGCGACCCGGTGCCAGCAGTTACACAGCAGTCAGAGAGGCGTACACATACAGCGAACGAGGCACATACACATACACATACAGCGGCGGAGGCACCTCACCGTCCCGGATGTAGCCGCATACGCCGGGTGCGGACGTGGCTGATGCGGTCACCACCGCACCGATCGTGTACCCGCCGTCTGTGCTCCATGACGTGCAGCGAGGCTCCAGCCGGCAAAACTCCTCCGCGCTGCCGCCGTCCGACAGCTTGCCGGTGGCGATGCCGCTTATTCCCGCCGCCACGGCGCCGTACACCGAAGTGCTTTTGTAGGTTGTGAAGCCGAACTTGTCGGGGCAGGCTGCGATGGATCGGAGGGCGGGGATGAACGTGAGCATACCGACGGTACTAACGGCACACAAACGTGTTTGCTTGGCTGGCAAGTACCGTATCGCATGCATGTCTACCTCGCTTGTCGTACATTCATGAGTAAGATGTCGTACGCCTATCTCGTGTACATATCTTCACATGCACCTTGCTTGATGTACATGGCGGTCGCCTTGTTGTAGAATTTGTATGTCATCGAATTTTCATCCAGTGGCAAAGCGCCCGTGATGTACGACCCATCGCTTGCCCACGCAAGGCACTCTGGGTGGCTGTCGCAGAACGAGCGGGCTTCAGAGCCATCACCCAAACTGCCCATCTGGTTGCTCGGGTCGCCTTGGGCCCAGTTGGACCAGTAAAAGTAGGGCAGGAGTTTGTAACCTGCCACCCTCGGAAAGGGCCCTGCAGGCATACATCCGTCGGGCAGCATGTCATTGCAAAATCATGTCAGACGAACAAAGCTTACTTGTGCTGGCTATTGCCGAGTTGAAATGTTTTGAATGAGTTCGAACCGTGAGAGCGAGCAGACGCACAAAGCCGGTTTTTAAAAATATGTACGCGTTGCCTTGATCACAAAGCCGGTTTTTAAAAATATGTACGCGTTGCCTTGATCGTATCAATTGTATCGCTATTATTTTTTACACAAGTTAGGACATTACACATTTTATAATGTGTCCTGTTTGTTGCAAATAATCTTACATACGGTTTCCTCCCGGCTTACCTCGTTTTACGTACATTGAGAATAAGAAGCCGAAGGGCTGGACCACTTCTACCTCACCAACCCCACCCAAGTTGCCGCTGATCATCGCATTACTGTAAACGATGCACCGGGGATTGCTGGTGCAGGCTGCGCCCGTGTCAGTTGTGGAGGTAGTGAAGTTGCCGCCCTCCGACGCATCCGCCGGAAAAATACCACCAGATAAAAAATATGGAAAGCGCCCGACGAAAAGCTCGTAGCCGCGCGCCTCAACGAAGCCTGCAGGCGGTAGCATGAAGCGCGTGCAATTTTGTTAGCTTGTCACACAGGGTCACACCTACGTACGGTATCTAAGGAGAGACGGGGAGAGAAGACACTCTGTTGGCGGGAGCGGCAGAGGGCGGGACCGCACCGAGGCAATCCGTAGTAGTAGTATTATTTGAACGGCGCAGACTTCAGCTCAGGCAGCAGGCGCGGGCTTGCTCGGAGTTGGGTGTGGAGTGGTTCGCATGCAGGACAGGGTAGCAAGGTGGTGGGTCTAACTGGTCACTGGAGGCAGTGGTGGGCCGGAATGCATGCGTGGAAATTGAGCTGCGTGCCAGCAGGCGCAGCCACGCACCCTATAGGACGGACCTGGGGCCGGCCGACTAGCACAGCTCGGCGGCGGCGGGTGCCCGCCGAGCGGCGGCGGCGCGCACGGGGGCGGGGGGAGCCCATACATCTATCACCAAGCAGCAGGGGTACACAGCGCACCGCAGGTGCCGGCACAGGATGACGTACGTCTCCGCTTCGAACACGATGACGGATCCCGCGCGCCCTTTGGCTGTGGGGGTCTACGCATCCACCTACCTGCTATATATTATAACATTCATCTGCTATACCACACGGACAACCCGGTCGGGATGCGGGTCCCCCTTGTAACGGTTACATATTACACGGACACCAGCGACACAGGTGCGCTTACCAGGCGTCGCATCCAAAGGCTCCCCTCCGCCACCCGGTGGCAGCACCAGCAGGAGCAGCAGCGGCAGCAACACCGTGGATTGCGGCAGGAGCAGGGCGGCGACCGACGCGGTGCAGTCGGACAGGCGCGCCATTGCGGGCCCAAGCAAGCAAGGAGGCAGCGCGAGCGTTTGGATTGGTTGGCCGCCTGCTCATGCGTGGATCTGCGCTTACTTGCAAGGGTTGGCGAGGGGCGAGATAGAGGCTGCGTGCACGCAGGACGGCGGACCCGTAGATCGCAGCACAGGAGTTTAACCAGTTTGAGTTCTGAGCAGCAGCACGGGCATGGCAGACCCAGCAATCAATTAAGCAACGACGTCCCGTCCTGGGGCCGAACAAGGCGGATAATGAAAAGCAAGGCAGCAGGAATCCAAAGGAACTAATAAAACGAAGGGAGCTTCAGCGCGGGTCGATGGCGCACGCACAGCAAGCAGCAGGACTGTCGATCAATGAGGACAAATAATGAACATCCAATCAAATATGTTACATTTATGCATGTGTTGCTTTCGCATTTATTTGCTGCTTTGCAGAGAGAAACTATGGCTTGTCATCAACATGGGATGCTGCGCAGTGAACTCAACAGACGCAAACACTTACCCTCCCGTGCGTGAACCTCGTGGACCTTTGCAAATAACTTAAATCTTATCCCAACAAAGCGCCCTATATGTATGGCAGTGGACAGCGCCAGTTATGGTTACGACAGCAGTGCTTGCGCAGCCCTTTTTGGGCGCTGCGACCAAAGCAGATAGCCAGCAACCTACCGATATCGCAATCAGTTATATCATATAAAAAGGTTGCAGTCTGAAATGTTACCGCGAGGGCAACGCACCAAACGCGCAAGTCGATCGAGCCTGATCGAGCCTTTCGGAATCGTGCCAAGACGCTGAAGATGGATGGACATGTACCCACCCGTATATTACAATTTGCACTAAGAAATTAAATAACACATCCTCAGACCAAGCCCATTAATAAGTGACTTGTGCGATAACCCGTAGTTGGTGGGCGCGCGGCCGCGTGTACCTGGGAAGACTGCCCTTAGTGACTGCTCAGCTTCGTGCCCTTACACAAGGACATGTTGGGGTCGCTCAGCAGTCTGCCCGCGCCATGAAGCTCAATTTATTAAGTTATCCATTGTTATAATGTGACCGTTACAAGTTGTCGAAGTGAGAGAATGAAGGGCACGTGTGCTCTGGTGTGTTTTCCTGCGGATGAGGTCGACCACAGCACGAGGAGGAAGAGATAGCTAGACCTGATCCGCGGACCAAGTCATGCAAAAGTCGAGACACCATCGATCACGGCGGTGACACCCCTGCGCCGCAACGCCGGCGGGTTCCTGAACCTCAAAGCCAACGAATCACCCAAACATGCCAGTAGGGCGCCGGATTCAGATACGTAAAGCCGTGCACGGGGCTGGAAATATAACTGCCAACACAGGTACGCCGCTTGGCCGGCAACTACCACACGCACCGAGGTCACCCAGTGCGGCCCGTTCGCATGTCGTTGAGGTACTTCGTTGCCTACGCCTCCCAGCCTCGCTTACGGTACTCGGGCCATCCGCGACGGCCTCTGAAATGAGAGGCCCTGCATCGCGCACAAAGAAGAAGCTCCACACCCCTACTGGGACCGCGCGGGACCGGCACCGGGACCGGGCCATCCGCGTACGGTAAGTACCGAGCGATGCACTCACCCCCGGGCGCCGGGCGGGTTGCGTCGCTCAGACCCCGACCCACGGCCTCACACGACGTAGGGCCCCGCCCGCCATGACCAGTTGACCACCCCGCACAGCGGGATGGAAGGTGCCCTAAAGGGGCGGCCCACCCGCGCGCGCGCCGCTGCACCCCAAGCTGCGTAAAGTCTTTCAAGTGCGTGATCCCAGACCTCGACCCGCCGCATGATCTGTCGTGCTCTGGTTCCCCGTCCAGCGCGAGGCCCCCGCCACGGTCATTGGTCGGAAGGTTTTTTCCAGGGCCGGGCCGGGAAGCGGTCGCGCGTATGGTGGGTGCGTATGCCGACCGACGTCGGGTGTGATCACGACTAGCCCCCTTTCTGCCTTCTGCGGGTCGGTCCTCGAAACTGAAACGCTATGGATGCTGTCGGATGCTGTGGCACCACCACCATGATCATTGTTATTGAGTACGTTTCTTCCCCCGCGCAAAGCAGTTCCGCAGGGAAGGAAGGCGGGATAGTGAGGGGAGGCCGGAGCGGGAGGAAGCGCGGGTGTTTTTTTGTGCGTCATTCCAGGAAAATAATGCAAGCCCTGCCACGGCAGTGGCGTGTGCGGTGCAACCGCCTGAGGTTCGCCAGGTTGGCAAGGTCCGTTAGGCGCCATCGATGTACTCGTACATACCATCGCTGTACGATGCTGCTGCGGGCGCTGACTGGCCATCCAAATGCTGCTTGTTGATGTAAAGTTGGCAGGACGTTGGTTCTGTTGAAAGAAATAAACCGGCCTGACATTATCACTGAAACAGAACAGCAGGCACAGCACGCCGCATGCCGGATGGTGCATCATCATTATTATTGTTGTATTGACGATATTCTATGTTCGCCGCGAAATGTGTTCGTGCATGGTTTCGGGGCGCCCGGCGCCAAGCGGTACGACCATAGTACACGATGGGACGCATGACCTGGCTGGGTTGTGGGCAGGTAACAAGCCCTTCCGTGCATCGGGTGGTGGTTTGGGGGCCTATTGATCGACTCAGAATGGACGAGCTCTTTCTGATGCGTTCGTTCTTGGACGAGATGGCGTACGGCGGCCCCCACCAGTGTGCACCACGTTCGTGGACCGACGCGGGCCATCGGTGACAGCCAGTCACATTGGCTGACATTTACCGTATGTTATGGTTATATGGTATGTTATGTAATGCAACCACATGTACCGTGCGTGTGTGTGGTGCGCGATCCGCACACCCCGCGGCAGGCTGAGCGAGCAAGTGATTGAGTGTGCTGACGGCGCCAGCCAGCCATGCGCCAGCAGGTCGGGATGTCGAGTCAGGTAAGCCGTTCGTCCCGTACCCGTCTCGTCACGGTCCACATCCAGCTGGTCCACGCCGCCTCCGGACCGACGGTGAACCCGGCGCCGCCCCATCGCGGGCATGTGTGAGCAGGCGGGTGGGTGGGTGGGTGTGGTGAGCACGCGGGCTCCCAAGCAGGGTTTTACCAACACGCCGGATGGGATGTCTGCTGCCTGCCGCTCGCGGGCTGTGCTCTGCCGGCCCTGCTTTAACCCCCCGCAGGTCAGGGCAGTGCCGCCGGTTGTCCTCAGCGAACGCCGGAAACGTGCAGGCCCACCAACTCCTCGCCTGCGAGCTGCAGCGCAGGGGTCCGTCATCAGCCCGGGTTCACCTCGATACCGCTGCTGGCGCCCACACGATCCGCAGGAATCCGACCATGGTAGAAGGTATGCCACCGACAAGGATCCGAGGGAGCCGGAAGTACGACTGGGAAGTACGAACGCCGGACGCTCACTTTCTCAATCTCAGAGAACCTCCCCGTGGACAGCTGGACACCTCCCGGTGCGGCCGCCGTGTCCAATACACCATCCAAGCGCCGGCGGCATCCAGCAACAACCACACGCGCAGGCCGCAAGCCCGCAGCAGGCCTACTTCTTCTGCCGTGCGATTCCCCTGCCCATCTGACCCCGTGGGTCACACACCGCCACAAGACTTCACGCCCGGGAGCCCGATGCGGACGCTCCACCGTCCGCCAGGGGCAGCCCCTCTCCTGCGTGGAACCTTCCCTCCCTCCCTCTCTTCCTACCTACCGATTTCCTACATCCCTTCCTCCCTGGCTCCCTCCCTCCCTCCCTGGCTCTTGACACCCCCCGATACCACGTGACGTCGAGAGACGGCCTGCAGAGCCGAATGGAATGGACCCCCCTGATGTGTCCTGTCGCCCGGACGAGTGCTGCGCGACTCGACCGGCTTCGTCAGCCCTAAGCATGGCAGGACGGCGAGCGCCACTGGACACTGGTCCCACCTCCAAGAAGAGAGCTGCGCATGGTGCAGCTTCTCGCGAATGGTGGCTTGCCCGCAATGCGAACCCCCCTCCCCCGGCCGCCGGCCCGTCTTCTGTGTTCCAGTCCCCGGCCCAACTAAACATCAACCAGCCAACCCAAGTCCACTGCACGGCAGCTCGCACGTCTCGCTGCACTGCGAGCACGTACACCAACTTACCCTACTCCACCCCAACCATAGCTTCGGTTCAAGCTCCCTTTAAGACGCCCCAAGAGGGCCGCAGTATGGGCTCAGCGCGGTCAGCTCAACCCCCTCCTCCGCTGAGGTGTCGCACCCCACACCCGCCCCCCCGGGTGCCAAATTCCCGCCTCCTCATGCGCGTGCTGGCAGGGCCGCATGGCCGCCTCGCTCAGGCTCCACGGAAGCTCTCTCGCACGGTCTCAGCGCGGTTGGTTGGTTGGGCCGCTCTGGGGACACTAACTGTCCGCTGCGGAGGAAGCTGGGCAGATGGGTGCCAAAGCTCGGCCTTAGAGACACAACACCCCGAGACGGTCCAATACCCACCTCTGCCAGCCTTGCCCCAGCGCCGCGCGCACCACCCATGGCCTGTGACAACTGCGACTCCATCCGGACAACCCGGGCCATAACGCGCGACCCGCCCACGTGGGCCCACGAACACCTGATCCCACTGCCGCGGGCGGCATCTGACCCAGCTGTATGGCCGAGCCCTGTCTGTCCCCGCTTTACGCTGTCCCTCGCTGCAGCCTACTTGGCGGGCCCACCGCTCCACTCCGCTTGCGGAGCGGCAATCCTACCGAGTCGGTTCCAAGCACGCCCGCCATGCATATGCCGCGAAGCGTCACTAACTCCCCACGCAGCGGACTCCGGTTCGCCGGCGTGCCTCCACCCAGGCTTGAGGGATCTACCCTCGGCGCCGTGCCTTCTTCGAAGATGCCCCAGCCGCCGTGGCTGGTTGCTGCTGTTGTTGTTGCTGCTGCTGCTGCCCGCCCTCGGTCCCTGTGGCGCATTGCGCCGAGTTGAAGGGAGATGGCATCAGGTGAGTGGAGGCCGCGATGGGTGTTAAGAATAGGCAAATGAAAGGCAATTGCATGGGCGCTCGCGCATCACCCCAACCTCAGGGGAGGCGTCTTTGGCTCGCCGCTGGACAGGACAGGCTACGGTGCGCCCGGCTGCGACTTGTGCGACGCATTTACTTGTGATGCACAAGTGTTCGAACCCCGGCTCCCTCCCCGCCATGTGATTCGGCGGGTCTGGCGCGGTTTCCAGGAGAGGCAATCATGGCGCGCTGGTAACCTGGTGTGTTGGCCGGTATGGCTGCATGACCCCCCCCCCCCCGGGTGATGGAGGACGGGTGCGCAGTCCTTGGTAGGGGTTGATGAGATGAGGCGCTTACGAGCTGTCTGGGCCCGTTGGAACAGCCGGTCGGGACTCAGGTCCACGTGTTATTGGTCTTTCCCCCCAATCGCGTTCTACCATCTCCCGCAGTGCACGAAGCCCGTATCACGGTAGGTACGTCAAAGTTTGCCCCCTTCACCTGGTCCCTGACGCCCGGCCCTTACCTTCAGCAGGCAGCTCCCCGCAGGCCATCAACGGGAAGAAGATCGACGTGATCCTCTCGAGCTTTCTCAAGTCAGCCTGCTGGTCTGTCTTGTATTTTAGACACTGCGTCGGGACGGAATCGATCTCTCAGGGACCCCACACCGCCGCCAGGGAAGCCCTTGTGGAAATGGGCCCTTGAGCTTTGTAAGTGATGGTATTGTATGCAATTATGTGTCACATTGCCCCCGCCCCGGACGCGCACCGTCCGATCGTCGGTGACCTTCAACACCAGCTTGCTTTCGCTGTTACGGAACTTAATTGAATATCTCGTCTCTAGAGGCCGTGCTTTGTAAAGGTCAACGGATTGTTGATAAAACGCCTCAAAATCCTCGATATACATTTTGTTGGTGTGCCAAAGGTACTATCAGCACATAATGTGGTTTTACAGACTGATCAGAGGAGGTAATATTAAACATGCACAATACCTCGACGTCTCGGCGAGCAAGTTGGTTTACGTCCGCCGGACGTCGTACGCAAGTTTGGACATGATTCACTTGGCCATGGCTGATTGCTTTCCAATTTAATGTCATATCCACATCTAGTCGTGTTTGACCATTACGGCCATCCGCTTCCTTGCGCCGCCCCTCGGCCTTCCGCTGTTTTGTTTTCAACGCCGTCATGAGCGCCGACGCAGCCACGCTCGAGCTTGAGACTCCTAGCGGTAGCTTGCAATCCTCACCTGAGCCGTGCCAAGCATCAGGCTCGCCAAGAGCTGTGGTAAATCCAGCAAAGGCCCAGCAGGAGGCCGCCGTTAAGAACAAGAAGTCAAAGACTCAGGTAAGGAGTTGCAGGCTATATTAACTCGGCGATGCAACTGGCCGTGCAAGTTGTGACATGCGCGCGGGAAACGAAAAGCAAACGCGCTGCCGGCCTGAGTGTTTACAATCCCACGTTCTAGAGGAGCGTGAGATTACATGTCTGATCAATTGACGAGATCCATATACAATTGGTGGGGCAATGGTCGACACGGTTGTCCAACCCTGCAAGGATCTGTCGGGTGTCGCGTGTGCTTCCGAGTCAGATGCTGCGGAATCGTTGTTCGGGAATAGGATTTCACAGAGGGTGGGATACCATAACTGTTGCCGGCGAAATCCGCCCTGCCGTGGCTTCGTGGTACGAGCCCTGCTTACGAAACGACCTCACGCATGACGTGAGACAACGGCCAACTGGACTTGATTACTTTCACGAGTATCCATTTCCCACGTGGGGGTCGTTATGCGGGCACAACAGTGAGGCAGCTCGCCCTACGGTTCGGGGTTCCGTACGCGCTGGCTCAGAGCACCGCCTAATGCGATGCGGCGGACCTGCTGTAACACTTGAAGTGGTTGCGCTGCAGGACCCTTCCACTGACTTTGTCAACGTGCTAAGCACACGCATTGAGGAGATTGAGCGTGCGGTGGCGGCCGGACATGGTGGCCCCGCGGAGCGGGAAGCCGCCAAGGCTCGGAAAAAACAGCTGCGGGAGGTGCGTTAGGCGCGCAGCCGTACACGCGGCGTGCTCTCTCTGGACAAATTCAGACGTTGGGCGCAAAGGCCGATGCGTTGGGTCCTTTCTACAAGTCACACACCTCACCAGGCTCAGGAGGTCCCATCACAAGTTGTTAAGAAGCCTAGTTTGTTGTCCACCGGCTTGACAAGTTTCATTATGGTCTTATCCTGTAAGCCTTTTCTATGATGACAGTACTCCTATCAGGAAGCGGCGCGGATGCTGCGTTCATGTGAGAGTCACCGTCCAAATAGGCGCAGCGGCACCGTGCATCCGCGCGGCGCTGTGGCACCCAAATGGGTGTGCCGCGGTTTGCGGGGCTGCGTCAAGCCCATGGCCCCGCCTCCGTAGCGCTGCTGAAATGGGCGCATCTGCGGGCGATGCACAGTGTATTCCGTAGCCGCGTAGCGTTCCTGGAAGTGCCCTGGAGGCTCTCACCGGTGCCGTACATCCATGAACACCCGGCCTGACCGAGACCGGCATCGCTACATCACACGTGTCGTCCTTTCCTTTCCCTTCCCCCTTCGCTTCCACCCTTCACCCAGGTGGCCAAGTACTGCAGCGACCGGGCGAACAGCGCTGAGGACCGCATCACCTATATCCAACAAAAGTACACCCAGCAGGTGTGTTCACCGGCCTGGCGGGAGGGGCGGGGTCCAGAGCACGAGCTGCAGAGCAAGCGCCCACGCGGTACTCCGGGTGCCTGTTCAGCGGCATGCACCCATATGCCGCTGAGTGGCATATGCGTCTCACGTGTATCGTTGTGGGGTTCAGGTCGAGGAGTACGGACAGCGCCGCACATTAGTTACGTTCTCGCATCGACGATGCTTTTCGCGCTGCGCCGCCTTGCAGCTGTCGGAGCTCTTGCGATTGGAGAGGCAGTTCCTGGACATCCAGCGGGAGCATGAGACGGTGACCAAGGAGAAGGACAAGGGTATGTGGGGGAGGTCTCGCGGCAGGAAGCTTATCCGGAGTCATTCATCCGCGACACGGGAGCGGAGGATTTGGGTCAGTGATTTCAAACGCGACACGGGAGCAGATGATTTGGGTCAGTGATTTCAAACGCTCAGGGCCGCAGGGTGAGCCCGACTATTTCAAGCCTGCTGTCTTGGTCGATGTCTTGGTCGTTCGGGGATGATGTCTTTCCTGCCCCATGGGGCCCCGCACCTGCTCTGTTGGCTTGCCGACCGCAGTCCAGTCGGAGCTCAAGAAGACGAACCTCCTCAAGGACAAGTTGGAGGAGCTGTGCCGGCAGCTGCAGAAGGAGGCGCGGGAGGTGCGCAAAAGGACTCGGGCTGGCTTTTGGGATGTGGGCTTGGGGTTGGGCGAGCTGGCATTGGGGCAGCCGCAGCCTGCTTTGCGGTAAAAGGGCACCGAGATCAAGGGAATGCCGGGGATTGAGTGTCAAGCAAACAGTGGCTAGAGCCCCCCGTCACGGGGTGCATACGCGCCCTCCTCTGGCAAGCTAGCGGGAGCATCTGGCAAACATCATGTATTTCTCCTTCTCATTTCTCGGTCCATCTATCCGGAGCGGTAAGCACCGGGGCGGAGAGGCGTCCGGCGCTCCTGGGCACGCAGACTGCAA
Source organism: Eudorina sp. 2006-703-Eu-15 (assembly GCA_003117195.1). NCBI lineage: Eukaryota > Viridiplantae > Chlorophyta > Chlorophyceae > Chlamydomonadales > Volvocaceae > Eudorina > Eudorina sp. 2006-703-Eu-15. The sequence continues at coordinate 159,268 of BDSI01000133.1, forward strand.
GGACCCGCACGATCACCAACATCCGATTATATTGGTACTTGGTTTGGGTCGGGCGGGTCTCTTCATTAAACATCCGATGCGGCCAGAAATGTGTGTGATGCCGCCACGGTGACGCACGGGCTGGACAGGTGGCGGAGGACAGCCGGCGGCGAAACGAGGAGGAGCTCCGACAGCGGCAGGCGCTACAAGCCAAGTTCACGCAGGCCATCAACGTGAGCCGCGTTAAAGAGCGGGAAAGGGAGAAAGTCGCGGAGTAAAGTTATGCGAACGAAACTACTGCTCTGGGAGGGAGAGAGCGGGTTGCGGGGAGAGAGCGGCATTTGCATGCGTCTCGTCATTTCTGGGAGGAGCGTAAACAAAACTTCCTTTTCTACCTCTTTGGAGTGAGCTAGATGGCCCATGCTCCGATGCTCGATTACCAAGGGCAGGGAGTGGCTACGTGTCCTTTGCGTAGGAGGTAACGAGGGGACAACCACTGCGAGTAACCCGGTTGCTGTCGTGCCGTGCGATGCCCCGCGTGACACCTGAGTTCCGCACTTCCGCTTCCGCGATTTGGGTCGACCCGCTCCACTCCAATCCGCGATTTGGGTCGACCCGCTCTTCCCACTCCACTCCAATCCTCTCCACAGGAGGTCAGCGAGAAGATGGACGCCCAGGCGGCGGAGCGGACCCGGCAGCTGTCGGAGAACGAGGAGCTGAAGGCCAAGCTGGACGCCTTCCTGGGCCAGGTTGAGAACTTCAACATTCAGGTGCGTCGCGGGCGGTGCAGTGCGGCGCGCGGGCGCGCGCGCGGGCGGTTGAGGCTGCGCCGATGTCTCCTCTCACGGGGGCGGTGCCCGGATGGAAGGCAGGGTAACTTGACTTCTGCGGTGAAGGGGTCCCGAGACCGGTCAAGGGAATGCCGGGAACCGAGTGCCAAACCAAACGGTGGCTGATGTAACCTGAAACATGTTTTTGCATCGCAATCTGTTTCCGATGGGATTTGCGGATGCCGCTGAACTGATTGACAGCGCAGTTGTTAATCGTCCCCGGCGTGCTGGGTGTTCCTGGTGTTCGATTTGATTAGAGCTTGTTTTATTTTAAGTTCCCCGCGGGTGCGCACCGGATCCGGATCTCGGTGCAGGTCCAAAAGAAAGATCTGGAGCTTCAGATAGCATCGGCCCGCGCGGAGCAGGCCACGTCGCTGGCGAGCCAACTACAGCAGCGGGCGGATCTGTTGCAGGTTGGTTGGTGGTGGCGAACAACCGAGCGAGCGGGCGGGCGGTCTGAACGGGGCAAATGCGGCGAGGGCAGTGGGGGTCACACTGGCCACATCTACTTATTTCATCGGCGTCAACGCTTCGCCGTCTTCGTCAATGCCAACATCGGCGGTTTTCGGTTTGTTGCTCTTTTGCGGTTTCGCTGTCGTTATTGACAAATGGGGGTCACACAGGTGGTATGCGCCTTTGCCGGTGGCCTGGCACACGTCCGACATCGGACGGAAATGGAAGAGTGTTTCGTTGCCTGCCCTGCTTGCTGCACCCCTGCACCCGCCGCTGCCTCCACAGGAGGCCAACAGCAAGTACTCTGCGGCGATGGAGGTGAGACGAACAACTAGCACATCTGGCAGCTTGCCAGGGTCTGTGTCCGAAGTCCGTACCTGGGGAGAGCGATTTCGGTTCCTCCATGGATTGCGTGGTCGTGTAGATACTCTGTACTGCGGGGTGTGGGACGTCGGTGACGAGAAGACCTGCAACGTATGCATCTGAAGCGGGCCATTGATTTGAGCCCACCGGACTTGCTGGGGTTGATGAGATGAGGCGCCTACGAGCTATCTGGGCCCGTCTGGGAACACCCGGTCGGGACTCGGGTCCACCTTGTAACGAGTAAATGACGTGCTGATCCACCGCTTGTTTGTGTCCTGTTCCGCGATGCCCCCGATGACGCAGCAACTGAAGCCCCAGCTGGTGGAGCTGGATACGCTCCGGCAGCGCAACGCCATCTTGACCGCCGCCAAAGACGAGCTCCATAAGCAGCTCGAGCACTATGCGGACAAGTTTGCGGAGTTCCAGGACACGCTCACGAAGAGCAATGAGGTGAGCGGCCGGCCTTGGGCGACGCGGCCCTGCAGGGGCCTTAGCTTCCGCTCGTCAGAGTCAGTGTTTGGGATTTTACCATCCACGAACACGAGCGTTACGAACACGAGAGTTGAACGAACCACGGATACCGCTGACTGGAGTAGACAGTTACTCGCCCGCTGGACCACCCCGTGTCCTGCCGGGCGGGACATGCACAGCGCCTGTAAGAACATGGAAATGCACAGCGAACTGTCAGGACATGGAAATATGCACCGCGAACTGTCAGGACATGGAACGTTTGAGGCTCTCTCCGAAGAACTCTGGGCAGAACAGATGGTGCGCTGCGGCCTTCCAGACCTAGTACCGCGACGCGACGCTGCGGACCTGCCAGACCCCTTCCGCACCGCTCGCGTCTGTGTTTATGTGTGTGTTGCGGGCCGCAGACGTTCGCCAGCCTGCGGGAGCAGATGGAGGCGGGGGCGAAGGCGCGCAGCGTGCTGACGAGGGAGCGCGATGAGGCGCGGCGGCGGGCGGAGGCCAACGACCAGACCATTGTGGCGCTGGTGCAGGACCGTCTGACGCTCAAGCAGCAGGTGCGTGTGTCGTCGCGTGCCTCGCCCGGGCCTGACGCTAGCAGCAGCCGGGGCAGCTGCCCTTGCCAAAGCACCCCTGTGGAGGAAGACCGCCAAAGCATCCCTGTATTGAGGGGGGCTGCATGTACCACTGGGGCGGTGCTGGGATGTGCCTCTTGAGACGGTGCTGGCAGCGGCTGCCATTCCCGGAGGACCACGTGCGGGCGTCTTTGGTGGAAGTTCAGGAAGCGCACCCTCGCGCCGGTCATGTCGTATCGTGTGTGCATGGGTACGGCCCGTGGGGGAATGGCCAAGCTGCCAGCTGTCGGTGCTGACATTAACAACTTCAATGTGTACGAAGTAAGGTGGTAATATTATTGTACTCGTCATGAACAAACAAACGACCCCATGTGAACTCGGTCTCTCGGGGCTTTGGGGTCGCGGACCCTTCCCTGTACCCCTCCCTGTACCCCTCCCTGTATTTCTACCAATTTCCTATACCCTCCCTGTACCTCCTCTCAGGTGGAGGCGCTGACGGCCAAGTCCAAGGGCGAGTCGGACGAGCTCCGCCGGACAAAGATCCAGAAGGAGCGACTTGAGGGCCTCTGCCGCGCGTTGCAGGCGGAGCTCAAGGCGGCAAAGGCGGCCGCCGCGGACGGCACGGCGCCGTCATCGGCGGCGGCGGCGTTGGCCAGCGCTGCGGACGCGGACATGGACGGCGGTAGCGGTAGCGACGGGGCCGAGGCCGACGACAGCGACAGCGGGCGGGAAGTGGATGTGCCGGGGAAGGGCGATTCGGGCATGGAAGAGGCGGCGCGGGCGGATCAGGATGGGGCCAGCGGTGCGGAGGCATCAGGGCAAGACACCGCCGGCGAGGTTGCTGGGCCGCCGGGCCTGGAAGGTCACGGCGGAGGGGCGCGGGCCGCGGCGGGGCCGGCGACGACCACGGGCGATTCACTTGTGGATGGGCTGCCCAGCGACCTGTACTGATATCCGCACGAGGCCGCGGCACCGTGCGCGAAAGTGACCGTTTCCGTGCCATGAGCTAGAAAGTAAAGTTTGGGAGCCCGGCGGGTCCCGCTGCGCGTTCGGGGCGCGTCTGTGCAGTATGCGTACGGCAGCGCAGCGCACCATACAGGACGTGTTTTTGCAGTCCCTGTAGGTTTCATCGCATCTTGAGGCCGCTGCGCAGCTGGGGTGTGAGGTTCTCGTATTCAGTCAGGTGTAGGGTACAGTAGCTCTTTAGAACGCGGGACAGGTAGCGTCGATGCTACAGGCACGAGATTTTGGCAGGACGGAAAGAACCATGGTTTGTGGCATGCGGGGTTAGTGGCAGTCAGGAATCAATTGTAGATCCGCGGGTAGGGTTTCGGCGACAGTTCGATGTAGTGGCGGCCGACTGATGGCGAAATCGTGGAGCTGTCACGATTTATCAGAGGTTCACGATTTATCGCGTTCTTACGCCGTTCTCATTTCCCTTGTTAAGTGATGCCTGCGTCTGAAAATTGCGTTGCGTGGTTGGACGCAGCCATCGGTACAGAGCAGTGAAGTTTTCATATGCGTGTCCAGCATGCTGGGTGGCAACGAACTTCGGTCATCAACAAACTGTCGTAGAAACGTTCAACCGTCATTGCACGTTGCAGCTCGGAATCCGCTTCCACGAAACCCATCAAATAAACTATATGGCAACATATTCTGTCCATAGAGAATTAGCTGCTTGCTTTACAGCAAGGTACAGCAAGGAAAACCCAGTGGTCCGCTTCTGACTCGCAGTACATTAACCAATCGAAGGCATGAATAGAAAAGTAATTGATAGCGGTCTGTCCTAATGCTGGGAACCCCCACGGGGCAATTTGCGTGCTATAATGAGCCAGCACGACCAGTTAATAGGTCTTTGCCTAGCTATTAGTTCATCCATATTTATTGGAGCCAGCTTCATAGTCAAAAAGAGAGGCTTGCGTATTGCTGCGGCGCAAGGATTAAGAGCTGGTGCGGAGGTGGTAGCTGTTACCGTAGCCGGAGCGGGGCTAACGCTATGGAACCCGAACAGGAGCCGGAGGATTCTCTTACCTAAAGGAGCCAGTATGGTGGGCCGGAATGTTGTCCATGGTCGTTGGCGAGGCAGCCAACTTCGCAGCTTACGCATTCGCACCCGCGATCCTTGTGACGCCACTGGGGGCACTGAGCATCATCATCAGGTGGGTTTCCTGTCGCTAACTGATGATGTTTCAAAACCCTCCTTCGGTGCTGAGGTCCTGGGGGGCCTTTCGCAGTGCTATACTTGCACACATCGTCCTACAAGAGAAGCTGAACATGTTTGGCAGCCTGGGATGCTTGCTCTGCATCACGGGGAGCATGACAATCGTCCTGCACGCGCCACCGGAGCGGCAGCTTGACTCCGTAATTGAGGTTTTCCAGCTGGCGATGCAGCCGGGTGAGCTCTAGGGGAGGGAGGAGGCTGGGCAGAGCTGTGGGTGGGCGTTGTGGGGACGCGTCCTCATGGCTGCAGAGACGGGTCCGGTTGCTCGGGGATGCACAAACCTTACCCCGTGAACCGCCATGATGTCGTACCATGATGAGGGCGCGTGTTGAGTGCGTCCGTCCGGGTGCTGTCGCCGCAATGTTGGGAGCCGTGCTCCTGTGATGCCTCGTACCATGTAGCATGCCAAGAACGCATCAACCCAGCGCAACCGTAGGACGCCGCGCCTGACACAGCTCGCACCACCGCCCCTCCACTCCCTGCGCAGCGTTCCTGGGGTACGCCGTGTTCTCGGTGTGCGTCATCATATTCCTGATCCTCTTCGTTGCGCCCCAGCACGGCACCACCAACATCTTTGTGTACCTGGGCATCTGCTCGCTGGCCGGCTCCCTGTCCGTGATGAGCTGCAAGGTGGGTGGGCAGGCCGCCACGCGGCGTGGAGAGGTGGGCCGCCGGGTCCTCCAAGGTGTCTCCTGGACGGAGACCCAGTTCCGGTCGACGGCTGACCAGGGCCACGCAGTTGGGCTTGCCCGTTGATGTGCTCGTGCCCCGTAAGTGTGCTGTGCGGGAACAGCGCCGGCGCTGCCATGTTCCGGTGGCCCGCGGCTGTGGCCAGGCACGGGACCAGGTGCACCAGTTGGAACAGCGGATTTGCGGGCATAGCGCCCAACTTGTGGGCGCTCGCCGTTTGGCCCTCAATTGCACACCGCCGTACGATGGATGCCGTACAGCGGTGCCCTGCAGTACCGGTTCGACTGGCTATAACACGATGAATGTCGATTGCCTGAGGTATGAGAAGGGTCCGTGGAAAGGTAGTCCAGCAGCTGAAGGTTGCTCTCGGAACCTGGTTTCCCATTGTGCAGGCTCTAGGCATCGCCCTTAAGCTGACGTTTCAGGGAGACAATCAGCTGCTGTTTGGGGAGACCTACGTTTGCATAACGGTGAGTGCGCAGAGGGGTGTGAAGTAGGTGGACAGCTATTTCCCTCCCTACGGCCGCGTGAAGATGCGGGCGTCCAGGGCTAGCACCAAGCGTGGGAGGTGCGCATGGAACGTGCCTTTCGTGACGGGATGCCGAAACCGTGGCGCGGCCTGTTGTTCATGGCATCAAGTAGGACCGCGTGCCCCTGTGATAAGATATTCAACTCCTGGGGCGCCCCTGTCGCACGTGACTCCCCGCCCGCCAGGTGGTGGTGGTGTGCGTCATGACCCAAATGAACTACCTCAATAAGGCGCTGGACCTGTACAACACTGCAATCGTGTCACCCGTCTACTACGTCATGTTCACATTGCTGACCATCCTCGCATCCATCATCATGTTCCGGGTAAGGTGCTGCGGAGATGCTGTGCGTGTGTGCAGCAATCGTGCCGTAGTAGGTAACGCCCATTTCCACCAGACAGAGTACCACGTTGGCTCCTCGAAGTTTTGAATGTGTGGTATTGTGGCCATCATACTGCAGGCCCTTGCGTCGGCGTTCGGCCGCCCACTCATTCGGCTTGCCGCTTTCGCAAACCAAATTACAACGAAGTCAAAACATGCGCCGTGTGGTCGGTATGGCCTGCCTAATCTTCCCGGGGGACCCCGCGGGAACACCCCTCCCTCCCCCAAACACTTAACACAAATGGAAAGAAAGAGCACACCACACAGCATGAGCATTATGTTCAAGGTGCTTGCTGCAGGACTTGAGGTGTCGCCCATGCAATCACCGCGTTCACGTCCGCCAGTCGCCCGAGTTCTGCTCCACTGCAACGCCTAGCACGCCGTGTGCCCTGCCATGCCTGCCTGCCTGCCCGCTCGCCCGTCGATGCCCTGCACCAAACCAAACCATCCTGTCGCAGTACAGCCGTACAGCGCCACAGTGAGCATCCCCCGTACACTTCACAAATCACAATGCCCCCCCCGTCACAGGACGTCCAAAGCGTGGAGCAGGTCCTCACGGAGGGCTGTGGATTCGTCACCATCGTCGCGGGGACTTTCCTACTGCATGCCACCAAGGACATGGACGTCTCGGTGGCAGACCTGGGCCGGCTCATGAAGGATAAGGATTCCACCATCGGCATTCTGTCACCCGCGCACCCGCAGCGGCGCGCTCTGTTGGATATGGACGAGGGGACGCCGATGCTCGTGCATTCAGTGGACGTGGAGGGTCCAGGAGGTGGAGAGGGGATGCTTGTGGGTGGCGGCGGCAGCACCAATGGCCGTAAGATGGCAGGACCGAAGCGGTGATGCCGGCGACTGGCCGCCGGCATGCTCTGCCGGTTAGCGGGCAGGTCGCCCAACCGTCATTAGCCTGCTGGGTGGCGCTGTGCTGGTGTGGCCGTGGAAAGTTGTTCTGGTCATCCGTCCGCGCCAATCACCCGGTATTGCTCGCTGGTAGGTATCTGGACTCACAACTGACGTTTAACGAATGAAGAGAGATTGTGCGGACTACCTCTGATGTTTTATGTTACTGAAGGCATTGAAGGGGCGCAAGAGAGTCGCATGCCCCACAGCACGCCGAGGGGCTCCTGGCTCCTGCTGCTGCATGCCAGGGGGGCTGTGTACCTCGCCCAGCACTTAAGCTGACGCTGCTGGATCCTGAATGACTATGAGGACGAAGTCGTCCTCTGCGATGTTGGTGTGACGGGAGGGGAGGGGATGGTGTGAGTAGCAAGTGACAACGTTACCCTGGTTCAGGTACAATACGCGGTGGCCAAGCACCCCGGAAACGAGCCCTGCCATTACAATCGTTACTTACTTGCCGCTACCATGATTTCGTGTTTAAGGGAGCGGATACGGAGGAACTCGAGGTCGTTCTGTCAAGGGTGATGTGGCGGAGTGGAATGCATACGTGTCAGCAGTGCTTTGACCATACGCCAGTTTCATATGCACGGCCACGAAACCCGAACCCGAAGAGTACTCGGGTGGCACACCTGTGGGTCCAAGTCCCGGACGAGATTCCGTGCAAGGTCCGCCAAGCTGGGTATCAAGTCCGCGTATTGCTTTGTCATCGCGTCCTGGACCACAAGAAATTGTTCGTAACCATTCGTAGACTTGATCATTAGGTGACTGTTGGCAAGCGGAGCCCAACTCACATGCTCGAACGTGCTTCGAAGGGGGACGCCCTGGTGGTTGACGATGATGACGCCAATCACACCCTGTAAATAAGTGTAGTGTCAAGATAGTTCCAAGGTTCTGTATTACAAAGCGCTCGAGCGAATACCTTGTGTCCCTGAATTCTGGTAAGAGTTGACTCAATATCCGACTGCGAAAAACACAGCACGACGTAAATCAAATGCTGTAAACATTGAGGCGGAAGCTTGGGATGCATACCATGGTTTCGCGTTTGCTCCCGCGGCCGTGAAGTTACATACAGGTGGTATAGGAGTTATATACAAGATAAATTGACAGTTGTATAGCGAGTGTGTGAGTCAAAAACGCGCCTTCTGTGCCGTTCTTGGCAATTTTCCCTTAAAGCGTTCGTACAGTCCGTACATGCTCTCGAAAATGTTGACAATGACTGCATCGCGTCATTTTCACGCAGCTTTTGACCGCTTGGTTTCTGACAGCTCAGATTGAACACAATCTTCCTGACGGTTGGAATGTGTAAGCGCTTTGGACTGCTCACATTTGAAGGAGCAGCTACCTTAGAACACTCCTGATGGCCAGAGAAACACTGCGACAGTGCCTGCATATTGATCGAGCTTCTCTGGCGGATGGGTCGCTTCTCCTTAGCTTGCACCCCGACGGGTGAGCGCCCTTATTTAGTTTTGCAGCACCGGCGAAATGAGACGGCAAGCGGCAACATGTCTGAAATGGTCGAGGGACGTGTGGGGGTCTTGACGTTCACGGACAAGGGATGTTGCGAAGGGTGACGTCGTGACGGGCACATTGCGTTGAGCAGAGGTTCTCCCACCTTGACCGCACAAATCCGAATTCGCACACCCGGCAAAAAACCTCTCATGTGCAGGAATTGATACGCCGGGATCCCGAAAGCACCTAGTACTATGCCATGCACGGCAATCCAGCGTTCCCGTGCGTTCCGGTCCGCCTGCAACGACACGACACGCCGGGGCTTCCCGATTCTGCCCCCGCAGGTCTCGCCTCGCGGCCGCTCGGGGCCAGACGGTGTGCATCTGTCCATTGCTGCCCGTCCCCGCTACGGATTCCGGCCGGCCAGCAAGCTCGGCGGAGGGCGTCCATCGGGCGCCGGGGACGCAGCAGCAGCAGGTGCCGCAGCAGGAGGAGCAGCAGCAGCAGCAGCAGGACAAGCAACAACAACAAGACGTAAGATGGGCCGTGCTCCAAGTGCTGACCAGATCACTGCTGGCTTTCACGCGGGGGCCCTACGCAGCGGCCAGTCCGTGCACCATGCCTCATCCATTTCCCCGGTGTGACCCCCCGGGTCGCACGCAGGGCCGGGTTGGCGCCCCCACAGGCGCGAGCCGCCATCTAGACCCCTGAGGGCTGCGATATTCAATGGCTGCAAGAAAACACGCCCCAGCAGTGCCCGTCCCCAGCTCACCAAACTCCAGTTACCCCGGGCTGCCCCCAAAGCAGCGACGGTGGCCCCCGGACGGTGGCGACCGGGAGCCCAGCCGATGTCCAGTCACTTCCATGCCGCCTCGCACGCCGGGTCTCTGGCTGTACACACACATTTTCATTCCATCCCAAAGTTCCCGCCCCGCTGGCGTCCCTGCGGGCCCCTCCGTCCCTCCAGGCCCTTCACGAGCGCTGGCGAAGCCATGCCGCAGCGGGACCCAGCGGCAGCGACAGCGGCGGCGTCGGGCGGGGCCCTCCGCTGCGCCGTTTCGCCTGCCCCGCGCCCAGCTGCCCTCCCGCCACGTCGCCCGACGACATCACGGCGTTGACCTGGCTGGCTTTCGCCCGGCCGCCGCCGCCGACGACGACGACGGCGGCGGCGGCGCACCCGGAGGCGGCGGCGCGGGGACGCAGCAGCGGCGGCGGCGGTGGGGGTGCCGGCGCGCCAGCCAGCCGCGAGGGACAGGCGGGCCGGGCGGCAATGGAACGGCGAAGGACCAACAGCGCTGGCGGCGGTGGCGGCGGCGTGTTCGCGAGCATCCAGGTACGGCACGGAGCGATACATCGCTTGGGGCGCGTCGCGTGCGGCCATCCAGGGTAAACGTTCCTCGGGGGCGCACTCCAAGACGCTGAACTTCGCTTCTCGCGTCTCGGTTTCTGTTTTACACCATAACATGTAGGGTCACGGACAATGTTGTGGGCGCTGCTGTGCCCCTTGCATGTCACTCGTGCACTCCTCCTCTGCCTGCAACACGAACGCCCGCAGGTCATGATGGAGGACCACGAGTTGCAGCGTCAGGAACAGGCGGCGGCGGCGGCGGCCGTGCCGCCGCACCCGCACCCCGGCTACAGCCTGGTGGTGCTGCTGTCTGGCACCCGGAGCGGGGCGCTACAGCTGCACGACGCGGACAGTGGCGCGGTGCTACTGCGGCAGCAGCTGCACCCCGGGCCGGTGGTCAGTATCTCGGTGCGGACATGGCGGATGGGTGAGTTGAGAGTGCGCGCGGAGGTGCTGGTACGGTAGCTGTACGACAACCATAGCGGGTACGGTACGGCATCAAAGTCAAAAGGGCCGTCTGACGTGTCATGCGCGGGTATGTGACGTCGGCGATGGCCATGGGGCTTGGCTGCAAGCGGCGGGCGGTTTGCGGTACGCGTCTGCGGAAGGTTGCGGAAGGTTGCGAGCCTGCGATTCGATTCGGCCCTGCCGGGCTCTCCGCGGGTGAATGGTCCATCCGGATGCATGGCCGGCCTCGACGAAGCAGGATCCGGCGTGTTGCGCGGACCGGGTCGCGAGGCGGGCGGGCGGGCGGGCTAGCGGCCGGCGCTCCCTCACCACCTTCGCGCGGCTCGTCGGCCATGCTCAGGGGGCCGAGCGTCATGGCGTCATCAGTGGGGTCTGGGGGGATGGCCGCAAAGTGGCTTTGCCGTTACGGCATAGGGCGGGTCGCGAGGCGGGCGACGTGCCCTCTCCCTCCGCCCTGCATATTCGCTCTGGCAGCAGCGCAGTATAAATATGTCTACCAATTTCCTATATTCCCCTCCGCCCTGCAGGACTGAACCCCACGGAGGCGGTGGAGGATGTGACGGTGGGCTGGTCGGATGCGGTGGCGCGGCTGGCGGCCTGGGAGCTGCGCGCGGCGGCCACCACCTGTTACGCGGCGGCGGTCGCCGCGAAGGCGCGCGCGCGGGGCCAGGGGGCTGGCGGCAGCGGCAGCGGCGGCATGGGCAGGTGAGGCGATGCGAACGCGAGGAGGGTCATCCGTGATAGTTGCAACATCCAGGATTATGAGATCCGCTGTAATGCGGACCGAAGGTGCAGTAGCTGATGCCTGGCGGCCCGGGGCAAGTCGCAGCCACCTCACGACCACTCTCCTGTGGGCTGGGCTGGGCTGGGCTGGGCTGGGCTGGGCTGGGCTGGGCTGGGCTGGGCTGGTGAGCTCCCCTCCACATTTCCTCCCTCATCTCACCCTCCTCGCGCGCCTTGAACCTACCCTACCCTACCCTACCCTGCACCTTCCCGGCGTCTCCGCCCTCGCGGCCGCCGCCTCCCACAGGTTCGGGCTGTGGGGCTCGTCATCCGCCGCTGCGGCTCCCGCCGGCCCCGACATCAAGCCGCTGGCGTTCCAGAAGTGGGAGGTGCCGCCGGGCGCCGCGCGGGGCCGCAGCTGCGCCGTGTGCTGCGGCCAGCGGCCTCGCGACCTGTACTCCCTGCTGCAGGTGCGGCTGGGTGGGTGGGGGTGGGGGTGGGCGGGTGGATGGGTGGGTGACTTGTTCTCTCTGCTGCAGGTGCGGCTGGGTCGGCCGTCGGGTGTGGTGTAGTTGGGGAGGTTGGCCAACCTGACCCAACCCAACCCAACCCAACCCAACCCAACCCAACCCAACCCAACCCAACCCAACCCAACCCAACCCAACCCAACCCAACTCTCACCGGGCGCCGGATCGACCCGTGGGCCGGCCGGTGGCTGTGTCGGTACGTGTGCCGCGGCTGCCGACCGGATGACCTGGGTGAATGAATGATAAGCGTTACAGCGGACCCCAAAGGGATCAACGGTGTATACCAGGGCACGGTGACTTGCTGCCTTGCCGGTGCCCACCTGCCGCCTCCCCTGTTTGACCCCTCCCCCGGCCGGCCCCCTCCCACCCTGTTCCGTGTTCCCGTACCCGGGTCAGGGCATCGGGTCGTTGTCGCCAACTGCCACGGGGAAGACAATCTTTCTGACGGGTAGGTAGGTGGTTGGGGTGGTTGGGTGGGAGAGAGGGGTGCAGATGCCGATAGCCCTATGGTCGGAGGCCGTCCTGGGCGGCGGTCGGAACGGTTCCTTTCCTAAACACACACACATATCCCGTTTCACAGCCCGGGGAAGTCGCCAACCTGTCATCGGGACCGTGCGGCGCTGCGCTCCTGACGAAATGCGGTGCTCGCGGTGCTATAGACGATTGTTGATCGGATGGTATCGGTTCGGATCGACTGCCCCCGGCGGGGTGGTTGGGTGGGTGCACTTCGTGAAGTCTCCGCGGCTGCGCGGCCGCCGCACGGCGCAGGCGGGAACCGGCCGGCGTGCCTGGCGGCGCTGGAGGTGGACGAGCAGTCGTCGGGCGGCGGCGGCGCACTGTCGTACATCAGCTCCGTCGCCACCAACGTCTGGGGACTGGCGCGTACGGCACGCAACGTGGCGGCGGCGCCGCTGTCGATTCGGGGCGGTGCGTCCAAGGACTGATGTGGGACTGAGGGGATATCATGCCGAGAGGGGATTCGGGGGTTGAATTAAAGAAAGAAACCCGAAAGAAAGAAACCCGAAAGAAACCCGAAAGAAACCCGGGAGTCGGGGGATTCGCTGTGACCGGGTGGGCGGCGGGCCGGCTGTACGGCAAACGTGGCTGTACGAAAAACCACGCTTCCGCGATGGCAGCCATCCGGCTTCAGTCCCCACGACTGCCAACAGCACGTGAGACCGCGTGGGGCTCTCCCTCCATCGCCGCACAGTGGACCCCACACACCTGCGGAGGAGTTTCGGGTTAGTTGTCTGTAGTGGGCAGTTGCAAGTTGGTTATGTAGTTGCCTTGGCATGGGGGGCTCTCTCCCATGAGAGCCTCTGGCCAGGCCTTGGTAAGGCCTTCGCGGGTTTGGGTTCGGGTTACTGTCTAGGTCGGGCGGGGTTCCTCGTTTTCGACTCCGCACGGACGGCCACTACTTCCCGCGCCCTCCCCCCCGCGGGGGTCCCGCAGGTCTCAAGTACTTGGGGCTGACCGGTGGCGGCAGCGGCGCAGGGCCAGGTGGCGGTGGCGCCGCAGGCGCCACGGGCGCCGCCGCCCCACTGGCCTCCTTCCCCGACCCCACGGCCGGTCAGCGCCAACCTGCCACGGGGATGTGGCGGCAGTTCCGAGACGACGGGCGGGTGGTGCTGTCGCTGGCGCCGGCGCCCCATGGGTCGCTGGTGGCGGCGGTGGATAACCTGGGGCGGCTGCTGCTGGTGGAGGTCGGGGCCATGATCGTCAGCAGGATGTGGAAGGTACGACGACGTGTGCGGCATTTGCCGTACCATCAATTCTTCCAGGGAGGACGCGGAGGGGGCGAGGGACTGCTGTTTGTGCTGCCCCGGGGCTGCTTGCGTCAAGTGTTGTTTTGTTTTGTCATTGCCGGGAAGGGGTTGTGTGTGGAGGCGGCGGTCGATGGCGTCCAAAGAAGCGAGGATCTGTGTCCGCGCACCGATGGATCGACGGGTCGGGGTAAGATGACCGCTCCGGTGGACTTCAGCTCGTTACGGCAGCCGGTTATTGGTACTGCACGGTGCCATACTTGTCAAGGATACCGTACCGCAAGGAGCAGGACGGATCGCGACACACGGATGTCTGTCTGTCTGTCTCCTGGCTGTCGCTGTCGCCTGTGGCCGCAGGGGTACCGGGAGGCGCAGGTCGCCTGGATGGAGGTGCCGCTGCGGGGCGTCCAGGACTTCCTCGAACGACAGCGGAGGGACCGCCGCCGGGGCGGCTGTGAAGCCCAAGACCCGCCGCAGGGGCCGGGTCCGAGACAGGGACCGCGGCAGGGGCCGGGGCAGGGACCGCAGCAGGGGCCGGGGCAGGGACAGGGACCGCAGCAGGGGCCGGGGCCGGGGCAGGGACCGCAGCAGGGGCAGACGCGTCAGCCAGCGGGTGACGAATGCGGAGGTGCTGGCCCGGTAGGTGCTGGTGCTGGGATGGGCCGCCCGGAGGGCCCCGCGGAAGCGCACCAGCAGGGCAGTGAGGAGGACGGCGCTGGGCCGGGCCCAAGCCAGCTCGAGGGCTGGCAGCGGACCCATGGGTCGCGCTCGGGGGGTACGGCTGGACAGACCGCAGCCCCAGAGCTCGTCCCGCCCCTCGTTCCGCACCACGGGCACAGCGCCCAAGGGGTTGCCGGCGGTGGCAGCGGCGGCGGAGACCGAGACCCAGACCCGGGAACAACTGATGTGGATGGGAACGAGTACGTGTTGCTTCTGGCGGTGTACGCGCCGCGGCGCCAGACCCTGGAGCTGTGGTTCCCGCTCCAGGGGGAGCGGCTGGCGGCGGTCGCGGCGCCCCCGAAAGCCCGGTTGCTGCAGCGGAGTGGCGGCGGCAGCGGTGGCGGAGAGCTGGGGACGTGGCGCGTCGCGGATGCGGCCAGCGCCGCGGCCCCGCCCATGTCCCCCACCGGCTGCATGATGTGTTTCGCGGGCACGGCGCCGAGGCTGGGGCTGGATGTGAGCCTGGAGGACGGACAGGCTGAGTGGCTGGGCGACGGGGTGGAGCTTTTGGATGTGGGATCGGTGTTCGGGCTGACATAAATCGCTGTGGAGTTGCGGTGGGGTTCACCGGCGCCTGGTGGTGATTGTAAGCCCCTGACCTACGTGGTGGGGTATGCACCCAACAGTGACAATGCCCTGGCGATAAAAATCGCAAGATGGTCAGGTTTGGAGTCCGCGTCAGTAGAAGCGCGTTGACAGTGATACGACCACCCGGCGTGCGAACTGGCAAGTCAGTGGCTGCCGCACAGCTGATGAACTCCTGCAGTCAAATTGTTTCAAAGATTTCTTCGGCATTGTCGCTTTCAGCACAAGGCGGGACCTGATCAGCACAAGGGTAAGACTTTCGCACATGGCTTGATTATATTGGTCAGAAGTAATGCTTTTTATACCAAATAATGCATATATATAGAAGAAGTGCATTGCAAGGCACCCATCCGCCCTTCATGCATGTTAACGGCCTCAACGAACCTGCTCCAGAGCCGCAGTGCGCGGGAAATTTCGAGCTATATGAACCATTTAAACACATCTTACAATTACGTGCTCGCAATTGAACACGTCACATCGTTGCGTCTCTTGCGTTGTTTTTCGTCCACCCGTAGTTATGGAGGTCCTCACTGAGGTGAACCGCAACATCGCTGCGGAAGCGAACCTTTCAAGCGGAAAGCCCGCAAAGATGCCCCGTCTGGAGCCGGCTGAGGACAAGCTGCTTGTCAAAAAGCTGTCGGACAAGGCGACCCTGCCAAAACGTGGCTCCGCAGGCGCAGCAGGCTACGATTTGGCAAGGTGCGCCCCGCTCTGAAGCTTCACCGATTATCTAAAACTTAGCGAATATAATTCCTCTGAATTGCCGCGTTCTGAATGCTGTGCAGTGCGGAGGACGCAGTCATCCCGGCCCGCGGCAAGGCGCTCGTGAAAACGGGCATCTCCATCCGCGTCCCCAAGGGCACCTACGGCCGCGTGGCCCCCCGCTCGGGGCTCGCATCCAAGAACTTCATTGACACCGGGGCGGGCGTAGTCGATGAGGACTATCGGGGCAACGTGGGCGTCCTCCTCTTCAACCACTCGGACGTCGACTTCCCCGGTGAGCATACGGGCGGGGGACCTCATGGGCTCCCCCGGGGGGACGCACCCGAGCGTCTGTCTGTGATCAAACGGAGGGACACGAGGGCTGACATCGCAGATAAAAATAGCGACCTGAGGGAACAGCATTTGGGTCTGGCCGCCTTGCCCGTGCTGCGACCGCTGCCGTTCCACTGGAACCCGTGTCATGCCGCGTCACTGGCTTCGTTGGATACCCTATCACAGCCGTGTCGCACTAAAACTCTCTTACTATCAGCAAGGCACTAGGCAGGGCGGGTCCCGACCGAACTGGGTCGTTGACGCATCGTCGCAACAGCTGCGTCGATCATTGCTGACAAGGATGGCCCTCCCAGAGGGTGCTGAGAGCCTTGCCTTGGGCGATCATTGCGCTGATTGCGGTGTGGGCAGCCCGCTAATTCGTTCGGAGCTCGCCCCTCGTCGTTGCCGCCTTCCGTACTCCTCATCGCGACACCACGGATACCTCCTGGGTGTCATCATCCTCTCCCGGATGCCAACCATTCATCCAGCCATTCAACTCCGCCCATGGACCTGACTCGCAACCTCGCTGTGCACCCCCCTCCCGCTCGTTCTTCGGGTTTTATTTCTTTTTTCAATTTAACCCCCCTCCCGCCGACCCTCCTCGCAGTCAAGGTGGGCGACCGCATCGCGCAGCTGGTGCTTGAGAAGATCGCCACGCCAGACGTGGAGGAGGTGGAGGAGCTGGACGCCACCGAGCGGGGAGCGAACGGCTACGGGTCCACGGGCGTGGCTGCCGCCAACTAATGTCGGGATGCTTCATCGTGCATGCCAGCTTAGTGGATTCCCTACTGCGCTACTGGATTTCGGGCTTGATTGTGGCCGGGTGGAGCGGGCGGCAGGGACACACCGGTTAATCTGGTGGCCCTGTCGAGTGACGGCGAGTGGTATGGCAGCCGTGGAATGAATGAATCAGGACGAATGTACAATACTGCTAGATGCAGCTCTCCGGTCGTAAAATTTGGGTACCCCGGCTCACCAAGGGGTGGGTGTGTTGCAGGTAGCGGCACGCAGGCTGGTTGACTGTCGGCGGGCAGCAGTGTGGTGGTTGCATGGACGCCACACCCTGTCAGAAATCCTAGGCGGGCCCATGAGTCTGTACTTCATTTAGGAGCAGGACGTGGTGATTTAGGATCAGGACGGGTGATTAGCAGGGTGTTTTGTCAGGGGCTGCCGTCGGGCCTGTTCGCCGATCCTCTGGTGACTCCCCGTCAGGCTAGGTAAGCGCGTGCCTTACACTGGAGATATCACTGGAATTCTGAATTCTCTCAAGAGATGGAGTTCGACGGAGGTGTCAGCGGGTCTGCGTCGTTGATTCGAGCGGGAGGCAGGACCTCAAGCAGCGTGCGACCGTGACAACTAGGATTTGCGTGCACGAACTTGTGCAAACAATCCTCTGCTGTGATGTTTTTGCTTTAGTACAGGCAGGTTGGGCGTGCTGCCTCGGTGTTATACGACATGGAGGTAGGCTGCAGGTGGCAAATGCACTAACTTCACCGCAGCATGTGTAATCAGTTTACCAAGAGTGTCCGATTATTGGCAATAATCGAGTTGCCTGTAGATTGCCTTCATAAATCAAAACGTCGAGAAAATTAGCCTAGAAAGCCAGTTTGCAAGCCATCTTGACCGAACGCTTTTCAACATGCCCGTCCAAACAAAAAAGCGATGCCCAAGTCCTCATGTTCTCTTACGGTCTGCAATTACAAACTGAAAAACCGTGCACCCTTGTAATTGTGGAACTACCTGGGAGCTAGCAATGCAAGTTTAATACGAACGAACTATCGCCGAACGTTCCGCCTTCGCAGCAGGTTCCTTCGCGGAGCATACCGAGTGAACGAAAATAGTTCATGAGGCACTATTCCGCCGCCTTCCGTACTTGTACAGGAAAAGTTCTAGCTCAATTCTCATTAGCAAAAATTTATTATTGGATTGTACGCACAATAATCAAGATGGTCTGTCTATCAGTGACTGTTTCGGGAGACTGGACGATGGCGGCTCGACTTAGTCAGTCGGCGTGTGCCGGCGCGTGCCGCGGTGGGCGATGCACACGTCCGCGCATGTTGCCAGACCTGTAGGTGAAAATCTTCTTGCAGCTTGTCAGACCTCCATACTCCTGCTTTTCAGCACGATGGTGTCAGCAGGACAGGTGATTGATATTTTTCCGTTGCTCGCACGTTGGTCCTGCCATCCATGTATGTTCTGTCAACCTTCTTCCGTCCTTAGCTGCGCGTGCAATCACGCATAGCACACCATGATTGGGAATACTCATAAACCGCATTATTCAGCGCCGTGGCATCTTGCCTGCGTCGCTGTGTTGCTTTCAGCGTTCATCCATCCGACGCTGCAGTACCCGGACCTGATAGAGGAGATTTCTGATTGCGCGGACCACCCAACGAGACCCGAAGTATATCCGCACCACTGGTTTGTCCTGCCAGATCCCGCGGGGACGTCATGGACGGCCGTCCTGGACGACGAGCTTCTCGACAAGTACCTGTGCCCTGGTCGCACCCACACTATCACGGTACGACACAACAATGGCCGCCTTCGGGCTTCCGGCTTTTACGGTTTGCGTTGACCGACGACGAACGGCCCGAAGGCCGCGAGGGACTAGTTGGTTGCACAAAGGCCCCCTGTGGCCACTCAGCTGCACAGGATGAAAATGGGGCAGACCCAGGTCGAGTCGGGGCGGGGTTGAGTAGCGCTTTCCCGGGTTTTGCTTTCTCCGTACAAGAGTGTGACTGAGTCAGGTCCCTAGGGACCTCAGCCCGGTCATTGGTGACAGCCCGAGCCTCGTCATGATGCAACGTTCTGGGTGCTGATTCGGGCTGGTTGATGCGTCTGTGGTTAGAGCCTCCGAACCATGGGACCCGTCGAGTGCCACGCCAGCTATACGTCCGGCGGCTGCCAAACAACATCGTGGGTGGACATGTGGGCACACATGGACGTGCTGGAACGGATGGAACGGATGCAAAGCTGCCGTATCGGTGTGAGCCAACGGACACAGCTGCCTGGGCCTTACATGTCTCTTCAAGTCCAGTTATCATTAACGGGCTGGTGTCGGCGTCATCCAAACACGTTCGTGCCATACATCACGTGCACGACATGCAACAAAGTCTCACCAGTGATGCACACATGCACACGGGCCTGGGCGGTTCTGGGCAGGTTAAACACAATAAACACATACATCCACACACCAGCGACGCCCGTACTGGCGCCGCTCTGCCACCACCGCGGGCGCAGCAACGTCCCCCGACGGCCACCCCGCAATGCCGCGATGCCGCAAACTCGCAGCATGCGGCCGGTGCGGCCCGACCGGCTTCCGCACATCACGGCTTCCGTCCATGCCGTACATCCGTACACACCCGACGATGCATGCATGCACATGCACATGCACGCGCTGCTGCCTCATGCGCAGGTGTCGTACAAGGCCAGCAACGGCGCGCCCGACAAGCGGCGGTCCCTCTTGACATCCTCCCTGGGTAGTCTTCGGAGCGTGGACGGCGCCGACTGGGCGCCGGGAATCCTCCTGTACCCCGGGTGCGAGAACCGCATGATCCTGGCACCTCACGGAAACTCCCTCCCTGGACACATTGAGGTACGGCATTAAGAAGCGGGCGCGAGGTCGGTACGGCGTACGGGAACGTGGTTGATGTGGGGAGGTGGCGAGACACAGGACACAAGCAAGACGTGAGACCCACGCCTGCCCTCCGGGTGTCGTACGGCAGGATTATGACGTAAGGGTCCTAGTTTACAGGGATTCATGGTGCTGTGGGTGTGTTCCGCCAGGCCTGTAACGCGCACTGTTCATGTGGCAACACGCCTGGACCGCAGTTTGGTTGGGGCGGGTGGGCGTGTGCGGCGTGTGCGGCGTGTGCGGCGGCATCGCGCGTGCTCAACGGGGCCGGTAGGCGTCCACCGCTGCAATGCGGAGCTGAGGGGAAGAAAGGAGGCGGCTGCTGCATGCCCCTTCCTAACGAGGCTCAAGGTCTAAGCCCGACTTAAATCGTCTGCAGATTGTATCCATCGCATATGTATGTGACGGTCTGTCTGACGAATCTTCCTCCCCGCTTCCGTGACTGCTGCCCCCCCTTACCGGGTGGGCCCCCCTTTGTACGACAGTCGGACGAGGACATCTTCCCGTCGTACACCGTGGCGCTGACGCTGCCGTGCAGCTCGGCGGGGAAGACGGTGGTGCTCACCTCCTCGTCCGCCACCCACGAGTGCCTCACCAATTGCGGGTACTCGAACATCCTGTGAGTCAGCATTAGTTTAGCATTAACTCCCATGTTTTGAGGTCGGCTGTGATGCCCATTCGTTCAGGCTTGCTATCTTCCTTGGCGGAAGGTTCTACAAGCTTAGATATGTTCCTCTCAAACGCGCAGGAAAGTTCGATGGATGGTCAGGTCTTTTCTGCTGCGGCAGCCCAAAACGTTCTTGTCAGATCTTTTGATGGGCTAACAAGGGAAGTACAAGGCAACTAGATTAGCCAAAACCTATATCCTTCATGCCCCGATCGCAAATGAGAGGATTGTCACCACACCCACGGGCACAAGTACAGCCAATGCATTATCAATGGCGATCAGAATCGAACCCGCACCTTTAGATCTTTACGACCTTGGAGTATATTTAAGTTCTTTCAATGGTCAGTGAACCACCCCTAGCGCGCAGATCCATCACATGGTCTCCAGCGCCCGGTCGGTCAGTAGCTCAGTACTCAGTCGTCGGTCACCCGGTGCTTTGCGACACTGTCCCGCGACTGGAGGCCTCTTCCGACCGGGTGCCCGATGAGGATGGGGAGGAGGTCCTACGCAGTTTTGTGAAATATCTACCAATTTCCTATACCCCTCCCCTCCCTTCCTGCTGTCCGCACCTACCCCCCGCGACGTGACAGGGTGTCCAACTGGACGGTGCCGGTGAACCCAGCCTGCGCCGCCCCCGCCTGCCGCCCGCCGGGACCGCCGCCGTCTCCTCGACCGCCGCCCTCGCCGCGGCCGCCCTCGCCTCCGCCGCCTCCGCCCGCGCCCTCACCACCCGCCCCCCGGCCCCCGCCGCCCTCCCCCCGACCCCCATCTCCGGCCCCGCCGCCGCTCCTACCGCCTACTAGCCCCTCAACGCCGCTCGACATCACCGCGCCAGCGCCGCCGCCAGCCCATCCCTCGCCGCCGTCGCCCCCGCTTCCTCCGCCGCCGTCGCCGCCGCCGCCACCGCCGCCGCCGCCGCCACCGCCGCCGCCGAGCCCGCGGCCGTCTCCGCCGCCCGCGCGCCCGCAATCTCCCGACCCGCCCGCTGCGCCGCCCTCGCCCCGCCCGCCGCGGCCCTCGCCGGCACCCCCGCGACCGCCCTTCGCCCCCCTATCCCCACTGCAGCTGGCTGGCTCGCAGCGGGATCCGCCCTCGCCGCCCTCGACACCGCTGCCCCCCGCGCCGCCCGCGTCGTGCGCTCGGTCTTCTCTGGGGTACAGCTGCGCGCAGGTGGGGCCACCTAGGGTACCTTCCCGCAGCTCCGAACGAACGAAAACGTGGGCCAGAGGAGGGACCCGGGTGTTGTTGAGTTTGTTGAGGACGGTACATTGCGATGTTTGTCTCTGTCATGTCATTGGGTTGCGCGGGTGTGCGTGTGACTGCGCGGCACACAAAGCGGTGGCCAGCTACCGAACCGGTCTGGTACAGCAAATACAGCAACCTGCACCGTTCTTGGGATGGAGCAGGAAGTAGCCGTGCGGAGGGACGGGAGAGGGCACGGGAGGGCCCTGCGTGCGATACCAGCTGGTGGACACCGCCTACGATTTCTCCGATCCCTGTACGAGTACTGTTACGGATGGATCTGCTGCATGATCACGGCCTGGTTGCTTGTCCCCCTCCCCTTCACTGTCAATGTCCGTACTGTACTGTCCGTACTAAATGTCCGTACTGCTGTCCGTACATGTGCAGGTGTTGGGCCCGGTGACTCTGCACTGGACCGTCGGGGGCGCAGGGCCCCCCGCCAACAAGTGCACCCAGCAGTCGGTCGCGTCACCGGGGCAGGGTTCCACAGCCGGACTGCAACAGCAACAGCAGCAGCAGCAGCAGCAGCAGACGACGACGACGGAGTTGGTGCATTTTGCGGTGGAGGCGAACGTGACGGGTTACGTGTCCCTGGGGTTTCCGGAGAACCCGGCGCTGATGTACGACGCGGATATGATCCTGGGGTGAGTACGGCACTGTACGGCACTGTGGCTGTGACTGTGCGGGTTCACGCAGCCTTTTGGAGCAACCGTTTGCCGTGTGCCGTCAGCGGTACAGCATGATGGTTTAACACAAGCTGCAACCTTCGTTGTTTTGCTGCTGGCAGCACTTTTACTGGCGGCACCTTCTGGCAACGAATTTATGTAATTGCAGCGGATTATAAACGTGAACGGGCGACGTGAACGGAACTTGCAAGGGTCTCGTTAAATATTAAGTGGCGACCCATGGGTTGGTCGTACGGGTGGTTGCAGGTGGGTGGACGACACGGGGCGCGGCTACGTCGACACCTTCCACGTGACGTCGTACGAAATGACGGAGGCGGATATCGTACGGCCGAGCTGGGCGCAGGCCGCGGCGGTGGTGGAGGAGCGCGGCGGCGGCGGGGCCCCGTCGCGTACGACACTGTGTTTCAGCCGCGCGGTTTCGGAGCCGCGAGCGCGGAGCTCGCCCACCCTGGATCCGAGCCAGGTACGTCGCGCTGCGCGCGTGAGCCCCTCCCTGGCCCGGTACGGCATGCAATAGGTCGGTGCACTATTTAAAAGTCTTTTGTGTTCACGGAGGGATGCTGTTCATGGGGGGATATCATATCTTTTTTGATGCAACTCGCAATTAAATGCTGCACGCGCACACACAACGCCTGGAAACGGGCACGGCCGTACGGCTTGGATGGATTCTGAAATCCACCGTTCGGCGCCGTTAAAGCCGTACTCCACCGACGCGTCCTGCGACCACGTCCGCGCCTTTCTCAACACCCCGCGATCCTTTGTCGTTTCCATGTCGTACTGGTCGTACGGGCAGGGCGCCATGAAGTACAGCTGGGCCGTCAGTCCGCAAGACCGGCTTGTGGAGCACCCGCCGGATGGCTTCGGAGCAGGCCTGGTCGACCTTCGCTCTGGAGTGGTTTCGGAAGCGGCGGTGTCGTCCAGCCCAGCGGGTGTCGTACTGGCACACGGTGTGCTGATGGCGGTGGCCTGGGTGCTGTTGCTGCCGCTCGGAGCCATGGCGCCCGCCCACCGGTACGAGGGCGGCCGGATGGGTGGAGCGCCACGTGGTGGTACCGTACAACCGAAAGATCTGGGTTGCTCGCATCCGTCCACCTGCGCTGGTCAACAGGCATCCGTCCCGGCGTCCGCTTCCGCTGCGCGTCAGTTCCAGACAGACCGTGCAGTACGGTAGTACGGAATTGTCCGGTATTATACAGCATTGTACGGCATTGTACGAAATTGTAATGCGCGCCGTGGCGTTTTGACCCTCCGGCCTGCCCCTTGACCCGGCGGCCGCCTCGCCACCCACCCACCCACCCACCCACCCACCCACCCCCCCACCCACCCCCACCCACCCACCCACCCACCCACCCACCCACCCACCCACCCACCCACCCACCCACCACCCACCCACCCACCCACCCACCCACCCACCCACCCACCCACCCACCCACCCACCACCACCCACCCACCCACCCACCCACCCACCCACCACCCACCCACCCACCCACCCACCCACCCACCCACCCACCCACCCACCCACCCACCCACCCACCCACCCACCACCCACCCACCCACCCACCCACCCACCCACCCACCCACCCACCCACCCACCCACCCACCCACCCACCCACCCACCCACCCACCCACCCACCCACCCACCCACCCACCCACCCACCCACCCACCCACCCACCCACCCACCCATCCGCACCCCCAGGTGGCTGTTCGGCGACCGGAAGCTGCGCGGCAAGGCGGTGTGGTACTGGGCTCATCTGGCGCTGCAGCTGGCGGGTTTCGCCACCTTCGCGGCGGGTTTCATCCTGGCCATGGTGCGGTTCAAGCGGCCCCAGCCGGGGAGCCTCAACTTCGTGCACGCCGTCATGGGGTGAGCAGAGCAGTCATGGAAGGGGCCGCGGGAGCGGCGCGGGATGGCGGGTATTTGAAAAAACGAAGAAGGCGGCTGTTGGGAGGGAAAGGGTGTGATGTGTGCCGTGTGTGCTGTGTGGGATCGATGTCCTCCGTGAATCCAGATACAGCAGGGCCACCGCTGGAGAAGTGACCCCGCCTTGGTGGGGGTGGGGGTTCGCTAATAGGGGCGCCATGGTGGCTAACTCCCCCTGAGCGGGCTTTATCCCTTGCCATGGTTGGTTCTCAGGAACGGGGTGGTTCCCTGGTAGTGTGGACCCGGGGAGTGTTTCGGTGCACTTGGGGAGCCTGTCCGGAGCGCCATGGTGGCGTTAGTTCATTTAGGCAGTGTATGGTGAGGAAGCCTCGGCTGTCGCCGGGGCTGTCACCGATGACCCGCGGGGTCCGCTGTAACATCCTAATAATAAGGGAATATCTAGAGAGTTATTTATATCTAGGGTATCCGTGAATCCATATACAGCAGGGAAATATCTAGATGTTTACATCTAGGGTACCGCAAGTGGTAAAACAAGTAAGTGTACGGGCGCCCCATCGCCACCCATCAACCCCATATGACCTGGGTGTGAGTTTCTCACCTGCGACCCAATCAATCACCGCACACCACCAAGGCCTCCCCACCGTTTCCCCACTTGGCCCCAGGTACGTGGTGGCCGGCATGGCGGGCCTGCAGATCGTCCTCGCCTTCCTGCGACCCGACCCGGGCACTAAGCTAAGAGAGGCCCTCTGGAACCCCGTCCACAAGACCGGCGGCCGGGCGGCCACACTGCTGGCCTGGGCCACGGTCCTCACCGGCGCCGTCGTGCACCACCAGTCGCTGCACCGCGCGCCGCTCGTGCCGTGGATCGTGCCCGTGGCGGTGGTGATGGGCGTGATGCTGCTGGGGGACGCGTTGCTGCGGGACGCGGGGGCGGGGCGGCGGGCTGCGGCGGCGGCGGCGGCGGGCGGCGCGTCTGGGTCCGGCACGCTGCAGGGGTCACAAGATGCCCAGCGGGCGGCGGGGCGACAGGAGGGGGCGGCAGGCAAGGGCGAGGGCATGGTCAGCGGCAGCGGTGCGGACTCGGAGGACGCGGGCAGCGCGGCTTCCGGTGTGACCCAGGTCCGGATAGCCATCGCGCCGTGCACGGATGCCGGGCTGTGATGAGTTCCGCGCATTGCTTGATCTTTTACCCCTACCTCCAGGCTCCAGCCCTCGAAAGATACCCAGTCGTGCCTGCCGCCCGGTGGCTCCATTTTCTTGTTCATCCTTCCGTTTCGTGTTCGTACATAGATAGCGTCAAGGTGGGCTGCTGTTGCTGCTGCTGCTGCTGCTGCTGCCCCGGCTGCCGCCGCTGCTGCGTGGGATCTTTTGTGCGTTGCGCTGGCGTTGCTCAGTGACGGGTTACTTGTACGGCAGGGTACGGCGGCAACAGTGTTGATTCATTGTCTTGACGGGTCCCGCCCCGAATGACCTGCCGGGTGCGTCGTCTGGAAGCTATGACGCGTTTACCCATGACCGCACAGAGCTCCTTGCCCAGAACGAAAAATAGCTTGCATGGATGGATGGGTTGGGGAGGGAGGGGGCTGATAATTGATGAAGCGCTGCGGCCGAATGAACGGACCCGCAGGCAAACACATATAGTTATTGCGTCCCCGGGTGGCACGCACGGGTGCCGACGGAAGACGACGGGTCCAACGCCCCGGGCGTTTTACAAGAGCGCGCGCGTGCGTTGTGAAGCGCTGTGCATGGCAACACCTACCTCGTGCGAGGTCGTTGCTGCCCTTGGCCCGGTGCATGCATGCGCGCACCATGCATTTGCCATGTGCCATTCCAGCACTCGGGCAGCGTGATTGCATCCTCCCCGGTATGTAGGCAGGTGCAGACTGTGACGGGTTCGTACGCCGGTTTGGTTTTCGTTTGCACGACCACACACAACTTTTGCCATCTTCCTTTTTTGAGTTCGGCAGATAGATCGCGGATAGATCCGGCAAGTCGGTTTTTTAACCATTATCTCTTTCAAGATGGTCTGGGTTAGCTGTGGATGACATTGCAGCGCGAGGAATGAGATTAGGGGAATGCAATGGGATTGGGGGGTACAGTGGGTTGCGGTCGGAGGGTTGTTGGTGATGGCATGTAAGAAATGTCTGCAGGCATGTGTATGTGTGTGCGTGCGCTGACAGGTGGCCTCCGTTGTGATTACTCCGCTGCGTTGGATGGGTTGCACTTGGTTGCATGTCTCAAGCTGCGCGCGACGCTCGTTGGACAGGGTTGGGCACTTTCGTTGGTTCGTTAGATAGTTGATCCCATCTATCGACTTCAGAGTCTTCAGAATACGGGCAGAAAAGTATGTGAGCGCAGCTGGGCTGAGCTGCGCTGAGCGAAAATTGCTGGTCGGGATCGCCGAGACGATCGATGAAACTCGCCCTGTTGGATGCTCTCGTTCGGCGGGCGTATATGTACGTTGCTGTAAATGCCGGTGATAAGAGGTATCGTATTCCTGAAAGATCCCGAACATACGTGCATGCTTGGCTATTACTGACATGCTGCACATACAAAAACGCAACAGGTGAATGTGCGCTATGTGCGTGCGACCCCGGTCGGGTCGCTTACTGTGGTAGAGGGCTGTAGATATCCGTCAGCGGAAACAAATTCAGAACCAGCTTTTGGACCAACAATCGACTAGCTCCCTAACATGCATGTTGATACGTTAGTTGGATCTGGTTGGCTGGCCATCCTCTTCGCTTTATCCTATCTAGACGCAATGGTCGGCGCGGCGCGCCGCAAGGACCGCAGAGATTCAGTAGCGATGAACAGCACAGACTTAGGGAGTATTTGCAAAACGTTCTCCACGATACGCAGCCTGATTGCCTGCTTGCTCACAAAGGCGCACACGACTTACATCAGCACGTACTCCCATCACCTCTCCTTGTACGCGAACAGGCATGATTGCATGCCGGAAGGATGAAAGTATATTTGAAATCATGCATGTGAAATTTTCGCAGCCCATACTCACGGTGTAATCATACCGCAACAAGGATTCGCCGCGTCGCGGCCTATTGCGGCATACATGAGCCAAGCAACTCAAAATATTGATTTTAATTACATCATAAACATTTATCTTTATGTGAGCAAAAAATGTGATTTTGATGTTTCCGCTGCGCACCGGCCAGACTGTTCGAGACATCCAAACGTTACAGCTGAAGGTCTGCATTTACTTGCTGCAATAATTTAAACTCATGAATTTGACTTTTTTGTGGTGCATCTCAATCTTAAGATTCCCTGCAAAAGACCGAATTCCTACAACACAAAGTCAGCGTTACCAAGAGAATCGCACACATGTTCAACACAGACCAAATAAATTCAGAACATTTTCTTAAGCCATAATAAAGTCACATAAAGCGCATGGAGCGCGTGCGATCTGGAGTCCCGAGTCTCCGGCGGCCCCTTCGACGGCTTGTCGGACACACGCCAGCGCAGGCCAGCGCGTGCACTGAACGTACTGATCAAGTACATGGAACTATAAAATGCGGAGAACCACAACATGCCATTTACACCTCGTGCTTACAAAGCGTGTTTACACATTTATACATTATTACGGCTCAGGATGGCGCGACGGACCGCAATGTCGGCATTCGTGATCGCGGCGGCAGCGGTGATGCTGTCGCTGCATGGGGTCGCCGCGCAGCCCACTACCAACAACACGCGCTTTGACGGCTACACCTATGTCTCAAATGTTATCGGATACGTCAACATGACCATGGACTACTGCGACATTCAGGTGCGCGGATGGCTGGGTGCGCGGCCAATTGTAACAAGCTATTGCGGCCCTTTGCGGCCAATGCCATTAACGATGTGTTCGTGAACCTGGAATCCACAACCACAGCCATAAACCCTAAATATATGTTCCCCTTCCTAACATTGCTTGCCTCAACGCCGCTAAACTCAAAAATCCCTCGCCAGGCTCTGGTCGCCGCCGGGAACTTCACTGCGGCCCTGGACATCTACACCACCGGCAAGAACTCCTTCAGCGGACTCTCCCGGCGTACCTTCTACGTGAGTCGACACACCGAGCAGCTGCTGTAGGCGCATATGGCTGGCAGTTCATTTCTTCGTTGCTAACGATGATGGACGTGTCGGTCCAAAACGAGGGATAACTGAATGAATGGATGAACGTTACAGCGGACCCCAAAGGGATCGACGGTGTATACCAGGGCAAGCCCCAGCAGGCCCCACCGCCAAAGGCGGCAAGACACCTCCACACCTCAACGCCGCAATAAAAAACACATCGGGCCATGACCCCACCCAGACAGACCCTGAAGCTAACTGTTGCTTGTATGCGAATGACGGCAGGTAGGGCTCCTTCACAAAAAACCGCTGCACTGTTGCCCTGCCTGTTTACCGCCGTACGTACCCCGTCCCCTCCCGCCCCCTCCCGCCGTGCTTCCTGCCCTTCCCCGTCCCTTCTCCTTCCCCCAGCGCTTCGCGACGTTCGCCCCGGCTGCGGGTGTGGTGGAGCCGCTGCACGACGCGCTCGCGATGGGCCGCAACGCCACCTGGCTGGACACCCTCATCAAGTGAGTGACGGGCTGTTGCCTGTTGGGGATGGACTGGGGTGCGTGGTGAGCTGAGCCTGGGCTGCTTGCGCACTCCTGCGTGAAAACCTAACGAAGAGCATGTCCATGTAGCCAGGAGGTAAAGTACATTTGCTTTTCGGGGGCGTCTTGCTTGGGCTGCTTCCGCCGGGCGGCTGGCCTGACGCGGTGGCTTGTGTAGGTGGCCGTGTTAAACCGCCCAAATGAACGATGCGCACGTTGTCATCCCCACAGCACAGCACAGCACAACCCACATCTTCTTCTAATAGTGTTGTCACGAGGAATAGGGTTGCCATGCCTGTATGGACAGGGATGCCTTCGCCAAGCGCAACGGCACCCTGGCGCTGGGCCTCATCCAGGTGGGCACGGGATGAATGAACTAGCGGACACCAGGGCAAGTCCCAGGATGTAGAGCGCGTCTTGAGTTGGGAATGGTGAAAACACGTCCAGGTTAACACACGTGATTGGTTGCCTGGTTGCACGACGCGTGTTGCCAAACGACTGATCCTGATCCAAGCGCTGCGAGGAAGCCATTCCGACACGATGGCAAACAGCAGCCAAAAGACCTACGTACCGACATGCATTCCTGCACGGCGCGTGCAGGTGGCTGCCCTCAAGTACCTCCTTCACGAGGTGGATGAGGGCTACACCAAGACGGCGACCTACCTGAACGACACCATCAACAACGCCATCCTAATCAGCGACGCCTCCGGTACGTGTGCGCTGGTGCAAGTGCTTTGGGGACAGACAGCAATACACGCGACCGGCTGCATGGTGGGGTTGCCGGGGGCCTCATGGCAGAACCAGCGGTTTGTTGTGTTGTGTTACGCCACGTGCACCCTCGGGCACAGAACCATCGCTGCAAACAAAGATTGTTCTGTACCTCACAACAAAGCTCACGTGCGGTTGCGCGATCCCCCGCACGTACGCACGCAGGTGCCCCCCACAACGTGGACGAGGCCTTTGCGCTGTGGGCGGGCGGCAGCCCCCGGGCCTGTGCCACCCTATCCGGCTGGGCCACCCGGCTGGGCACCGACCTGGAGACCACCTACGTGGGCAGCACCTACCTCAACAACGCGATGACGCTGGCGCTCAACGAGATCCTCGCGTCGTCGCGCAGTGGTGAGGGGGATGGTGGTGGAGATGGTCAGGGGGTGGTGGAGGGGGTGGTAGTAGTTGCGCCGCGCCGTACGAGCGGTGCTGCCCGCTGCACATTCAGACATACACGACTGGACCCGTCGGAATACCCGGTCGGGACTCGGGTCCATTGTAACGGTCACTTCCACTACGACTGCGTAAAAATGTGTCTGACTGCTGTGAGAACCGCATCCAGCGTTTCCTCCAGATTTGCGCTGACAATTGGGTCCTGTCTGTTGCGTCTTCCCGGACACCTGCAACCACCCCTTCCCGGACCGAACCCTGCAGCCAACCTGCCGTCGTACAACTCCACGCGCTTCATGGTCCAGCGCTACATCACGCTGATGGGACTCCAGGGAGCACTCCACTCCGCCTACCGGGCACACGCGGCGGTGGCGTGCAAGCGGCCCGCGGCGCAGGTGGCGGACGCCAAGGTGGGTGCGAGGCTGGGGAGGAGCCGTGGCGGCGGGGTGGAGCGGCCGCCGCCGCCACGACGCAGGGGGATGCAAGGGTTGGGGTGCGGCGGGCCCTGCGGCCCATGCTGGCGATTTATTTCATGTACAAGTCAGTGGCGCAGTGTCGTTCCTGCAGTGGTGAGAATGTTTTGGGTGCTCATGACCCGCGGGGTCCACTGTAACCTCCCTAATAGTGAGGTTGAGTGAGGTCACACGTTGGCAGCTCTCAGCAGCAGGTAGCCTTTACCCGTGGGCTCAGGCCCCGGGGCAATCCTTGCGGCCGGCTGGCTGCTGGTCTCGTCGTTCCTGTCCTCACTGCTGCATTCCAACGCCCCCTCGCGCTCTGCAGGCCACGATCTCCGTGCACTGGACCTACCTGCAGCCGCTGCTGGCGTCGCAGCGCGTGCCCGCTGCCCAGATCCAGAGCCTGCAGCAGGCGCTGTCGGCCAACAACGTCGTCTACCCGACGACACTCACTGCCGTGCGGTACGTCGCATCGGGGAGCGTGTTCACATGTCGGTGCCGGCAGCTGCATGTGTGAAGAAAGAACGTTTGCGTGCCCGTACAGGGTTCATGCACCCCTTACTTGGGGAGCTAGCTAGGTGGGGTTGGAGTAAACCCCTAGGAAATGCCTAGGTCGCCAACCCTTAGGTCGCCAACCCCCTAGGTCGCTCCCCACCCAGCTTGCCAGACCACCTCGCACTCCTTCGTTACCCTTTAACTTAACAGAGCACTCAACACTGCCCACCCTGTCGCCGCCCTAAACCCTGCCCCACCCCCACACAGCGCCGTGGTCACCAGCCTCGGCCGGCGCATGTCCGAGGTGGGCTCGCCCAAGTTCGAACTGGTCACCGCCGGCTGGAACTGCAGCGCGTCGGCCATGCCGGCCCGCCGCCGGTAATCATGCGTGATCAAACTGACAACTGACAACTGCTTGCGCGATTTTGAAGTGGCGCGCTGGCGGGAGTCGCTGATCAGCATTTTCATGAATCTACCTTGCAAAGCCTTAGTGTGATCTGTTGGCTCTGTCGCGCGAATGCAGCTGCCGCGAGGCGTGTGTGTGCGCGTGAGAGGGACCCTGGGTGCTCGTGGAGAGATGCTCGGGCACGATGCCGTGCCCGTGCACGTGTTTGGTGACAGCAGACAAAGAGGTCAGGTATAGCTAGGGTTATTAGGTAGGGTATGTAGATGAGAGAGAAAGCAAGAGAGCGCAGCGTCGATTGACGGGTGAGGCTTTCGTGTTGTTAAGGGTTTTTGATCCTCTATCATTTGTCCCTATTTTTCAAGCACCCGTACCGCGGGTCAGGCATTGCCCGTGCTGGCACATGCATACTGGCGCTCAGTTGGACAGCGGGGTGCGTGCTTTGAGTGCGCACATGCCCCATGTTTTTATTTATGATGCTACGATGGACCCCGCGGGCCCTCGGTGACAGCCCCATAAGCACATATGCATCGGATCCTATCGGACATCGAAGGCTGTCGAGCCTATGCATGCATAGGCATACATACGTGGGTATGCATGTGTCTTTCTTACCGGTTCCTTTATTGGTACTGGTACGCCACAGTACGGAGAATACGCTGGGTGTCCGTACATGGTGCCGTACGTGCGGTTGGACACGAGTCAGGCAGTATGGGGCGCTGGCGCCGAGCCTCGCCTCCTGCGAGATAAGACGCGAATGTAACACCGACCGTCGTTGCCTTGCCGTGACCTACCGTCTCATCATGTACGTGGTGCTCGGACCCCAAAAAGGGACCAACGGTGTATACCATGTACATCGTGCTCGTCATGTCATGCAATCTGTAGTGCTCCTCAGCGACCGACTGCAGTGAGGCTGCGTGGCGCGGCTGTCTTCCCCCCTGTGACCTATGGTAGGAAGATTGGGTTGCCGCCCAACACAGGTGCCTCAGGCGGAACAGGGTTGCCACCCGCGCAAGGAAGCTGCGGGCAGCGCTTTGCCGTTTGATGGAGTTACTGTGGGGGCGCGCTTGGAACCATAGAACCGATTGATTTTGCAGGCGTACGTGTCAATCATCAATCACCTGACTTGTCGGGGTCACCGCTGCGGTTCGGGAAATGTCGCACGGCACAGGGGTGAGCAGCCACAGCAGGAGACCCTCCAGCGGAAGCTATTGAACCCGACTGAGGACGCATTCTGGGCGCCCTGCCTGCAAGCTTTCTGCGCAAGGTTTGTAAGAGTGCCGGTAGTACCGCCGCGCCTATGTGCCACCGACGGTCACCGCTCACCATTATCTAATTCACACAACATTCCAACTTTCCAAGCGGACACATTGTACCTGATGTTCTTCTTGATACTATTATTTGTGACTATTCCGGTGCTGGCCCGAGCTCGGAATCGTATTTGTCAAAGCGCCGCGGGCGTTGTCATCAGTTGCCATCGAGTAATGAATAACTCAATGTTCTGAGCAACCCCGCAAGTACATAGTTGCATAAAATGCATTCTTTTTTTATGCAAATAAATTGACACGATCTGATCAGGATCAATGGGCACAACAACGCGAGACTGTGCTGGACTGAGTAAGACAGCTAGGGGGGACAGACCGGGCCGCATTTCGGCTACAAGCCTCAATCTGCCAATATCAATATGGTTAAATATTAATATATTATACCCAACGACCCGTTAACCATCAACAATTGCCAATCAATTGTCGGATTTGATTACTTTACCTGGAGATAGAGGGAGCGATCAAATATTGAATAAACACAGAGAAAACCTCTTATTCAATAAAAATGTCAAAAAGCACGCGGAGCGCGCGCGATCTGAGTTCCGAGCATCCGGCGGCCTCCTTCGACGGTTTGTCGGACACGCGCCAGCGCGTGCACTCAACGAACTGATCAAGTACATGGCACTATAAAGCCCGAGCCAAGCCATTCTCCCGAAGCACTTCAAATTCACAATCGAAAATCTTTATTATTATATTCTTACGGCTCAGGATGGCCCGACGGACCGCGACTTTGTCGGCATTCGTGATCGCGGCGGCAGCGGTGATGCTGTCGCTGCATGGCGTCGCCGCGCAGCCCACTACCAACAACACGCGCTTTGACGGCTACACCTATGTCTCGAATGTTATCGGCTACGTCAACATGACCATGGACTACTGCGACATTCAGGTGCGCGGATGGCTGGGTGCGCGGCCATTTGTAACAGGGCACCGCTGATTGCCACGTTATCGTAACAAGTCACCGCCAACCACAACGGCATGCTTGAGTAATAAAAACTACTCGCTAACCGCAGTCTTTGCCCCAATGCCGCCCACTCCAATCCCTCGCCAGGCTCTGGTCGCCGCCGGCAACTTCACTGCGGCCCTGGACATCTACACCACCGGCAAGAACTCCTTCAGCGGACTCTCCCGGCGTACCTTCTACGTGAGTCGACACACCGAGCAGCTCGTAGCAGCTGCTGTGGCGCACTTGGCTGGCAACCCCGATGACGGGCGTTACGTGTTTGCGAATGCATGACGGCAGGGCTCAAATTGGCGCACACATGTGTTTACAGACCCTGTGCCAGCCTAGGGTTGTGTACGCGCTGACGGACCTCAGTTCCTCAGCCTTAGCGAAATAAACCGCTGCATTATTGCCCTGCCTGCTTACCGCCGCACCCAGGCCTCTTCCCCCCCCCCCCATGCTTCCTTCCCTTCCCCTTCCCCCAGCGCTTCGCGACCTTCGCCCCGGCTGCTGGTGTGGTGGAGCCGCTGCACGACGCGCTCGCGATGGGCCGCAACGCCACCTGGCTGGACGCCCTCATCAAGTGGGTGATGAGCCGACGACGACGACGGGCTGTTGCCTGTTGGGGTGGCGTGTTGAGCTGAGCCTGTGCCTCGCTGGCACTGCCCTGTAGACGGGACGGCGCGAAGTACATACAGTCGTGCGGTCTATACAATCTCGCGTGTGTTTAACAAGACGCCACCCGCGTGTCATCGAGTGTCCACCGTGGTAACGTAAAAACCCACATCGCAGTGCAGCTTCAGCACGCTGGTTCCCCCGGTGTCTACCGACTGTGTTGGAATAATGAATGAATGAATGAACGGCACATGTTACGCGGCACCGACGTCCTCATTGTTTCCGACTCCGTGCGTGGACAGGGATGCCTTCGCCAAGCGCAACGGCACCCTGGCGCTGGGCCTCATCCAGGTGGGCACGGGATGAATGAACTAGCGGACGCCAGGGCAAGTCCCAGGATGTAGAGCGCGTCTTGAGTTTGGAATGGTGGAAACACGTCCAGGTTCACACACGTGATTGGTTGCCAGGTTGTACGACGCGTGTTGCCAAACGACTGATCCTGATCCAAGCGCTGCGAGGAAGCCATTCCGATACGATGGCAAACAGCAGCTAAAGACCACGCTACCTGCACAAAAGACCTACGTACCGACATGCATTCCTGCACGGCGCGTGCAGGTGGCTGCCCTCAAGTACCTCCTCCACGAGGTGGATGAGGGCTACACCAAGACGGCGACCTACCTGAACGACACCATCAACAACGCCATCCTAATCAGCGACGCCTCCGGTACGTGTGACCATTTGGGTGGTTGTTTCTAATGCTTTTTAGTGCACTGTATGACTGATTGTATGGGTTGATGTTGCCGGGGGCGTTCTGGCAGAGCTAGCGGTTTGTACCGGTACGGTACTAGGAGTACCGTTCACTTGCCAGTTGCCACGCGCATCCTTCGGCGACTAAGTGTCGCTACAAATTTTGAACGTTACAGTGGACCCCAAAAGGGTCCCCAAATATTTGTTCTGTACACAAAAGTTATGAATGAGTGAATGAAGGTCAGAACCATCGCTGCAAACAAAGATTGTTCTGTACCTCACAACAAAGGTCACGTGGTGCTGCACGTATCCACGTACGTACGCACGCAGGTGCCCCCCACAACGTGGACGAGGCCTTTGCGCTGTGGGCAGGCGGCAGCCCCCGGGCCTGCGCCACCCTATCCGGCTGGGCCACCCGGCTGGGCACCGACCTGGAGACCACCTACGTGGGCAGCACCTACCTCAACAACGCGATGACGCTGGCGCTCAACGAGATCCTCGCGTCGTCGCGCAGTGGTGAGGGGGGATGGACAGGTGGTCAGGGGGTGGAGGAGGTGGAGGGTGTAAGAGGACGGGTGGTCAGGTGGTGGAGGGATTGAGGTGTTGGGTTCGAGGGGTGGTGGGTTCGAGGCGTAGGTGGAGTCGTAGGAATACAGGTTTGACGGACGGGGGTTGCATCTGGCATCGAAAGATGGGGTACATCCAGGGCCAGAACATGGACAAGAATAGACTCCCTTAGCGGTATTTAGCGGCAACTGAAGCGGTCGCGCCGACCAGGTCCGACGGCGCATCTGCTGTTCTGTCCCACCTTCATATCCTCAGTCGGCTCAGCCGCGATCGAGCAGAGAATGTGACGAACCTGCACGCACGCAGACACAATGACGCCCTTGTATTGTAAACCAACCACTGGACACTGCGAACCAAGCCCCCAACTGCGCACACACACGATGTGTTCAGCTCGCTGCACGCCTGCCTTATGTAGCGCAGCGCCGTTCGTTGTGCGTTGCATGTCTGATCTTTATTGAGCTATGCTCCTCCGACCCGCCCTGGACCGAACCCTGCAGCCAACCTGCCGTCGTACAACTCCACGCGCTTCATGGTCCAGCGCTACATCACGCTGATGGGACTCCAGGGAGCACTCCACTCCGCCTACCGGGCACACGAGGCTGTTGCATGCAAGCGGCCCACGGCGCAGGTGGCGGACGCCAAGGTGGGTGCGTGGCTGCGTGGTGGGAATGGGAGCTGCTCTAGGGCGGCACGCCGGGGCCCCCTGCCCTGACGGCCTGATCATGCACAAGAACGCAAGAGCTTGGGTGCTGAAACACGGCACGTCGGCCGCGCGCGGGCCCGGGGGCCCCATAATGGTGTTGCGGTGCGTGTGTACTTGTCGTGCACGCACGTGCTTAAACCCTAGGGCGGAAATACAGCGCGCAGACAGTGACCTGCTTCCAGCGCCACCCCGCTCTGCAGGCCACGATCGCCGTGCACTGGACGTACCTGCAGCCGCTGCTGGTGGCTCAGCGCGTGCCCGCTGCCCAGATCCAGAGCCTGCAGCAGGCGCTCTCGGCCAACAACGTCATCTACTCGACGACACTCACTGCCGTACGGTACGTCAACGTGTTGGGTTGCCGTACTTGCACTTACATGGCTTACCTGCTGTGGGCGACAGTGGGCGACTTGTATGCTCGTTCGACCTGATTGTTGGCCCCGTTCAGCTTGATGGTCCCGCTGACCGTTTTGCTTGCTTGCTCGTCCATCGAGCAAGGCGGTGTTTGCGTGCTCGTCCACCGAGCAAGGTTCGCTCGTTGGTCCCTGCATCCCGCCCTTACTCGCAATCATCACCTTTTCACAGCAACCACATCCACCCTGCTCCCGCCCGCAACGCTGCCTTGTCGTCTGTTCGTGCTATACAGCGCCGTGGTCGCCAGCCTCGGCCGCCGCATGTCGGAGGTGGGCTCGCCCAAGGTCGAGGCGGCCACCACCGCCGGGTGGAGCGCGAGCTGCAGCGCGGCCATCATTCCGGCCCGCCGCCGATG
This sequence comes from Eudorina sp. 2006-703-Eu-15, assembly GCA_003117195.1. Lineage (NCBI taxonomy): Eukaryota > Viridiplantae > Chlorophyta > Chlorophyceae > Chlamydomonadales > Volvocaceae > Eudorina > Eudorina sp. 2006-703-Eu-15. The sequence continues at coordinate 196,151 of BDSI01000133.1, forward strand.
ATGGTCTGACCGGTGTGATCTGGCCGAACGCGTGTGTTCAGGTTCTGGAAAGGCGGGCGGGCACTGTGTCGGCTTTCTTTGCGCTGCCCGGAGCGCGTCCCGTCGGTTCCATCCGTCGCTCGCAACTCCCCGCGTGAATCATGTGATCGGGTAGGGATCGATCCAGGGTGCTGAGAAGTACACCGTACATGCTTGTGGTCTCACAGAGGTCGTATAAATTTGATAATATGGAGAGTGTGTGTGTGTGCGCAGCATTGATGCCGTATGGCGGTGTCTTCCTTGATCTCTAGGGTTTTGTAGTCTCTTACCGAATTTAAACTTATTGATTTACAATGTGCATTCATTCGCCCACGCAGTCAAGCGGTCAGACAATTTTGCCACGGCACAGCCTGTACGGCTGTTCGCATTCAAAGTCGGATTGGCAGGCAGGCAGGCCTGCAGGTGCAGTCAACGTGATTGCTGTGAAGTGGGCACTGCTCACACATGTACAGTGTTCGGTATTCCGCTGCTGTCGAACAAGTTGCGCCGGGCGGGGCTAACCCCCTGGTTTTGCTCCGTTTGCTGCTGCTCATCTTACCGCTGGAGGCTGCGTTGCGGATCTCAATGGTTCTCGATGGATCTGGATGGATCTGATGCCGGTGTCTCTTATCTCTGGATCTGTGTTGGATATCTGTGGTGGATACCGTACATTGTGGTTCTGTGGTGAGGAGGCCGAGGCTGTCACCGATGACCCGCGGGGTCCACTGTAACATACATCATTGGTGTGTTTTGTGGGTGCGGCGTTGAGGTGTGGAGCAGTGGAGGTGTCCTGCCGCCTTGGCGGTGGGGCCTGCTGGGGCATGCCCTGGTATACACCGGTGATCCCTTTGGGGTCCGCTGTAACGTTCATTCATTCATTCATTCGTCATTATAATTGCTGTATGTGCCCGATGCCTTTGCCGCGCCGTTGCAGCTCCATGCGCGCTCTGGCGTGACATCGTCCGCACTTGCTTAGCTTGGCCAGACTAAGCTTGGCCAGATGGTTACCCCGTGGACCCCCATCTCAGCAGCTTCGGTTTGATTGGCGGTCTGTAACCTGGGCCTGATGCGCTGTCGGCCTCTGTCGTACATAGTCGACCGGGGCCATCGGTCGCACGGGACTGATCCTCCTCTTGATGAGATTTAGAGTGGACCTCGCGGGTTGACCCCTTCGATAGCTAGCACCAGGGTCCGAATGCGTCGCGACGGCAGCTCCTCACACGGGATAAGTCCTCGACGTCTTGATCGGCAGCGCAGATCGTCGCCCAGACAGTGAGTCAGTCAGCGCTCTGCGCAGTGAGCTAGTCCACACCTAGTCATAAGGCAGGCTCAGCACAAGCTAATTTTGCTCTGGGACCAATTAACAGGACAAACTACCGACAGTGTCACCTGACACCAGGTTCACATTCCGTTGCGTTCCGGTTATGCCATCCATGGATCTACATGGGTTTTGTTGACAGGGAAGTGGCCGACCTGGTGGGTTACGATACGTCCAAGACTGGCCGTCGCAGGCCGTCGCAGCTTCGTGTGGCTTGCCTTGTAGGGTCGTACAGCAAACGTCAGTTACATCTGGGCCTATCTGGGATACGGTAATCGGCCACAGTCGGCCACCGCCGAATCCGCGCATCATTTCCGCTGCCCTGGGCATGTATGTGCACGCCCTGAAAGGCTCTGAAGGATCCTGAAGGACGCGATGTAACTCTGTCCAGGCCGACGCACACGACGTGAATCAAGACGTCCAGTTCGCGGGGTTGCGTTATTTTTTCTCAAAATAAATTTGCTTAAGAACGCGCATTGCTGTTAATTCCAATCTCTTCAGTTCTGCGTCGTCTTGAACAGCAGTACGTTATTAGTAAGGTGATGGATACGTGTTAAGAAACTGCATCTTAAATGGACCTCATAAGTAAGTTCCGCGTAAAGTTGATTTTAATTGTATGATGAATTTGGCAACCAACTCTTTATGTGTCGGTGTTGTCATCGACGCATGCACGATAAACTTCGACGAGAACCTCATATTATTGGCTGCAACGTATCGTTCAAATTAGGTTGTTTTACGTTCCCTAAATGTGACGAGGGGCTCATAATAATTGGCCGCCACCAAAACGGTTAATCTTGAATGTAAGTAATGAAGCAATCATCAGAAATCGGATCAATTCTCTCCAGATAAATGACGGATGAATAACTGAATCCAACTGGAATTTGGTTCAAGTTTTACAGTAATGGCGCCGGTGCTTGGCAGTACTGCCGCTTGGGATCGAATTATTGGAAGAGCATCCACGAGATAAACTAGAGCGGATTTCATACGGCAATTACGAAAACATCCAACAGGTGCGGCTGGTGCGCAATCCTCTCGCTGGCGGGTCCGACTGACGTGCGCCAGGCGCGTGCATCCTTGTGCATTGACCTGGGAGCATGAATATAACGAGCAATAAACTTACATATTAGACAAATTTCTATCAATCGGATCTCTCTACGCTGAGATAAAACAGAGTTTTGTCATGTCGCATATCAATCTTCGCGTCGCAGCGGCGGTCCTTTTGCTGGGCGCCGCCACGGCGCAGCTGACTACACTCAACACGCGCTTTGATGGATATACTTATGTCTCAAATGTGATTGGCTACGTGAACATGACGGTTGACTACTGCGATATGCAGGTGCGTGCGTGGATGGATATTTCCCATCCTTAGGGAGAGCTGTCAAACCACGGAACAAGGTGCACCCGTTATGAAAATGTGCTTCATTACACATCATTATATTCATCAGAGCCGCAAACTTGATTTTTCACGACTTGCTCCGCCGCAACCTTACGCTCGCAGGCAGCCATTGCCGCCGGAAATTTCTCAGCGGCCCTCGAGATCTACACCACCGGCAAGAATTCATTTTCTGGCCTGGCAAGACGCACATTCTACGTAAGTTTTAAATTTGGCGTGTCGTAGTCATCACAGCAAGTTCCCGTCGTTGTTCGTTGCAGCCATCCAGTTAGCAGCTTCGGTCTGGGATGCTTCAACTCGAGAACTCAGCATTCATGCCATGCGCACCAAATTTTGCTTTTGAGATGTTACTCACCCTCTTGCCGCGTTCATTCTGACACAAATCCGACGGCGTATCTTTTGTGCACGCCGCGGTGTGATGACACCCACGCAACGCAACGCAACGTAACGTAACGCAGCGCTTCGCGACGTTCGCCCCGGCTGCGGGTGTGATGGAGCCGCTGCACGACGCGATCACCATGGGCCGCAACGCCACCTGGCTGGACACCCTCATCAAGTGGGTGATGAGCCGACGACGACGGGCTGTTGGGGTACAACGTGCGTGCGTGTGGCATCTGCAGAGCCTGTAGTACGGCAGGTTGTACAGCTGCCACCGCCGTGTTGGTGTCACATGGGAGATGTGTCGGACGAGCCTGCATCTATACTGGCCAATGAGCGAATATCGTTGATTTTTTCTGTGGCGGCGTGTGGCGTTCAAGGAACGTATGGGGTCCCGTGTTGGGGATACCGGATACGGCACTTCTATGACGAACGTACAGATGAGCATCGGTACGGATATTTATGAAAAATTTCCGGGAGGCTGACCCCGAACATACAGAATCTCTATGTAGGTGAGCACCTTCGCCGGCGTCAGCCGCCGATTCCTAGCTACGGTCGACCATGACACGTACCGTCCCCTCACGCCGGCGCATCGTAACTTTCCCCCCGTGCGGGTTCGTTCTTTGGGTTTATTTCTTTTTTCAATTTAACCTTCGTGCGGATGAGACGTCAGCCAATCAAAGTTTTGGTTCGCTTTGGTTTACACGTTGGGTCCCTGATCGCGCTGCTTGCCCTGCGTCTCCCTCATCAGGGACGCCATCGCCAATCGCGACGGAGCCCGAACGCTGGGCCTTATCCAGGTGAGGATGACCCACCTTCCCCGGCGTGATCCACCTTCCCGGCAGCGCTGCGGCAGGGGCGCATTGGGTAGGGAGTCCAGCGCCGCTGCCGCAGCCCCACACGCGCTGCGGGTCCCATGCCAGTCTCCCTGACAGATTTGTGTCGCGCCTCCGGTGGTGGGCGAACCCGCCCGCCCACGACGCGCGCAACAAAACCATGCGCTTCGTGCTGGGTTTTTTTTGCTTGGGCTCTCCCCAAGTCCCCATCCCTTCTGCAGTTCCAGTCCCTGGACGGGCCCCTGTCCGCCGTGCCTCTGCACGTCTGCAGTTGAAGCCGTCCCTCACGAGGTCTCCACCCCGCGTTTTTGTTTTCGCCGCTGGGTTACGTTGCCGATTGATTTCCCACGATGTTGAAAGGGCTCGCCCACGTGATTCCAACCTTTTGGACCCACCATCGGCCCACCATCGCGCTGCAGGTCGCGGCGCTCAAGTACTTCCTTCACGAGGTGGACGAGGGGTTCAACAAGGTGGCGACCTACCTGAACGACACCGCCAATAACGAGGTCCTCATCAGCGACAGCACAGGTTTGTGCGTACTGCTTTCATTGTCGTACAGGCCGCCGCTGCATTGCGTCCGTCCGCCTCGGACGGGCTCCACCCACCCATGGGCGGGCGCGTGGGCACGGACCCGTGTACAACCAACAACCAAGCCTGAAACCTCAAGCCCAAATTGCGGCGGCGAACTTGACTTCTGAACCGATATGAACTCACATGGCGCCCCAAACATCTCTCCACACACCGTGCGGGTAGGACACATCCACCCATGCATGGTCCCACACCCGGGCGCCGTCAATACGGCCCCGAGCGTGGCTCTGGTCCCCCGACCTTCTGTCCCCTGACCTTCTGTCCCCCGACCTTCTGTCCCCCGACCTTCTGTCCCCCGACCTTCTGTCCCCCGACCTTCTGTCCCCCGACCGTCTGTCCCCCGACCTTCTGTCCCCCGACCTTCTGTCCCCCGACCTTCTGTCCCCCGGCCTTCTGTCCCCCGACCTTCTGTCCCCCGACCTTCTGTCCCCCGACCTTCTGTCCCCGGACCTTCTGGTCCCCCGAACTTCTGTCCCCCTCAGGTGCGCCCCACAACGTGGACGAGGCCTTTGCGCTGTGGGCGGGCGGCAGCCCCGGGGCCTGCGCCACCCTATCCGGCTGGGCCACCCGGCTGGGCACCGACCTGGAGACCACCTTCGTGGGCAGCACCTACCTCAACAACGCGATGACGCTGGCGCTCAACGAGATCCTGGCGTCGTCGCGCAGTGGTGAGGGGGGATGGACAGGTGGTCAGGGGGTGGAGGCTGTACGAGGACGCACCAGCTGCCGGTAGCTGCTAATAACCCACAACACTCCGCCTGCCGCCAACCCAACAAGACCCCATATCAATGAATGTATGTGAATGAATGAACGTTACAGCGGACCCCATGTATATGTAACACTGTGGACCGCACAAAAGGAAGTGCGGTGCGATGCACGCCGCTGTTACCCGACCGCAGTAGTACCGGCCCGCTTCCCTGACATCCGTCACGACATTTGATTTACACCCTGCGTCGCCCCTGACTCCTGTGCCACGCATCGGTTCCCCAATCCTTACCCCGCGTCGCTGGTATCCTGCCACCGCGGATCCACATGCGAAGCTCTAGGTCCTTAGGTCCTTAGCTAATAGGTACATACATGGCAATGTGTCTGCGCTCTGCGGTTTGTTGCGTACCGGACCGTACCGGACCGTACCGTATGTACCGTACCGTACCGTACCGGACCGTACGTACCGGACCGGACCGGACCGGACTGACCGGACCGGACTGGACCGGACCGGACCGGACCGTACGGACCGGACCGGACCGGACCGGACCGGACCGGACCGGACCGGACCGGACCGGACCGGACCGGACCGGACCGGACCGGACCGGACCGGACCTGTATGTGCACCTGCTGCCTTGATCTGCACGTGGCCCATCCTTGCACTCTCACTAGTACGGCCTGCCGTACATGCCCCGTCCGCCCCTGAATCAACCAACCCTCCTGCACGGCCAGCCAAGCTGCCGTCCTACGACGCCACGCGGTCCATGATCCAGCGCTACGTCACGCTGATGGGGCTCCAGGGAGTGCTCCACTCGGCCTACCGGATGCACGCGGCGGTGGCGTGCAAGCGGCCCGCGGCGCAGGTGGCGGAGGCCAAGGTGGGTGCGTGGCTGCGTGGTGGTTAGGGCCGCTCGTCGAGGAGCCTGACGCCCGGTTTTGTGCATGTGTGGGACTGTGGATGTGTGCGCTTGCGTTATGCGCACGCGTACCTAAAATTGCGCTCAATCGCGGATATGTTAACATTACTGTTCATCACGCGCCGACCGACCCGTGGGACTGTGCGTGCCGACCGGTATTGCTGTGCGCAGGCCATGATCGCCGTGCACTGGACGTACCTGCACCCGATGCTGGTGGCGCGGCGAATGCCCCCTGCGTACGTCAGTGGCCTCCAGGAGGCGCTGACTGCCCCGGCACTTAGCTACCAGCGGGCTCTGTCCGCCATCCGGTACGTGTGTACAGCACCCCGCAGATCCCGAGCTAATAATGGAGCCGTCCTTCCGCACTCGCGCACATGTCCATTTAATAATTTTACATATACACACACACATACATCTGTATGTGGATGTACATGGAGGGAGGAGGAATATATTTTTTAAGGATGTTACAGCGGACCCGATATATGTGTGTGTGTGTGTGTGGGTGTACATGGAGGAGGAGGAGTGCAATGTGCCGTCAACCTCCCATCCCTCGCCACGTGCGAGCGTGTTGCTTGTGCTGTCGTCCACGCCTGCGTTTCCGAGCAAGCAACCTGTTGCGTGCGACTGCCTGCAGGACGGTGGTCTGGGGTATGGGCCGACGGGTGGCTGAGATTGGAGAGCCCAAGTTCGAGCGCGTCACTGCCGGATGGAACTGCAGCAGCGCGGCCCTCAAATCAACAGGCGGCGCCGGCCGGCGGCTCTGAACAGCGCTGTGCGCTGATGAATGATGTGTGGCTGTGAATGAATGAATGAACGAATGAATGGCGAATCCATGATAAAGTCATGCGCTTTTGTACGCTGTTCGCTGGAGTACGAACGTACGGCGGCGGCGGAGAACTACCAATTCAACCGACGCACCTCGATATCCATCTATCAAGCAGCAGCAGAGCCTTGCGACGAGGCAGCAGCGCGCTGCACCATGATACCGCGACGCGACGCGTCGTACACACGCCTACCTCCTGATGTATTTTCCGTCGACGCGCGCGATTCCATTTGCTTTCTACCGTTGTCGATCGGCTGACAGTATGTATTCCGGTGTACATCCCATGATCGTACATATATATTGAATGCTCAAAAAGTAAAGCAACCAAACCGCACCTCTGAACTTCACAGCATGTCGCGCGGGCAGACGGGGCGGGTGTCTTCCTTTGGTTTCGGTGCGCGTGGTGCAAATGGGGCGGGGTATCGGGATTTATGCGCATGACGCATCGTGGGGCCCCCGTGTACGGCAACATCCGCATCTCCGTACCCCTGGGTGAGTGTACGGCGTGTCCCTCGATTGCTCACTCTGAGCAAATCTGGGTACAGCGCCTTCCTTCAGTAGAGCGAGTTGGTCGATATGCTCTTGGCATGTTTATTTTGTGTGTTCGGTGTTCGTTCCCTCTTCATTTGCAGCGTTTGGGTGCGGGCACATGCCTGGTGGCCACGTACACCTGTCAGTACGTACGGTACGTACGTCGCCGGTGGAGCCCATCCAGCCGGATGCTGGGCAGGGGTCTACATCTGGGCAGGCAGGGTCGTTTGGTGATGTGTCACCTCGTGTGTAGCTGCGAGGCCGCTTATTCCCGTTATTCCGGTTTTCCCGGTAATTTCGGTGATTCCGGTTATTACGGTTGTTCCGGCCGCTGAGAGGCCGATTATTTCCTTGTGCGGTCCGTTGAGCGCGTGTAACGGACCTTCGTTGCTTCTCTCCCTGGTGTACATCTTCCGGTACGGAATTGAATGCCTCCTCTCCAGAAGCTGAGGGCACCTGTGGTGCCAGCAGGCCATGTCCGGCACTGCTGCTCACGTGCTCAGGCTTATTAGTTAGCTTGCTGACGTGGCGGCGCGATGACGGTCCACGAGGACCAATGCGGATATAGAACGAAGTGTCAGTACATACCATACATCATTCACCGAGAAAGAATGGAATCCGTCATGCAGGCATGCCATTGTGCGGCAACGTATACGGCTGTACGGCACTGCAGCGCCAATACTTATACTGCAGCTCTGCACACCGAGAAGCCACCGTGCGTAAAGAACGAAGGACGCAAGAGTAGTGAGTTTATTAATCCTCTCTTGAACCACGCACTGCCTCGCTCGTTTATATTGCTCACCATCACACATTTGCGCGCGAGCTGCCTGCGTCTGCACACTTTGCGCGACAACAGCATGTCGGGTCTTTCCGGCTGGGGAGGCGGCGCTGCGGACGCCGGCGCCCTCCGCGCCATCGGCGACATCCTTCCCCAGCAGGACATCGGCCAGCCGGACAACATGCCCGCGGCGGCACGATCATCATCCGCGGCGTCGCCCACCGGCGGCCCGCTCATCTTCTCGCCGACGACCGCCAACCCTGGCGCTGCCGTCGCGGAGCACACCGCCGCGCCTGCCGCCTCGCGGGCCGCGCAGCCGGACTCGCAGGTCATCAGCGCGACCGACTTTTCGCAGGACGAAGTGCTGGCGGAGGACGCCGGTGGCGCCGCGCAGTACACGGCCCGCAGCCGACCGGCGCGAGCCGCCGGCATCGACCCCGGCCCCGCCGACGATCTCTTCGAGTGACGACACGCACGCACTTTGGCAAATCTTTAAAGTTTGGGCGCCGCGTGAGCAAAGTGATGCACAGTGCGGTGGCGAGGACATGCTGGAGGGCGACAGCGAGGGACGATCCGTTGGAAGAGGAGGTTCAGTTTCCGCGGCATTGGTTCCTAGACGCCTGGTTGCGCACACCGTGAGCGCGCGCCGACACAGTTGTCGTCAGCCCATTTTATAGATAAAGAAATAAAGCGCTGTAATATGTTCTCAGGTTTTGAACGTTGGCGTTGCTTGGATGATGTCGTGGGCTACAACGCGCCGCAGACAGACAGACCCGCGGGTCATTTCTCGGCTGAGCCGCAGCCGCGAGTCGGCGCAACGCAGCAGGATATTCACATGTCGAGCCAAGGAAATGAGCTGCCGTATGATGTCTCCTCAGGAAATTACATGTAAACGCATGGCTAGGCTCGCTGATAAGCTGTCGCGATATTCCTGACTACGCCAACCATCGTTGATCGTCTTCCGACAATCGGGAAATGCCCATTCGTTTCCTTCCGCGGCGCCATCTCATTCACAAATCAAGGGAAGGTTAGCCCAACGCCGCCCCGATAACCATCAAACACGTCTTCGGGCGCAGCACTACCGCATCAGCTGAGTTGGAGCAAGGACGTTGCGTCGGCCGGCACACGCGAGATTGCGGAAATTGAAAATGTGGCACCAAAATTGGTGTTTGCGCCAAACAGCCCAGACACGAGATGAAGGGGTCCATCATCCTGTAACCACACCGCGCGGGCGCGAACATGTTGAGCGGGATGCACGAGCACGGGGCGGCTCGCGACCTGCTGACCAACACGGGCACCGACACGGGCGGCGACGTGGGCGTGGAGCTCAAGGGCGGAGTGGGCAAGGACGTCGTCGGCACCGTCACGACGCGGTGCGTCAGGCGGTGCGGTGCATTGCTGCCAGCAGGGTCAGCAGTGAAAGTGCCGTCGTGCATTTCTGCGGTACAACCGATGAGCGGCGCTGCGCGCTGCTGCCATCGGGTGTCTGCCATCGGGTGCGTGTACGGAATGGCGATGACCCATGGGGCGGAGGGTTATTATTAGGATGTTACCGCGGGTCATCGGTGACAGCCCCGGCGACAGCCGAGGCTTCCTCACCATACACTGCCTAAACGAACTAACGCCACCATGGCGCTCCGGACAGGCTCCCCAAGTGCACCGAAACACTCCCCGGGCCCACACTACCAGGGAACCAGGGTGCTGAGTTGCTGACCCAGTGCACGACGGACGTAAGTGTGACTGCCCTGATGAGCAGTGCAGCAGCGTGGACATGTGCATTGGAAGGTCACATGCCCGCGTACCTGGCGTAGGATCTCTACGGCAGAAGTCCCACGTGAGCGCGTTCAAAGCGGGATGCAGTCGGCGTGCTAGTGGCGTGTTCTGGTGGCACAGGGTGGCACTGTTGTTCCGTGAGTTATGCAGATGCTATAGGAGCGTAATGTGCAGCTTCTCCCCTTACTGAATGCTATCACCGGACGCTGTTTTGGTTCTAACATTCTGTCTGTGTTAAGAAGTTCGTGGTGTTGCGAGCGAGGATCATCAGCTGCGACCTGTACAGGCAGATCCAGGTCGTGGCCAGGAGGACGCATATGCCACTTTCGCAGATAATGGGCACATTCTATTGGTACTGATGATAATCAGTGGAGTGAAGATAGCACAGTATCGGAATTCGACGTCGTTCGACGACGTGCGACGGGCAAACGAATTCATCGCCCACAACAGAAACGGCATGGCCATAAGAGCTTATTTAGTAGCCATAGTTGTTGGATAAGCATTCTGTTGTTGGTGGCCTGACCATGATTAAATCGGAGCAACAACACGGCCCGGCCCCGCCCCCTCGCTGTTTTCTCGTGTAGGCAAGTAAAACTTCGGAAGTATATATTGCTTCAGTCTAATTCGATCATAACTTCTCTCACCTCTGCAGACCCCGTCTAACGGAAGTCAGCGCTCAGCGGCTCGCAGTCGTACAATTGGTCATCCACGCATAGCGGTAGTGCTACTAGCTCACAACACAATACTGATGCAAATGTAATGCAACTTCGACCTTCTTTCGATTTCGCTCCTAACAATCAGAAGCCTATTGCGACTTCCTATCTTGCTTGGGAGTTTATCTAATTCCTATTGTTCTTTTAACTTACATATTATACCAAACTACATATAAATACTTTAGGCCGCTTGTTGGTTTCGTTGCCTAAGGCTTTTCGGACAGCTTGTCCATACTGCAAGCTCTCCTAACATGAAGGTTGCAAACGTGGGCTTCAGGCGATAGCTTTGCTATCGTGCACGGCTTGGCCCTCCGTGGGCCAAGCGACTGGTCATCATGGCGCAACCTGAACCCGCACCTGCGGGAGGCGCCAACGCAGGGCAAGCTCAAGGTGCGGTGACTTGCACACCGATATTCGGAACCTCCCTGGCATGATGTTTCCACTTGCATAGGAGGTTGCTTGGCAAACCCATCCGTGCCGTCACATACGTCCTCACCATCGTCACTCCGGCATTCAACGCGGCTCGCATTCAGCACCTCGCCCTGTACCGCGTGCCGTTTACGCCGCCAAACGTGGCAATCACAGCACGGCTCCCCCCACCCCCGAGGTCCACAACCAGCCGTCGTACTAACCGTCCCACGACTCGCCCAACCTGATCCCCCTCAGTAATCTCTTCAAGACGCTTCCGGAATGCTTCCTCGTCGCCCCTTATTTCTCCTGTTCCCTTCTCGCCCCCTCATCTCTCCAGTCTAGTTATGCTTCCTCTTGGCCCGCTTCCTGCTCCTGTCCCTCGCCTGGCCCCACCCCATGCCTGGCCCCACGCCCCGCCTGGCCCCTCCTCCACAGCCGAGGATGTGGACTGGTCCTCCGTGGAACAGGTGGCCAACATGGTCAGCCGCACCACCATGGCGGCCATGCAGCAGCTCTGGAGGCAGAACGCCATAGGCATGGACGAGCTGGGCAGGCTGTACGCGGAACGCATGTACGAGAGTCACTCGCAGGCCGTACGGGTGCGTGCTCGGGGGGGGGGTCTACGGCCGCGGCTATGGCTGCGGCTGTGGCAACAGCAGGGTACACCATCGGGTCTTTTCCCCGTGTGTCCTCAAAGCGCGCGACCGGGGGGCGGGCCCTTGGACGTGAGGGCGATAGTGGGGGCGGCGGGGCGGTGGTGGTGGTGGTGGGGTGTGGCGGTGGTCGTCAGACGGGTGGGGAGGAATGGGTCGCGGACGCGCAATGGCGGAGCGAATGGGCCGGCCGGTCGGCCGACGCGAAATGCGTGCGTGCCCGCCGGCCCTCCGTTGCCGATGCTCTCCTCCCTCGTGATAAAAGCGCGCCCCCGCGCCAACCTCCTGCTCCAACCCGGGGCCCCCCTTCCTCACCTGGCAACCCTCACCCTGTCTACAAATTTGTCCAATACCCTCCCCCCTCAGGAAATCGCCGAGGTGAAGAACTTCGACCTGCGGCGGGTGCTGGTGGTCCTCAACAGCTTCACGGAGGCGACCCGGGAGCTGGTCATGGGCATCTTGCAGGCAGGCGCAGGGGACAGTGGGGCCGGGGCAGGGGGGGGGCAGGAGACTGTGGGGCAGGGGCAGGGGACAGTGGGGCCGGGGCAGGGGAAGGAGCCGGGGCAGGGCCAGGAGCCGGGGCAGGGGCAGGGGAAGGACCCGGGGCAGGGCCAGGAGCCGGGGCAGGGGCAGGGGAAGGAGCCGGGGCAGGGCCAGGAGCCGGGGCAGGGGCAGGGGCAGCAGCCGGGGCAGGGGCAGGAGCCGGGGCAGGAGCCGGAGCCGGGGGATAGTAGCCGGGGCAGGGGCGGGGGCAGGGGCAGGGGCAGCAGCCGGGGCAGGGGCAGGGGCAGGAGCCGTGACTTTGTGTGCGGGCTGGGGCGCGAAGGGGGCGGGAAGGCCTTCCAAGGGATGTGGCGATTTCGGAGACATGACGTGCCGCGCCCACCTGCCAGGGCCAAGACCTGGTTCAGTGCTCTGGGAGGGAGGCGAGGGGCGAACGAATGAATGGATGCTCATCACGGAAAGGGAGGCGGGGGCGGGGCGGGGGGGGCCGCGCTTGCGGAGCGCAGAGCGCCGAGCCGCGCGAAGACGCGGGGGGTTTGTTGCCCCGGGTGTACGGCATACACAAGAACACAACAGCAAAATAAAATCACCGAAACAATCGCGAAACAATCCCCCTGCTCTCCCCTGTCCCGGGCCCTCCCCAGGAGATCAAACGGCGGGACGATGACTTCACCCAGCAGCTCTACCAGGTGCGTGGCACCGAGCACAGGGGGGAGGGGAAGGGGGGGACTAGGATCACCAGACGGAAGGGAGGCGCCCCGCTGCGCCCTACCCCCCATGGATTCTTGTTAGCTGCAGCTTGACCGCAATCACCCCCCCCTTTTCTAGACCCCACCCCCCCCCCCATCTCCCGACCCCACCGCACACCCCGCACTCCGCTGGACACTCGATATCTATTGTGTCATTGTATCATCAGGTCATGTGTTCTTGTACATAAAATTGTGATCTACGATATTCGCTCAGAACCTGTCTCGCTGACACCTGCCTTCGCGGTCTCCGTCCGCCCGTGGAAGCAAGGCGACACGCGCCGCCGCCATCACACCGCTGTCCGCCCGCTGTGCCCCCGTCCGCGGCCCCCCCCCCCGGCCAGGATTTAATCATCACCGAACTGGGTAAACCCTAAACCCTAAGCCTTGGGCTGCTGGTTCACTGCACTCGTATCCCCCGGTGCCCCCCTACCCCTTACCCCGGTGGCCCCTCCGCCGCAGACCACCCGCGGCGCCTTCGCCCGCAACCTCCGCGCCGCGCTGGAGGCCCGGGACGCCTGGTACCGCGAGAAGCTGCGCGGGCTGCGACAGCGCCACGACGCACAGCTGGCGGCGGTGCGGCACGCGGCGGCGGTGGAGCTGCAGCAGCGGCAGGTACGGCGGCGGCGGCCGGGGGACGATCTTTCGACCCGCCGGCGGCGGGGGTTCACTGCCTGACACGCGGGAAAGAGCAGGAGGGGGGGGGACAGCAGCCCTAGAGAGGGTATTGGACATTGGTAGACGTCTCAAACCGCGCTGCTGCCACCCTAGAAGGGGGTGCAACAGAACAGGGGACGTCCCTGGGCGACGGGCGCCTGGGCTGCCTTGGCGGCTTTTTGGATGCCCCCACGCGGTCTTTGTCATCATCATGCATGGGGTCTCGCGGAGGGGACCTGGGGGGTTGATGGAGTGCGGGTGGCCACCGTCACGGGGCCACACGATCCACCATCAGGCCCTGCGCCCGACCACAGCGGCGATCTGAACGGGGCATCTAAACCCTTAAACCCCGCCGAGACCGCAACGCGGGACCGCAAGCTAGTTCACTCGCCAGAAACCCCCTCCGAGCACCACCCACCACCCACCGACCACAGCGTCGCTTTCCAATTTTGCGAAACCCCCACTCGCTTCTCGGTCGGCCGCCCTCAGATGCAACTCAAGATCGCGCTGGCTCGGTCCCTGGCCAAGAGCGCGCGCGGCGAGAACCCCACCGCCATCCTCAACATGCTGGGTGGGTGGGTGGGTGACTGGGCGGCTGGGTGGATGGGTGGGTGGCTGGGGGGGTGGCTGGGAAGCTGGGTTGGTGGGTGGCTGGGAAGCTGGGGGGGTGGGTGGCTGGGCGGGTGAGCTATTGAACCCAGAGACGCGGGGAGGGGCGTGAGCTGTTGCCGCGCATGGCCAATACCGGTTCCGGGGATGACCGTCTGACAGAGGCGGGGTAGCCTGGCCTTAATCACCGGTGCACCGGTGGTAGGGTGAGTTGATTTGGGGGAGATGGACGCCGTCAGGGGGCCGGGGCGTGGTGGGCGGAATCGCCCGGAGGAGGTGCCGGGTGCGTGGGGCTCGGTGGTGGTGTTTCGTGGAGCTGAGCGCCGTGCCTGCCGTCGGATGGGGCCCTGGCGGGCGCCGGTCCGTACAGAGTACGGCTGGGATGCGGCGTTTCTGGATGGGGCGTACGACGGCCGATGGGCAGCACGACGGGGGCCTGGTCGGATTGGCGGGAAGCGGGCGGCTTGCCGCCGTATTACCCAGTGCCGCCAACCCTACCGCCCCAGCCGCACGGCCGCGCGTCGGGTGCTAGCTAGTGGTTGAGCCACGCCATGGGCCGAGCTCCTGACCAAATCACCCCTCTCACGGTCGCCCAATCATTCCCACGTGGCCGTGCATGCTCGCCCTCCTCGCTCCCACCCCAGCGGCGCGCACGGGTACGGAGATGGGGATGCACCACCACCCCGGCATCACGACAGCGCCCACCGTCACCGCCGCCGGCGCCGTCATGCTCGACCCAACGGCCTCCGCCGCCTCCGCCGGCGGCAACGCCGCCGCGGCCGCGGCCGCGGCAGCGGCCGCCGGGCTGTCGCCCGGCGGTAACGCCGCCGCCAGCGCGGTGCCCGGCGGCGGCGGCGGCCTGGGCATCAGCGAGGGGGGTCAGGCCGGGGGCCCTGTCCAGCCGGCGGACCTGGGCCCTGAGGCCGCGATCCTGGAGGAGCTGTTTGAGGACGCCAATGCGGCGGATGCGCTCAATCGGGAGCTGGAGGCGTCACTGGCGCGGGCCAACGCGGAGCTCCTGGACCTGAGGGAAAAGGTAACGGAGGGAGGGGGCGGTCCGGAGGTAGGGCGCCGCAGCTCAGCGAAGCGACCCAAATAAGAATAAATAAATGATAAATAACTAAATAAATAAATAACAAAAAACGAAGCGAAGCGAAGCGTAGGTGCCATGGTGTTGATTGGTTCCGGTGGGAAATTGGCCCCGGGTACGTGTGGGTCTACGCGCTGGCGGGCCACAGCGGGTGAGAGCAAGCAGGGGCCGGAGCCATGGGAGGCCACAGGAGTCGCTGCATTGCCCAGGAATCCAGCAAAGGGGCGAATGCGGCGGAGGGGCGAATGCGGCAGCAGGCGTGCGCGGGAGGCCGCGGTTGTGCGCGGGGCTTTTGTATGCATCATACACTTTAGTGGAGTCGAAACTGATCGGGGTTTGGGATGGGGGTTATAACGAGAAATCGGGGCCTGATGGGGGATCGTAGGCCGGTCCCCTGGAGCATCCGCGAGTACCGTACCATGGATTTATTGTAATATGTAAACCTCGGGTTTGGACTGAGAGGCTGGCTCGGTGTGCACGGGCATGCGACACAGCTGGAGGTGTAGGAAAGCACACTTTCGGACACCCTGATCGATCGTCACCATCATTTCCTGCTGCTACTGCTGTTGCTGCTGCTCCTCCCCCGACTCTTCCTCCCTCGCGCACGCCCACTGTGCTCTGTGACAAGTGCCCAAGCGCCTCGCAGCTTGTCGAGCTGTTGAGCTCCGGGTGATTATTGGCAAACCGGTGTGTGTGTGTGTGTGTGTGTGTGTGTGTGTGTGTGTGTGTGTGTGTGTGTGTGTGTGTGTGTGTGTGTGTGTGTGTGTGTGTGCTCTTTACCTGCGAGCCGTCTGGCCGAATGCACGCACTCGTACCGCCCCGGTCCCGGGTCCCTTATGGGTGCCTCCTGGGCCCTCCGGGTCCCTCGTTTACACCGCCTCCCCTCCCCGTTTCTGGGTTTTTTTCTTTTCAATTTAACCCGCTCCGCTCTCTCAATCTCCACCTCTGCCGGCCGTCCGGCAGATGGAGGCGGCCCAGACGGCAGCGCACGAGGCCGCCTCGGATGCTTCCCAGTGGCGCAGCAAGTGGGTGATGGAGGCCACCAAGACCGACTCCATAAAGCGCGAGTCCATGGCTATCATCGCCAAGTGCGAGGAGGTGCGAGGGCGTTGAAATGAAAGCAGCAGCAGCAGCCGCACAATCCTGAGGCGTGTGTGTGTGTGTGTGTGAGTGTGGGGGGGGACATAATTGAAAGCAGCAGCAGCCGCACAATCAGGAAGATGGGGAGTTCGAATTGAAAGCAGCAGTGTTGGGTGGCCTGCAGTAGCGGCCGCTAAGCGGTCAGGAGCGGTTGGGAGGCCCGCGGACTGCCGGGAGCAAAGAGGTTGACGATCGTGGAGCGTGTGCGGGGGTTTGCTGAGTCAGCTTGGACGAGCCAGGGGCAGGGGCAAAGGACGTCTGGAGGGGTCTACCTGCAAGTCGACACTGGGGGGGGATTCCGTTCTCGCTCCCGGTGCGGTCGCGGGTGATGGCCTACATGCACTCGCGGGTGAATGGCCCACATGAAAGGCGTTGTCTTCAGCGCAGATGACCCCGACACGGGGGCCAGCCTCCACACCCTGTGCCCACCTGTTTAGTCGTGTACGGGGCTGTGGCCGTCCCCCCGGCACGGGTCCGGGGGTCGCCTCTGATGCACACGCGAGCCCGCCTAAGATGGGGGATCCGCGCGGAGGGGGATGATGAATCGGCACCACCGAACTTATGCAACCGGAGTAACGCGGACCGGTGTCAGTCCGACGGCAGGGTTCAGGGAAGGGTCCCTGCCGACGCTGGTGCTGCAGACGCTGCTGATGCCGACGCTGATGCTGCTGATGCTGTTCCTGTTGCCCCTAACTTCCCTCGCAGCACCTGACCCAGCTGCAGCAGCACCACATCGCGGAGATCAGCCAGCGGGACTACCTGCTGCAGCGCTGCCGGGACACCATCGCCAACCTCGAGGCGCGGCTGCAAGGCGGTGAGCTCATGGGTATCATGATGCATGAGAGGGGTTCCGCCTGCATGCGAAAGGCGCGCACGCTGCGCTGCGGTGGTGTTGCTGCTGTGTGGTGCTGTGTGCCTTCGTCTTTGTTCATGTAATGGTGCTGTGTCACAGCATGGTGATAGGGCTCTTGAGGAAGTTCGACGGGCTCCAGCCCCAGGGCCGACGAGCCAGCGTGCAGCCCGAGCAGTTCGGACTCGGCTCTCGATGCAGCGCGCGGCGCATTGTTCGTTCGCAGTTAGCCGTGGCCCCATTTTGGACTCGTGTTCGCGGGTCACGCCGTGGCTGTTGCCGCGGGCGCCGTTGCCGTGCAGGGTCCCCGCCGCCGCAGCCGTCCGTGGCCGCTGGGGAGCCCCAGAAGAGCGGAGCTGCCCCCGCGTGAGCTGCCGCGTTGGGAGCTGCCGCGGGTCGTGGCAGCGAGCGTCGGTCGGAGGGCGAGGGCGAGAACGAGGTCGGAGGGCGCCCAACTGAAAGGGGACAGGGGACATGGGGAGGACGCTGGGGTGGCGGCCAGCCTCGCTTTGGGGGGTTGCTGTGTGAGGCCAGGTTGGCGGCCCCTTGCATAAGGTCCAAGCTCTGTGGACACCGTGGGGTGGTGCCCCGGGGGTTGGCCTCCGGTGTGCTTGTGGCTGCGGGTCGAGCACTCCGAGCGGTGCTGTTGGTCTTGGTGTTTGGTGGGGAGGCTTCGGCTGTCACCGACGACTGGCCCGTGTTAGGCCCGCTGCGGAGCGGATTCCGTGTGACAGGTGTTTGGGGAGTCGACGGCGGGGTCCGGTGCTAGGAGGCCAGAATGTTATCGACTTGTGGTGATCAGCAGGAGGTGCTTCGGGGCTGGGATGCAAGGCAGTTCGGGCTGCATCCGGCTGCAAAGAGGTGTTCTCTGTCGGCGTACGCAATGAATGCGTATCGTGCATGCCTGTGTGCCCAGCCACACGAGATCAAATTTTCACCGCGGCCCTGCCCGGAGCATGAGGAGTACTCTTGATTCGCCGTGTTTCTGAATGACGGGTTATGACATTCGGTTTTCTGGGGTTTTCCGGTGCACGCTCCATTACCTATTCTTGTTCCTTGTGGACGCTCCCGGTTCTGAGCGAGAGCAGCTGTATCGCAATAACAATTGATGACCCTAGGACTCACGCGGAAGAGCCACGTTCAGATTTTAAGAAAGACGACTTGCTGATGCAACGGTAACCGGTTGGCCGTTGCCGACTTTCATCACATTTTTTGGAGCCAGGCTGCAAAAAGTCCTAGCTATTAGCAAATTATGATAATGATAATGGAACGTCTGTCACGGTGTTGGTTGGACTATGGCACCGTGTGACAACTGACGCAAGCAGTTACATGGTTCCTGTTCTGTACTGATTGACTTTGACCACCGTCATTCGCGGAAGATATCAGCAAAGGCACTCAACTTTGCGCTTTAGCACTGAAATAATGTGCATAACTTAACCTATACCTTGACCGGCTGTCATTTCGAACGAAGGCTGATAGCATACAGTTTACTCTGCCAGAGCGAGACGACAGCCTGGCTATCAACAATTGACTTTGTGAACTGCCTCATCTACAAGGGCAAAAATGCACAAGCCCGAGGCTATCTGGACCGCCGGGCTAGGCGTGTTTCTCAATTACGGCTTCTCGATTGCATAAGAGACTTCTGTATAGGTTATTTGGCTTGAAATTGGCAGAGAAGTGGGCTCAGGCCATTTTCGTTGTGAGGATTCTGTTCGTCAACGCCCAATGAGCGCAAAGCAACAAGGTAAGGCGTCCACTTGGGTCAAGATAAAGCGGATACCCTGTCAACATATGTTTGCATTGCATGCAGATACGGTAGGTTCCAGACAGGCACCCAAACTGCCACAGTTTCCGGCCCGGAAAACTTCGTCGACATCTGTCGGCCAGTCGCCCGGCAAGCGCAACAGGTACGCTCGCTTAGTGTGGAAGAGCGGGAGGCCAACACATGCTGGTATGACACACAATTCTGCACACTGTGCTCAGGGTGGAATCTCTACCCGGCGTGGTGCCATCTGGGCGATTGCCTGACTCAGCGGAGTGGGCGCGGAGCGGGGTTGCAAAGCTCACAAACCTAGACAAACGGAACAACACGGACTCTTACGAGGATGAGATGGGTGACTTGGAGGGGTTTGCAAGCCCGCGGCTGGCGAAGACACGGGCGCAGGTGAGCATGGGGCGAGCAGGGACTAAGGCCAGGAAACATACAAGGCAGCTTCTTCGGTGGCAGACGACGTCAGCCTCACATGCGCTTTGGTCCCGTCGATGTTATTTCTAAAGGGAAGGAAGCTCCGCAATAGGAGCGGACCCCGGAATCCCTCGCCTCGGCGAACTGGCAACCCTCGGCGGTGTCGCTCTCGCAGGTAGCTCGAGATGAGGTGTTGTCGTACATGCACCACCGGCGCTACCAGCGCAAGGACACATCCGACCGCATCGCAGTAAGTGGCTCACAGGAACGCCTCAAAGCGGTACTCTGTATACGTGCAGCAAGACGGCACTGCTGACCTGGGGCGGTGTATAAGTGATGTTGAATGGGAACAAACCTAGGCGGTTGACGCACCAGACTGGGGTGGATTCGGCATCATAGCCTCACTGTCTCCAAATTGTTCCCCGCCTGCTGCGGTCTCCTTGCTCAGGCGCATCGCAGCCTGCTTTAGACCATCCTCTTGCCCATCCTGCACGACACACACCTTGCCGCAGGCTCCGGAACCACGCGACACCTCCTTTGACCATTCCGACGGCGACGACGACCGCAGCCGCGCCCGTTCAGCGGCGCTCGGCACAGCACCCAGCGCCTCGCCGGCAGCTGGGGATCCCACGCTGCTCCTCCATCGCGTGCAGCAAGCTCTGGACCGGTGGCCGGCGCAGGGCCGGCACACAGCGGAAAGCAGCTTCACGGACGATGACTTACGCCCCACCAGCACGGATCAATCCCCGACGCGGCACAGCCGCGGTTTCCTCGAGGAATCGGGAGGCAGCGTCACAGCCACGGCGGCCGCGGGCGGACAGGGCAAGAGACCCGGCGGTGTGGGCGGCGGGGCGGGTGTCGGCGGGCGCAACGCGGATTCGTCGACCGGGTTCTCCAAAGTGGACGACCCGGGGAGGCCGAGCAGCAGCGCGGCGGGGCAGGCCAGCGGCGGGGGGTGCGCGTCGCTGTCGGAGGACGCGTTCGAGTCCTTCAAGAGGGACATCGCGGCGCGGGTGATCCAGACGCATTGGCGCGGGTGGCAGCGCTGGAAGGCCAAGGTGGGTGCGCGGGTTCCGGCGGGGTCGACCATGTTCAGGCGTCTGTCGATGGCCCCTCCTTGTCTGATGTGCGTCTGTCGATGACCCAACGCTCATGAGGGGACCCGTCAGGCGGGACACCTGCTGGCACCTGCACACAAAGGCCGGCTCGGGCCGTCCAGTCGTCTAGCCGGGGGGAGTCCACTTTGCTTGCCTCTCCCGATTGTCTGCCCGCGGCCCGTCCGTCGCCTGCTCCGGCGTCTTTCCGCGGGTGTACCTCTCCTGCAGGTGCGCCGTGACGCGGAGGAACGGATCCTGCGGCAGCTGCTGTCCGATGACTCGGGCCTGAGCCTGCGGATCCTGCTGGGCAGCGGCAGCAGCAGCGGCGGGGGCAGCGTGACCGTTGGCGGCGGCAGCCGCAGCAGCGGCGGCAACACCTGCAGCGGCGGCGGGACTGCGGGTGCGGGAGCGGTCACATTGGGCCGGGAGCGCGCGGCCGGCAGCAACAGCAGCGCAGGTGGCCCTGCGCCGTCAGGTACCTCGGAGCGATCCGCCGCCGCTGCCCCCGGCGCCGCGCAGCAAGGGCGGAATGGGCTACTCGGGCGGCCCTCCACGGCCGGCTGCGGCGGAGTGCTGGGCGGCCTTGGGGAGGACAGGCGGCTGGCCCTGGCGCGCCCGGCGTCGGCTGCGGCGGCCCAGGCTGCGTCTAGGGGGAGGAGCCCTGCACGCGGACGCGTCACTGCGCCAGCGGCTGTTTCCTCACCGGCGGCGAGGGGCAATCGCGCCGCAGCGGAGCGGCCTGGCGTGCGTGGCGGAGGCGGCGGAGCCAGCCGGGGTCTGAGCTTCGCGTCGGATGAGGTTGGAAGCGATGAGGCTCAGCCGCCCGATGAGGGCAACGCTCGCCAGGTGGGTGGAAGAGGGTTTCACGCGTGGTTAGGGTATTCACACACGATTTGGGGATTTAGCACGCCCGCGTGGAAGGTGGCAGAAGCAGTGCGCCGCCGCCGGTGGCGGAAGGTGGCAGAGGCAGTGCGCCGCATAGGCTTATCGCGCTGGGGAATGGCGAATGTGGAAGCGCAATCTGGAGCTGCGCCAACCCTCACCGCAGCCGCGGCGGGGCGGCCGACGGTTGGCGCAATCTGCAACGGATAAGGGCTGCAGCAGCAGCAGCAGGCCACGCTGGATCCCCCTCTTGTGCCGCGCTCCCTCACAACGCGTGCGTGCAGGCCGTGGTCCAGCCAAGCAAGAGGCACGTGGGCGGCCACGCCGTGTACACCTTCCCGGCCACGCCGCAGAAGCAGCGCAACGCGGCGCCGCCGCCACCATCTGCCCCAGCGGAGGCGCCCGCGCCGGCGTCGGGCGCCGTGGCGCCCCCGGCCGCCGGTGACAACGTGGATGGTCCGCCCCGCGGCCGTGACCCCGCACCGGACGTAGACACCGAGACGGTCTGCCGGCCGTCCAGCTCAACGATCGCCGCAGATGACGACGCCTCAGTGGCGCTGGGCAGCAGCGCCGCCGTCACAATCTGCACCGGCTCCGAGAGCGGGGCGACCGGCAGCGGCAGCGGGGCCGGGTCCGGGCCTCGCAACCGGCGCCCCGCGCTGGCTGCACCGCCAGCGGGCCGGAGTCCGCTGTCGCCCGCACAGCAGCAGCAGCAGGCCTCCCTGGACGCGGACACCAACCCCGTCATGGCCTCGCCCGCGCTGTCCGCAGCTACGGAGGTCAGCGCCGGGGACTCGGTGCTCTTCGGCACCGGCTCTCCGGCGGCGCCCTCCTCCTCCGGTGTGGAGTCATCATCGCAGCACAGGTCGCAGTCGACGGCTGCAGCACCGGCGGGCCCGCACCAGCAGCACCCGCACCCGCCGCGGCGCCCTCTGAGTGACTCGTTCTCGCTCTCTCAGGGCACACGGGCGGTCACGGCGGGGACGCAGCACAGCTCCACCGCTACTGCTGACCCAGTGGAGCAGCCGCCGTCGCACAGGCAGCAGCACCACCAGCAGCACCACCAGCAGCAACAGCACCACCAGACCTCTCAGGGCACCCGGAGCACCACCACCGCCACGGGGACCCAGCAGAGCTCCACCGGCAGCGCCCAGCCTATGCAGCAGCCGCACCAGCAGCCGCAGCGGCAGCACGCATCGTCCCAAGACACCCGCAGCGACAGCACGACCACTGCCACCGCCACATCCGCACAGCAGCACGCAGCTCCCAGCGCCCACCACGCCCAGCAGCAGCGACCGCCCCAGCAGCGACAGCCTCTCCAGCACCCGTATCGGACGCAAGCGGACCCGGATCAGCGGCCCCGCAGCCGTCCTGGCACGGCGGCGGCGGAGCTCGGCTCGCCCTCCGCGAGCCCCACGCTGCACCAGCCCCAGCCGCCCACGGCGGCACCGCCGCCGCAGCAGCAAGACCTGTCTCCCACGGCCAGCCCGCAGCGCCAGGCCCGAATGGAGGCCCTGCAGCGCCTGAAGCTGCAGGGCAGCCTGCGGGCGGGCGGCCTCGGCGCCAACGGCCCGGCGCGCATCGCCGCCGCCATCGCGCCGGCGGCCGCGCCGGGGCCGCCGCCCTCGGCGCGTCCAGGCGGCGAGGTGGCGCCCCAGGCAGGCCAGCCGGGCGCCTTCAGGGCGTTCCTGAAGGAGCAGGCGCAAGCGCAGGGCTCCCGGTGGACCAGCAGTCATGAGGCGTCCGGCGGCGGCGACGCACCGGAGGAGGAGGAGGGGGTGCCGCGCTTGACGGACGTGGGCGACTCGTGGGAGGCCGGCGTCTCGGTGCGGTTGCCGGGGCAGCCCGGGGGCCAGTCGACGATGTCATCCCGGGAGCTGCGGGCGCGGCGCCAGGCGTGGCGCGGACACGACCGCGGCGCTGAGGAGACGGACCTCAGCGGGGCAAGCCAGCAGCCACGGAGCTCAGATTGGAGCCTGGCGCAGCATGACCGGGAGCCGCGCACCCGGCAGCACCAGCAGCAGGGCCCCGGTGGCGGGGACTATTCGGGCGGCGGCGGTGGTGGTGAGAAGCGGTGGCCCCAAGCCGACGCCGACGCGCAGCCGCACCGGCAGCAGAATGACGCCGCGGCAGCCAGCGGCATCGCCGCCCGGATGATGGGTGAGGAGGAGGAGGTGGACGAGGAGGAGGCGGGTGAGGCAACCCAGGAGCTGTCGGAGGAGGCCAGCCTGAGGGCGCTGCATGACGCCAGGGCGGCGGCAGTCGCGTCCCACCGGCGGCAGTCCAGCGGCCATGCGCCGCGCCTGCAGCCACCGCCGCACGCGCATGAGTCGGGTGCCCTCACTCCGCGCGGCTGGGCACCAAACTCCAGCCGCGGCAAAGGCAGGCTCGGCACTTCGCCGCGCAACGCCCGGGGCCAGAATGCCGCCGACCAGCCACCGCCGCCACCGCAGCAGCAGCAACCGCAACCGCACGCACAGGGTCCCCAGCAGCACCACAGGCAACAGGACTGGGCGCGCGCACCGCCCTCGGTGCAGCAGCAGCAGCTGCACGACGCAGCTCGGGGCGCGCCACGCATCCAGGACGGCACGGACAGCGGGCGGGCTGACCTGCTTGCCCTCCGAAACCACGAGGAGGCAGCGGAACGGAGCGCCGCGACGCAGCCCGCTTCCGGCCATCGGGCGGCTGCTGCGCGGCCGCTGTCCGCCGCCGCGGCTGAGAGTGCGCGCACCCGCGACACGCCGCCGGCCCGGGTGACCCTCCCTGGAGATGACGGCTCCCTGGCGCAGCTCGGGAGTGCGCAGCGCGCGGGCCAGCTGCGGGACGGTGCTGTGCCGCGGCACACGGGACGGGGTGAGGCGCCGGCGGCCGCGGCCGCGGCGGTCGCCTGGCCCGAGAGCCCCGCCAGGACGGCGGGCCGGCCAGATACCGCCGACCCAGAGGCACAGGAGCGGCAGGCCGGTGGTCCGGCGGCTGGGACGAGTGGGCGGGGTGCTGCAGGCGAGGAGAGGTCAGGAGACGGCTCGGGGCCGGCCAACCCGAGCGCGGGTCATAACGGCGCGTTGGTAGGCGCTGATTCCTTGGTGGTCTACGAATGCAGCGGCGTCGTCAGCCAAGGCGGTAGGCCGAGCAGCAGCGGCACGGGTCCGTGGAGGGAGGCCCAGTCGAGCCCCGTCTCGGGCGGCAACGCTGGCGGCACTGGGCGCCTCGGGGGCGCCGGCGGAGGTCACAGCTACGGCGGGGTAGCGGGCAGAGGCGGTGGTGGTGACCCACGGGTCGACCTCCTGGGCACCAGCGTCACGGCGGAGAAGATGTCATCCATCCTCAAGTACCTGGAGGAGGTCGAACTTCAGGTACGAAGGGGCCCTTTACAGAACAGTCGCGCGCACACAGTCGAGGCGCTAGGGGGACCGCATTTGCTGTGCCGTGTTCCCATTTGTGTCCATGCATCCCGTGACCACCATTGTTATTAAGGGTGTTGCAGTGGACCCCGCGGGACCACCATGAGTCCATGACCCTGTGCGCCGACCGCACCCATCTTGACATTGCCATACAGCGATGAAGGCGCCCATCCCTCCCGGCCACTCGCTGCTGCGCCGGCCCCGGCCCCCCGCCCCTCCCCAGGCTGAGCAGGAGGCCACGGGCGTGTCGCTGGCTCCCGGGCTGCTGGCTGTCGAGACCCCCGCTCCGACCACCGCGGCGCTTCTGCCGGGCAGCGCCCTGGCGCACCACCACCAACACCGGGGCGGCCCCGGCACCGGCCCCGGCTCCATGCCGCCCCACTCCCAACACACTCGGCGCTACCTCGAGACGGCCTCCGCCACGTCCACCGGCACTCGCCAGGTCACCAACGGCTCCTCGCGGCCCGGGACGGCGCACACGGGGACGTCGCAGCTGGGCGGGCAGGTGGGTTGCGAGGGTTAGCGTCGCAGCTGGGCGGGCAGGTGGGTTGCGAGGATTAGCGTCGCAGCTGGGCGGGCAGGTGGGTTGCGAGGATTAGCGTCGCAGCTGGGCGGGCAGGTGGGTTGCGAGGGTTAGCGTCGCAGCTGGGCGGGCAGGTGGGTTCAGAGGGTCGGCTTGGAGTACGGTAGTACTGCGGAAGGTATGGCTGCGGGCGTTGGGCGGCCGGCTCGGGCGGGCTGCAAAGTGAGATGAGGAAGCGGCCAGATGGGAAGGAAGGCAGTGGGGGGGCCCGCACATGTGGATCAGGAGGACCACGGGGTCGTTTCCATCATCAAATTCCTGGGCAGTCTCCACCAGGTGACGCTGCACTCCTTCCATCATACCCAGTGTTGCCGTCATTCCATCAAACCCGTCGCGTCACAAACACGTTTGGCCCCCGCGTGCAGCGTTCAGCGGCGGTGCTGAGCGACGCCGGCACGGCGCTCCACCGCAGCCGCCGTCGGACCCGTTCTCACCACCGGGGCCTGGCGGGTGGGGCGGACGAGGATGTCTCCGAAACTGGCGGGCACGACGGCGGCGAGGATGACGACGACGCCGTCGTGCTGGGCATGGACGACGACACGGTGTCGGTGGGCACGCGGAGCACTTTCGCGGGTCATGGGAACAGGTGAGCGGAGGGCCGCACACATCGGGTCGGACTCATCCACATATCGGGTCGGGTCGGGTGGGTCTAGTTCCTACACACATGCATGTGTGTGCGCGTGTGTGGGTTTCTTAGGCAGGCAGAACAGGAGTGCGTGACATGCGAGGGGCCGAGTCGCGCCCGTGTGTGTACGGAAACTAAATGTGTGTGTGTGTGTGTGTGTGTGTGTGCGAACGGATCGAATTTGGGTCCTGTAGAAACGGAGATGCCACTACTTGTCCGTGAAGGGAACCTTGACCACATCTCTTTACAAGCGCCCAATTAACGAACTCCGCCCGGACCTGCGCCCTTCCTCCGTAAACCCCCCTCGCGCGCTGCAAGGCCGGCCTTCCTGGCGGAGTCCGTCTACGAGAATGTGCGGTCCAAGATCCGGCGCTTGCAGGTGGGTGTGGGCCACTTGATGGGGGGCACGTGCTGCGAGTGTGCACCCGCTGGCACTGCGACACTTCGGCACGGGAATGCCCGCCGGCAAGCGTTGGAAGCTGGGTTACCTAACTTGCTGTGTGCAAGTTGCTGTGTTTGATTCGCGCTCGTGTCTACGACTGACCCCGTGTGTGTGTATGTATCCTTTCCACGGGATGTGCGTCTTGACCGCCGCGCACGCACCCCCACAGGACGACGTCAAGCAGCGGGACGCGCGCATCGGCGAGCTCACTCAGGTGGGGCTCGTGAGGGGGGGAAGAGGTCGCTCAACGAGCAGTACTGCACGGCCCTGTACTGCGCACCCTTGCGCACACAACACACGCACCAACACACATCAACATACCGACAACGTAGGTTTATATTCCATGTACGCACCAATGGGCGCAGCAGGCAGCCCACCACGCACCATATCCTCCTCATCTTCCGGGCCTCAGCATTTAATGAAGGGGACCTCCGCACCGTTGGTGTTCCAGTTCAAGCCTGGCTAGGGTTACAGCTAGACTTCGGGGACACAACGCAAACGCCCAATATCAGCATATCTGTTTGCAAGGGCTACGGCGGCCCCCATTCCCGTGTGGCGGCCCCCATTCCCGTGTGGCGGCCCCCATTCCCGTGTGCCCAGCACCGAAGCGCCCCAGGCCTCCGCGCCCATCCCCCTGTGTCCCTGGCCTCCCGATAGGAGATCGAGTCCCTGCAGGCGGCCCAGCGGACGGTGCTGCTGGACGCAGACGCCCGCCTGACGGAGATGCTGGCGGCCCAGCGCGCCGAGTACGAGGCGGCGGTGTCGCGCCACATGGCCTTCGTGGACCGGCTGCTGGCCGACAAGGAGGCGCTGGCGGCCCGGGCGGAGCAGCTCACGGAGCAGCTCAAGGTGCGCTGAAGGGGGCCAGGGCATGAGGGGAAGGGCCTGCGGGCGCCGCTGGAGAGCCTTCCCCAGATCGTGGTGCCCAAACAGTAGTTCGGTAAAGAAATGGCAAATATGGCATGGGGTTATAAAGAAAAGAAAATCAAACCCTGTATGGGGTTGAAAAGAAACAGATCCGGGGTATGGGGTATCGCGGGGGCGCCATGTCACCAGGGAGGGCGCAGAGGAGGCTTGCAGGTGTACCCGGGCCCAGGTGACACATTCGTGTGCGCGGGGTGTGCCGCCGTGCAGGCCGCGGACGAGCGGCAGGAGCGGGCCATCTCCAAGCTCAAGGAGGGCTGGGCGGCGGAGCTCAAGCGCCAGAAGGAGGGCTGGGCGGCCGGGGAGAAGCAGCGCCGGGAGGCGTGGATGCAGTCCAAGGCGGCGGAGATCAAGGACGTCACCGTCAAGGGGCTGGAGGGCGAGGTAAGGGCGCGCGGCTGGGGAGGCCACCCCCCCCCCTCCACACACACAGGTCGGCTCAGTTATCTCTTACGCAGGTCAGCTTTACTTACGCACGGAAATGGTTCCCCGGGCTGTGCTGAATCGCGGCGAGGGCAATTTAGTGAGGCTGTGCGGTGTAACGTCGCCTGGGATGCCTAGGTCCTTGGGCTTCTTTCCGACTGGGTGTATGGTGTTAGCAGCAGATGGCGGGTGTGTTTGCAAGCACCGGTATCCGGGTTTACCTGCTGGGCACTTGGACCATCGGAGTGGTCACGCCCTGGTGTACACATGATCCAGATCCAGATCCACAAGGAAATATGATGTAATCAATGGCCGTCATACATCTCATGTTCTCAACCCTGTCGATTTAAGAGGCCTGGAATGCCTCTTTGTGACCGCGCACCGTGGGACGTCTGACCTCGCGCACACGGTCCCCGCACAGGTCCAGAAGCTGCTTGAGCGGCACCGCGCGGAGCTGGCCGCCGCCCAGAAGGCCGCCGCGGACGAGGCCAAGCGGCACCTGGACACCTACGTGGCACAGAACGAGGCGGCTGTGCGGCAGGTACGCGCGTGCTTGTATTTAGGAAAGGGACCAGCCGTGTGCTTGTGTGTATGTGGGTTTAGGGGTTGTGGTTGGGTTGGTATGTGCTTGTCTGTGCCACGGGCGCCGGGAGATCATGCTGCTCGAGTACGGCAACGACCATTCGCCTTGGTATTCCCTGCGGGCGGGATGCCGTGTCACGGGAATCACACGCTTGGGCTAGCGATGCGTGCTCCCTTGCAAGGCACCGTGCCCCGGCCATCCGACCGGGTCCTTGCAACACGGTAGGATGGCCGGGGCACGGTGCTTTGCAAGGGAGCACACGCATCGCGTGCGCACCTTTGGGTGTGCCCGTCCGCATCGTGTACCCATCGCATAACTCAGAATGTGCATGCCAGGCAATGTGACTCCAGTCGCAGAGCCTGGCCAAAGCAAGAGTTGGCGGACGCCGACTGGCTGGCTTCCCTGGCGCTGTGTTGCTGTCCGCAGCTCAAGGAGCGCATGGCCCGCGAGGCGGAGGAGGCGGTCGAGAAGGAACGGGCCGCCGCCGCCACCCGGCTGCGGGAGGTCAGCGAGCGCTACGAGCAGCAGCTGCAGGTAGGTGGGAAGGGGCACTGTGGAGGAGGAGGAGGTAGACGGATAATTAGCCCGGCGTTGCACGGTTGCACTCACATGCTTGGCCCAGTTGCCCGAACTTGCCAAAAGACGATCCCGACCTGCCTGGACGGCGCCTGACCTAACCTTTGCCTTGTCTTGCCCTGTAGACCCAGAGAATGCGCTTGGTGTCAGACGCCGACCTGCGGCTGGAGCAGCTGGAGCAGGCCAGGTGGGCGCTGTGTACACCGGAGCTTGAGTACACCGGACAGACGATGATTAGCCTTCTGGGAGTCTGAAGCTGTTCCTGTGTATAAATCTGGGCATTGTACTTGTGTAGACAGACACAACGCCGGCATCCGTCGGGTCAGCCTGCGCGCCTGAGCAGAAGGGAATGAAGTAATGTCGGTTTGGTTATGGCAAATATCGCCGCGTGTGTTAGGTTTCTGAGCGGCGTGTCCCTTGCGTCCCGTGTCCGTGTCCGCAGGAAGGAGGACAAGAAGCGCTACGAGGAGGCCGTCGCGGCTGCCAAGGAGGCGGGCGAGGCGCGGCTGAAAGACGCCGAGGGGGACTGGCGGAGGGAGAAGGACGCGGTGCGCAAGGCGCACGAGAAGCAGGTAGGTGCGGGCCACACGGACAAGGCGAACACCGAACAGGCG
This sequence comes from Eudorina sp. 2006-703-Eu-15, assembly GCA_003117195.1. Classification (NCBI taxonomy): domain Eukaryota; kingdom Viridiplantae; phylum Chlorophyta; class Chlorophyceae; order Chlamydomonadales; family Volvocaceae; genus Eudorina; species Eudorina sp. 2006-703-Eu-15. The sequence goes on from BDSI01000133.1 coordinate 225,917, forward strand.
AAGAATTCCGGGTATGTGGTACGGCACTTCCAGCAGCGAGAATGGTTGGAGCCGTTCGCATGTCCTGGGTGGGCCGGACGGAGGCGTCCAGGTCCCAGATGCTGTGACTTGCCTCGTTTGCATCTTGGTCACCGTACCACTGACCGTGACCGCGCCTTCAACGGGAAACCCACCACCGCCCGCTTTCCGCCCCAGATCGACGCGCTCCGAGAGCAGTACGAGACGGGCCAGGAGGGCTGGCGGGCCGCCATGGCGGAGCGAGCCCGCAAGGAGGTCAACGAGCGCGTGGCCGCGATCCGGGAGAAGCTGCTGCAAGAGCGAAATGAGGAGGTGCAGGTCGGTCGGTGCTTGGGTTGGCTGGGCAGCCGGCGGGCCTGGCAGCGTACCTTTGCAGCTCACCCATGATCCTTCATGTCGACAGGGGCTCGTGCCTCGGCTTCTGGTGGTTTCGGTGCGCAAATGGACATTGGGATGGATCCTCAAATTCTCCCTCGTGTGACAATCAAGTCAAACACCCTCGCGTGCCTTGCGTGCTGTCATGGTGGTTGGCTGGTTGCCCCGGGTCCATATGGACGCAGGCGGTCATGACGCGGCTGGAGGCCGAGCACGCGGCCGCGGTGGAGGCCCTCAAAGAGGACTTCCGGCGGCGAGAGGAGGCGTCGGCGGCCCGCGCGGCGTCCGCCCTGAAGGAGGCCCGCCGGGCGGAGGCCAAGATGGCGGAGCGCTTCCGCAACGCCGGCATGGCCACCAAGGTGCGAGGTGGAGCTGCGGCTGAGGTGCGGTGTGGGCGCGATCGAGTTCATCGCATCAACCGGCCGCAGTGAGACGGCCCGCAGCGGCAGTGAGTGTGCCGCCGATGTTCATGTGCCACTCGCATATCGCTGCTGCGTGTTCTGACACTAGGACCGTAATTCGACACAGTCTCTACCCCGTCGTCCTACACCCAAACCCAAACCCCAGACCGCCGAGGAGCGTCTGGCCACCAGCGAACTGACTATCAGCGACCTGCGGCGGGAGCTTGAGGCCCGGAACAACACCATCCGCTGGCTGGAGGCGCAGGTGGGCTTGGAACCTCTCCTCACAGTGCGGGACGGGAGACCACCCTCCTGCAGCAATAGTGCGGATGGAGCACTGCATCGTTGCAAGCCAGCTGCTCCAAGGTTCGTGTTGAAACATCAATCCATGAAAACAAAGCATTCATGTGCCCCGCTGCCACTGCAGGTGTCGGTCGCCAAAGATGAGGCCGCGGCCCGGGAGCGGGACGTGCGGTCCCTGGGCGACGAGAAAGCGGCGGTGGCCGCCGAGGTTGCGGCGGCGGTGGCGCGGGACAAGCAACAGGTGGAGGCGCGGCTGGCGCAGGCGCTGCAGGTGGGATATTGCGTTGTGTAGTTCTCACTACGATTATAGTGGGCCCTATCCAGGTCCTATTAGAGGGGAAGGTAGAGCACGGGACAGGTATTGTCTGGTGTGGCCGAGCCCTTTATTCTCGTCTCGGGTCCCAAAAAAAGTCGTTGTGATGAGTCTGGCTTCGGCCAGGGTGTGCTGAAGGCGTGAAGGTGATAGATGCCGTATGCTCAAAGAAAAAGAACCAGGACCAGGGGCCAGCTTGGCTGACAGCGCCCGGCCATGGACGCGCCGCGCTCCACGCGCGCGCCCCGCAGGACGCCCAGGAGCTGCGGTCGCGGCACAGCGCGGAGATGGCGGCTGTGGAGGCGCGGGTGCGGGCCACCCTGGCGCGCAAGGATGAGGTGATCGCGGGGCTGCGGGAGCAGCTGGCGGCCCTGGCGGCGGAGCTGCGGAGCACCCAGGAGGTGCTGCGGCAGCAGCAGGAGGAGCTGGGCAGCGAGCTGAGCGGAAGTGGCGGGAGCGGAAGCGGCGGGAGCGGCTTCTCGGCGGGGCGGGACTTGTACGGCGGGGAAAGCACGGCGGGGAGACGGGGCGGCCGGTACTGAGGTGATTCTTGGGGTCTCCGCCAACTGCCAACGGCCAACGACCAACTGCCGATTGAACGCCCGTCCATGGCGCAGGGTACCTTTCTCTGTAGCAAGGGGCTTTTTCGCCATCGTGCGAATCAACTCCAGCCTGTACATACATGGGTAATCACGAAATGTATGCAGCGCCCAGGTGTGTGTATCAGCGGTGTTGTCTTCGCGGCTGAAATGGGCCTCTGGGACCGTAGCGCTTGACACAGATGTACTCCTAAGGCATGGTGGGCATGATGGGCCACCTGCGCATGTCAGGGCTTTCCAGAGCGCACTCACGCACGGGGCCGCATTGCGGACCCGGCCCTGCCTGCGGTTCCAGTCCTAAGCGTGTCGGCGACGTCACGAGCGATTCAGCCTGTGTCGTTCTTTTTTTCAGCTCAGCTGCCGGTTGATGCCCATTTTCATAGAAGTTGTGAGCAGGCCGGACCGGTGGAGTTGCCTGTTTGGGACGGACGTCCGGCCTCATTGTGTGCTCAGGCCTAGATGTGGTTTGTGGTTTCGGAGATTCGCTGCGCAACCACATGGCAGGTGATCTCCTGGGGGCACGAAGGGTGCACTCTGCCCAACGGCGAGTGTTCGTGTATGTGTTCGTGTATGCAGCACGTACGCGTCCTTGGAACGAGTCTGCGGTGTGTTTAATGAGACCCCCCCCCTCGGCTGTGTGTGTATTGCGGAGGTCAAGGCGCGCATGCGTGCGTGCTGGATGCGGGGTCCGCCTGTGAAGAAGGACGTTTACCGCGACCCATGGGTCATTAGGGGTCATCGCCTCCATTCATCACCCATCACACCGCGCGCCTCGCTGGTGCAGCAGCACTGCACATGTATGCGTGCTTCCGGGATGAGTGGTCGTGGTATCGGACGCGTGCGTGCGGTGATTAGTAACAATCATTATTATTAAGGATATTACAGTGGACCCCGCGCGTCATCGGGATCATAACCATGTGCGTGTGGTGATTTGGTGGGCTCTGAACGTCTGAAGGTAGCTGAGCGAAGGGTCGGCGCAGGTGGCACCTTTTATACCGCACGCTCACAGGCATGGCAACATTGTTCCTGAGTCCATCCCACATGTAACGCTGGCCTTTCTTTGTCAGCAGGCTCCGAGGGCGATCTGTGGGGCGGCCCCTCAGTAAAGGTTCTACTTCCGGACGGCGCGCAAACGTCTGACAGGGGGATGAGGGATTCGGGGTTGGAATGCGCGCCGTACAGAGGGACGAGATGCAGGACATCACACTTTTGGCTGCAGCAATCGAAGACAGCGGTCAGGCGTGCGCAAGCCGAGAATGCAGCGACGAACGATAAGTCACGCTATTGCAGTAACGCAATTCGCTGTTTGTAATGTCAGCCCGTGAGATCTCGTACGTGAGTCCCAGGTTTGTCGATGTGACAAGAAGCCTCGACGACCCACGGTCGCATTGACGTCGCTTGGGACCCCAAGCAACCTCCACCCATCCATACATCGCGACCAGGCGTCCTGCGAAGAAGAGGCTGCAGGATAATTGAGGTACAAAAGCGCAAACGGCATCTATATGGGGCAGCTGGCTCGTACTCGCAGCTGGATCTTCCGGGCGCCCTGGCCCTGCTTGCCTGGCGACTTCCGATCGCGGTCATCTTGGCGGCTGTAGAAGCCTTCTCGCGAGCTTTCTCAAGCCTAATAATTATCCTGGCGCTTTCTTGGTGCGTGATGCCCGTTATTACCACATGCCAACGTCAGCGCGCGGAGGTAGAATGAACCCCCTGCGGCATGCGTTCCACCGACCCGCTCTGGCAGCCTGCCCAACCACCCGCTGAATACCCGCTGTGCTTGAAGTAGACAAAGTAGTAGGTCAAGCCGTTGGGCCGCCGATTCTCCCGCCGTGTAGGTTCGGTGCGGTCTTTGGGACCCGTGGGTCGGCTCACATGGAGGGCGCCGACGACGAGGACGGCGGCGCGGATGCTGCTCTCCAGGAGCGACCACAACAGCAGCCTGATGAGGTGCCTGCTGATGAGGAACAACAACAGCAGCAACAGGAACAGCAACAGCAAGAACAGCAGCAGCAAGAACAGCAGCAGCAAGAACAGCAGCAGCAAGAACAGCAGCAACAGCAGCAGCGGCAGCAAGAAAGCCCCGCCGTGGCGGCGCTCACTGGTGCTTTCAATGAGGCACAGCATCTTCGCGCCCAGCGGGCTGAGCTGGACCACCGCATCTCAGAGGCTGAATGTTACCAAGCCAGGCATGCCGTACAGGTCGCCGAGGAAAACCGACATCTGATCGAGCAGGTGCGCGGTACTGCGGTGTGTTCCGCTGCTGACGACTGCCTGCGTTCCAGGCGGACACGACGTCGTCATGATTGTGACGTCGTCCTTGTTTGCCTCGTACAGTGGCCGTACAGTTCTAGGAAGGTTTCAGGTGTGTAACTATAAAATTGCTCCTGTGCTCGATCTATGACCTGCGCGCATCTCGCCATGCCCTTTCCTTACTCCAGCTATTCATGCCATATACCGTATTCGCTCGTGCCCTACTTCTAGTGTCTTTGGTCCCATCGCATGCCTGGCTGGCGCTCAATCTGGTGCAGCAGGGTTTGCCTCTTGATGTTAATTTTTGTCTGTTGAGGTTTCCTTGTGCCGGCGGGGTCGTATGTTGCTGCGACAGGTACGAGCACTGGAGGCACAGCTGATGAGCCAAGCCTTCACGGAGAAGGACCGCCTGAAGGTACGGGTGATGTACGACGGTGTACGACCGGTACGACGGGGCGCCAAATTTCTATCTGCCGTGCACAAATCAGCCCGCTGCTGTATAAAGGGTATGGTAGGGATGCTATTTCATGCAAGCAAGGGTTGTAATCCTGCGTGACAGGTGATGCTACTGTGGGGCGGGGATAGGAAACAACTCGAGCGCGGCGCATCAAAGGATTGATGGCGACAAATTAGATGGATCATGAGTGAACGAATGTTGCAGCTTGACCCAAGTTGTGGCGGCTGTGCGCACGGCACCGGCTGGCCCCATTGCACACGTGCTCGCCGGCGGCTCACACAGACGTGCCTGATGATGAGGTGATCCTTACCTCTCCGCTCTCTGCTGACGGCCGCTGCTTGCCCACCTCTGCCCGCGCCTGCTCTGGATGAATATATACAGCGGAGCCTGGGCGAGGCGGACGCGGAGCGGTCGTGTGCAACCATGAGGCTGCGCCAGGAGGTGGGTGCGTGTGGGTGCGTGCTGGGATGGCTGGACACCTAGAGACATCATGTACATGCGGTGGCGGAGGGCTTCCACTGCGTTCCTCGCTCCTTGAAGCGACGGACAGACTCAGCAGGTCTGGGTCAAGTCGGGTTCCGCGTGCTATCCGCATGCCGGACCCTGCATTTTGTACTAGTTTTCGTGCATACATGTACCGCGGCATGCTCATACGTACGTACCGTAACGTGTCGAACTGACCCGTTGACAATAGTACACTCGGCTCCACGCACGTCGCACGTACGCACACACTGCCAGGTGGAGGAGGCCGAGGAGCGCATCCACCAGCTGGAGGACCTCCTCCATCAACACCAGCAGCAACAGCAGCAGCTGCAGTCACAGCAGCTGCAGCCGGGGCAGCGCGGCGCTCCCCACCCACAGGGCCCCGTGCAGGACGCCCATCCGCCCCTCCACACCAGCAATGGCGCCCAGGACGACTCTGCTGGCGGGCAGCCCGCCGGCGGTGATGGCGGTGACGGCGGAGACCCGATGGACGTCACCGGGCCACCGCCGCAGCCCGGCTCCCTGGGACATCATCATCTTGGGCCGGCAGCAGCAGCAACAACAGCAGCAGCGGCAGCGGCAGCAGCAGCGGCAGCCGCCCCGCGCAGTCATCGCCCGCAGCTGCCTCCCGTCCTCCATCTGGACCCCTCCCAGCTGCTGCTGGATGCGGACCTGGACGTGGGCTTCACGCGGGGGGACATCGAGCTGGAGGTGCACACCTTCAGCGCCGAGCTCGGCGCGGTGAGCGCGACGCGGTGCGGTGCGGTGCGGTGCGCATTGCGGTGTGCGTGATGCGGTCGGTGTGCGTGATGGGTTGGCGAGCAAGGGCCGGTGCCGTAGACGGGCCGCAAATGAATTGCTTGTTTCGTGGTAGGTGGCCATCCATTCAGCGCGCGGGCAGGGTGGCTATCTTAAGATATAAATATCTATTCGGCCGAAAAACTTCTGAAATTTTAGATACTTTTGGCCTGCCAAAACATGGAGTTTAAGATACTTTGACCCCTCGTGTGGGACATGATATCTTCCCGTTGACATATACTCGGACCAGTGATGGGTTCCCCGATATCTCCCACCCGGGGTCGGTTCTCGCCGTCTGCAGTCGTCTATGGCTAGGTGATGCACTTATGGGTTCGGTTCGTGGAAGTTCTCCATCAATGTTGCGCCCTGTCCGATGCCCTCTGTAGATACTTCGGGCCGTTTCCAGTTGGAAACATCTCCCCATAGACAGATACTTTCAGCGTTTCGAAGCCAGGTGTATCTCTGGCCGTAGATACTCCCAAAAATAAGATAGCCACCCTGCGCGCGGGGTCGCGCCCTATCTACCACCTTGACTGATGGGCCTGATGGGTAGGTTGTGAAGGAAGCGATGTGCCCCATCCAGCCGTCAACCGATGAATGCGCCAGAAGGGTTGTCAAAAGTTTTCGTTGCCTGGTCTAGGCCAGCAGCCGGCGGAGCGCAGGCACGTGCGTCATCAGGTTGCTGCGGCTGGCTAGCAAAGCCCAAATGAAGCGTTTACGGCCACCGCGAGTATCAAAAGGACCAAAGCCCGAGCTGTCCCATACATTTGTCCCGCTGCTGCTGTACATGCAGCTTTGCAGCGACGCTGATGTGCTGCGCGTCAGCAGTGGCCTAGTGGACTGCTACCTGCGGGCTGCTCTGCCGCCCGAGGGCTTCGCGGTCGCCAGGTCATCGTCGTCGTCATCGTCTGTCAAGCGCTGCCGAGAGGAAACTCTCTCGGCGGAAAAGCCCGCCATCCTTGGCCACATCCTCACCTTTTGGATGGTAGGCAGCATCTGGGCCGACCCGCTCAAGTTCCTGGAGAGCTGCGCGCCTCTGAACGAGCTGCTGAGCGCGCTGCCCGCTGCCGGGACGGCGGAGCGCAACCTGCACGCGCTGCTGCGCAGCCACGCGGCGCGTCAGTGGCTGCACGTGCTGCGGCAGGAGTTCCAGACCGTGCTGACCGCCGCCAGCGAGAGTGGCAGCGGCAGCGGCGGCGATCCCAGGCGGCCCCACTGGCGTGCAAGTCTGCAGCGCCGCAGCGAGCACGACGCCGCGGCGAAGACGGTGTATTCCGCCATGAGGGCCACAGCAGCGCAGCTGGCAAAGTGGCGGCATCGCTACCCCATGGTGGCTAACCTGGCACAGACCGAGCCGGCGATCCACGTGCTGCTCCTGCGGGCCTTAAAGCTGGGCCTTATGGTGCTGGCGGCGCACCCACTGCTGAGGGTGTTCGTGGCCACGCCGCTCCCCCACATCCCCCAGCAGCAGCGCCGGGCTCCAGTGCCCCTGGACACGTCCGCACAGGACCCCCAGCGCCGCGTCCGACTCGTTCCGCCGAAGAACCGGGGCGATGGAAAGCAGCCTCAGGGCGGTAGCGGCGGCGGCAGCAGCTCCGCTGGCGATTTCGTGTTGTGCAGCCTTCAGCCGGGGGTGCGGTACGACCTGGGCGTAGCGGCTGCAGCAGGGTTGGAGGTGCCGCGCCAACAGCAGCAGCAACAGGGACAGCGCGGAGAGGGACTGCAGCGCGCCGGTGCTGACCAGTGCGTTCTGCTGAAGGAGGAGGTGGTGGTGTGGGCCTGGGCGAATTAACGATCGGAATGAGGACACTCGGAAAGAGATCATCGCTGGCTGATCCACGTTAGTTGTAACGGTTACTGGCTGATCCACGTTAGTTGTAACGGTTACTGGCTGATCCACGTTAGTTGTAACGGTTACTGGCTGATCCACGTTAGTCGTAACGGTTACTGGCTGATCCACGCTAGTCGTAACGGTTACTGGCTAGAATGATACGTCCCATGGCAGCAGCGGGCGGTCCATAGGCCCGAGTGGTGGCGAGCCATGGCGGTGTGTGGCTGCCCTCTGCGCCAATCCTGCCCTGCCCTGGAGCCGGCGGGCGACACGCTGCTGGTTGCCGGCGGCGGGAAACATAGCCTGTGCGGTGGTGGACGGACGTTGTGGGCTCGCCTGCGCGCTGGTCTGTATGTACGTACCTGCTGGTATGGAGATGTATGCGTGGTATAGGGCCGTGACAGCAACGGGTCCGGGGACAGCAGGTGGATCGTGGATGGCTCTCTGCTGGTCCCTGCTGGCTGTGTACGTGTACCTCTGCTGCCGCGGGTGCTACTTAAGGGCGTGAGGGCGAGCCTGGCTGTCAGCAACTGCTGCCGTGCGACGTGTCGAGGCACGCGGGACAGTTGGTGGTGGATTGAACGGCAGATAGCTGCCCTGATGAGAGGCAGGTGACAGTCATATATACCATTCCTTATGATGAAGCGCCTTTTGCCTGTTGCTTGGCTGCTTCCGCCCCCCGAGTGGGCACACGGCTGCCGATTGGCTGGGATGTCGCTGTAGTCGCTGAGATGATGAGCGACGCGGCTATGAGCTATCTGGGCCCGTTGGAACGCCCGGTCGAGACTCATCAGGGTACATCTTGTAACGATTACAGAATGCCGCTGTGGCTTGGGGATCAGGCTGCTGCCGCTGCTGCGGCTGTAATAAGATGTTATAGCGGACCCCGCTAGGATGATCGGTGACAGCAGCCGAAGCTTCCTCACCATACACTGCATGAACTAATTTGCGCCAGAATGACGCATCGTGCTGCAGCTATCACATACCGTATTCGTTGAGGAAGGAAATGGCCCCAGAAGTGGGTTCGGTGCGTGCAACGAAAAATGACGCGGTTTCTGGGCTCAGTGCGCGCACCGATCCGTGCGAGCACCGAGCCCAGTTTCACGACGGGACGACAGGACGTGTGTAGTGCCCGCACTAGTCTCCATCAATCAACAATTGTAATATTGGTCATGTGATCGACGATTCCCGCAGATTGCTCCCAACAGGCACCGACCGGGTGGGGGCGGTTGATTGGGAGGCCACAAAATAAATACGGCTCCGTGCGGTCGGTGCGCGCACCGAGCGAGCCGTGTTTCGCGGATGTACCTCGTGTCCGCAATAGCCCCTATAGACTAATAAATGTAATATAGACACTAACAATGAAGATTCCACAGGTGCCTCCCAACAGGCACCGGGATCCGGCCGCTGGGGGCCGGATGGCGGCCACAAAGCACGGCTCGGTGCGCGCACTGCTCCGTGCGCGCGCGCACCAAGCCGTGTTGCACGGAATCCGCCTCGTGTCCGCACTCTTTTATACAGATGCAGAAACTAGCATTAGCACTGAGCATAGGCCTAAAGGCACCTGCTGAGATGTATCCGGCCGCTGGGGCAGGAGGCCAAAAAACACGGGCGCACCGAGCCGTGTTTCAGGGTTATGCGAGGATCTGCCGGCATGGCGCGTGCTCTTCGCCATTACACACACACACACACAACAACTATTCCCCCTTAGGACGAAGCGTCCTCGCGGCGTCACGAGCACGAGACCGAACGGTGTCGAGCTCTTCGCGCAAATCGGGAGTGAAGTTGGCAGCAGGCTCCCAGCTGTTATGCTCCGAAGAATACCCAGTCCACTTGACCAGGTATTCGTGCACCAGCCGCCTACGGCGCTTCCCAACGCGGCGGGCACGGTAGTCAAGAATGCGCTCCACGCGGTAGAGGGGCGTGTCCTGTAGCCAGTCCACCGGCGGGGGCTCTACAACGAGAGGAACCTCAGCACCATTCTCGACGGCAGGGTCCGACGTGGTCGCGGCTGCCCGGTAGGTATGGTCGCAGCAACGACACGTGGAAGGTGGGGTGAATGCGCATATCACGAGGGAGGTTCAGCTCGGCCGCGGCTTTCCCAGCCAGGCGCTTCACAGAGTAAGGACCCACCCAACGCGGCAACAATTTGCGGGCGGGGGCCTGTGGCAAGCTGCCTCAGGTGCTTGGTACTAAGCAACACTTAGTCACCCTCGCGGAACTCAACGTTCCAGGCGCACGGCTCCGCGCCTGCTTCTACTGCTTCCGGGGGCCCCACGCACTGTTACGGCACTGTTGTTGTTACAGCAGCGCGTAGCAGCTCACCGGGGTGTGTAGCATCCACACAATCGAATTCGGTGACCGTTGTTGGTTCCGGGGATACCTACTTGATGTACCTGATGTATGTAACGTATGTACTTGCGCAACCTATGCACGCCGATCCACCTTCAACTTGTAAGCCGGTACGGCAGTGCGCCGTACAGACGCTCACAATATAGGGAGCCCAAATGGGTTCCCAACCATCCGGTAAGCCTTTGCGTCTTACAAATGGTATCGAGACCAACGATGTTGATCTCTGTATCACAACTCAACGTCGTGGGTTCGATTCCCGGTTGGGCATTCACTCGGTAGGGTTGGAGTATCTGACTGGCCACCAGTGAAACTCCTGAAAAGTGAGTAATCCACGGTTTCGAATCCTGACAGGATCCTTGGGAATAATTACCGGGACCATCCTAGTAGGTACGGCTACGGGCACGACCTGCAAGGACCCTGGTTGACGCAATCATAAGGCTAGAACCCAATCAATGGTGCGCCCTTGAGGCGGGTTCATGGTTAAAATGATCTCACCCTGGCTCGATCCTGAGACTACGGTCCGAGGACGAACCGGCCTTCGGTGAAAAGGGGGGGAGTGTAAGCCGGTACGGCAGTGCGCCGTACAGACGCTCACAATATAGGGAGCCCAAATGGGTTCCCAACCATCCGGTAAGCCTTTGCGTCGTACAAATGGTATCGAGAATGGTACAAATGGTACCGGCCTTCGGCGAAAAGGGGGGGAGTGTAAGCCGGTACGGCAGTGCGCCGTACAGACGCTCACAATATAGGGAGCCCAAATGGGTTCCCAACCATCCGGTAAGCCTTTGCGTCTTACACAACTAACAAGCAAGACACCCTGACTAGCACCCGTTCACTCTCCCACACTCTCGCGCGATAATAGAGTTGTTGTTGTAAAGCAAGCGGCCTGCACGGACTGTACGTAGGGGGCCCCACCCTTTTTCCGACATCCGCCGTCGAGGAAGCCGACCCCCTATGTGTTGGCGTGCTATATACCCTACCAACTCATAGCTAGGGGGCGAGACAAGCTCTGACAGGCCTGCCTGTCAGAGCCTGTCAGGCTAACAAGGAGAGCTGGTATGGTGGGAATTGTTCCGGACTGTCTGATGAGATAGTGCTTATGTCTTGTTGTTGACAACCAGTAACAACAATGTTGACAAATTCCAACAAGAGATATTAGTGTTCATATTTGTTTTACGATACTGATAGTTGTTGACGAGTAACTTGCAGGTAGTGAAGACTGGTTGACGATTGTTTAGAATGTCGAATCTTGTAAGCAACACTGTAACGGTGAATGTAGGATATGACAGCAGCAGCTGGCCATCATCACAAGGTAGGATCAGAAGAAAGGATAGATGGGATTTTGCCTCCGATAATTGCGCTACACCCAGTGTTGCTATCTTAAATGAAAAGAATATTTACGTATACCTGTCTACCGCCGCCAAAACACACTCTGATGCCGTGTCCCCAACTCCTGGTTACCCTCCCATATGCATCCGCGACGACGCAAGGAAAGCGCGCTTCAGGCCTCCAAGACTGAGAATAATCCCTGTCGTAGCTGTGGTAGCAGTGGTCCCGCTGTCGAAACATGCTGAAAATTTCTGGCCGGCCTCGGAGGTTGATGACTGTTTGAAAGTTGTTCTCCCAGCAAATGGCCTGTAAGATATGTAATGTGACAGACGATTACCGCAGCCCTTATTTCGGCACGTGTGGTGAAGCAAAGCACATGCCGAAAAACTTGGCCGCGCGGCGCGCGTATGTTGAATGCTTTTGATGGCGACTCTCTGCCAATCAGACTAGGCAAATATGTCAGTGCAATCGATCGTTTGCTGCTGTATGTTTATTAAAAATAAACCGTATACATATGCCCCAGAAAACACATACAACTCAAGAAGTCCCAGCTTTGTCGGCGGCTTGTGAAGCAATTGATCACTCACAGCCTTGAATAGTTTGTGTTGAAATTTTCGGGCGGCTGACCATAGTTTGTTCATGATGGTATTTTCCGGGCGCATCTCCACACCCTCCAATTAATAAAAAGCCAAAAAGAGATTTATCAGTTTCAGCTCCTTATGGCCTCTTTGTTAACTTTTTTGAGCGTGTGAACAGAGTCGAAATTGTACGATCGGTACTCTGGTCACGATCGTACAGAGCTTGTCAGCAGGTATTTAATTGCAGAAAGACTTACTTACATTGTTTTGACACAATTATATGTAGTGCTATTTCCGTCGCATTTTGACAAACGAAAAGAAATCCAGGCTGTTTAGAGCCAGCTAGCTCAGCGAGAGCTTGTCTGCCAGTTTCGCGAAAGACTGAGTAGATTCCGACTTATCCCGCCAATACGTCTTTCCACATCAATCGATAAAATATAGTAATAAAGGGTGCAACGGCAACATCGACGACGCATTGTTTAATGATATGACACCGAGTGATACAGTAGATGAAATTCAAATTTGCCATCACGATATACGCCTGCAGACGCCCTTGATTGATTCCTACCTACCTTTATTCAGTATCAGTGTTTGAAATGATCGTTTTACCTTTGCTGTCCTCACACAGGAAGGACGGGCCAGTCATCGTGTTTAGCTCCGTCCCTTCGACATGGCTCAGGTATGCTGTCATTACTTCTCTGCTCACTCGCTGCTTCCTTGTATTACATTTGGCGTTTCCCATGGCGTGGTCGACCCGTATTGCCTGACTCTTCGCTCCGTGTTCTTTGCTTGACAGTCGCTGCTGTTCGTTCCTTGTGCAGATGCGTGGCTAGGTATGACTATCGGTTTATGTACTTCCAAGTGAGCAGTTGCGCATTTCGACCGACCTTGACGACTATTAGGGTAAGTAGTTTAGGGCTCATTGCTGATTTTTCCCCTCCCGCTGGTTTTCCCCCTCCTCGCAGAACACCTACTCGCCCATGGGTGCCAGGTCCGCTATACTGCAACAGAAGCCATTACCCTTGGGGTCGGTGGAACCATTCGCTCAGACCTCAAACCCTTACTGATTGAACTTGGCATCGCACCTGACAAAGCGGCACAATGCTGCGCCCGCCTACATGCCCACGCCGTCCGCAGCCTCAACGACATCGTAAAATGCAGACGGGTATTGGAGCGAACTCCCGTAACCCCATCACCCGCCAATGAACGCACCCGGGTGGGCTAACAGGGAACTCTTTGACTCAGGGCCGGTGATGGCGGCGCATAGATAGGCTCTGATGAGCCTCATCGTCTCTGTCCCCTTAACACACGCCCGGGTGCTGCCCGGCGTACATAATAATATTATTATTTGCTTGTGTCGTGCGTGGGGCCTTTATCTGTGGGGCCATTTGCTTGTTGCACTACGCCCACTCGCCAGACTCGCCAGAGTAAAATAATTTGCTATGCCATTACTCGTCACTGTGCCGAACACAGGCTCAACCCAGCAGGTGGTCGCAACTGGACACGACAGGGAGACATATGTAGCTGCTGGCGGCCGGGCGTGTGTACATAGACTGGACAGACACGCCTAGTAGTGTGTGGTGTATGTATTATGGCGGTCCAGCCTCCTAGTCCACCAGCTGCCTGTTGTGAGATGGATCTACATCTTGATTGATTGTGCTTTGACGGATAAGCTTTATTTACTGATGTACGTGGGCGTACATACAACGAAGCATGCATGTGGTTCAGGGCAGGTGTTCGGGGTTTCACACCGTGTATGGTTTCGTTCGACTGAATGTGCTGGTTGTGTTGGAGATCGCGATGTTACCGCACTGGATATTGTTGATTTTGTGCGTGCTATATATGCACACACCCTCATCGAACATTGAATGATCGATGCATGGTGTGTGTGCAATTGCGCCGGCAACGAAGCAGCCCGTCATGCAGTGTAAATGTAAAGCTCCTGATCTTGACTGTTCGCCTATGTTTGGCTCCGTCACTCGTCGCTGCACATACTTCGATGTATCGACCATCCAGCACCGTTTCGTTCACGTGCTCGCAACTTTTGCTTATTACTTGCCGAGAAAACAAGACCGAACGTATGGACAGGACAAATCACGCAAAGTTTCATCAGCAGCTAGTATGGATACGCATTTATTGGTCCAATACGGCAGCCCCTACTGCGCCAGCATTGAAAGAAGTCCTAGGCCTCTGGCTCACTGTTACAACCGGTAACATTTATTTTCGTAAACCAGTATCTATCCTTTGACATCTTTAACAACGTTCGTTCCATAACATCGTCTGTTTTCAACAAGCGCTGAAATAAAGTTAATAAAATCTTGCAATTTTGACAGCAAGTAACAGGTTGTGATCACTGCAGACAACCACTAACATGTAACACAAGTTGACAATACTGCCCGCCAACGGACTTCTGTCACAACCTCAGAAAGCCTCAAACAGGGTCTGAAGACTCCTCTGACAACCTGTTTGGCAACTATGACAATTTGCGTCCGGAGCTGCAAAAGACCATTCCTGACAACCTCGCCTAGTAAGTTAGACCTTGTCAGACCCCCTATGAGTTGGTAGGGATACTGGGTCTTCATGTATGTATATGCCTACATACCAGGTTACTTCTGATTGAATTCATGCTTGCATCAGTACGTGCGTGCGTGCATGTGTGTGAGCAGGCGCCACGGTGCGAGCAGAGACCGTCCAAGCATTGATACGGAATGTACCTCAAGTTCTGGCGCAGGCCCAGTCTATAATGTAAGAAGTGCAGAACACCATTCGTCCATGTACTGACATACACCCAGCCCACCCATCCAGCCAACCACGCATCACCGTGTGCTTGTGAGTGCATGCATGTATATATGCCTGACGAGAATGCTTCGGTCAATAATGCGCATGCATGCATGCTTGTGAGGCACGATTAAAGACCTACACAGCAAGGCGCGGGGGTTTGACAATTACTAGTTTGCCTCGCTGCTCATGGTGAAAGAGCAATTGAGCAACAATGACGGACACAGATGTCTTGTTGTTGTTGTTTGCGATATCATCTTATCATAGTGGGCGTGAGACCTGGTTCCTTGCCAGCAGCAGGTGCATGCACAGACGACGACACATACACACGGATACATTTATATATAGGGCAGGGGTATATATATAAACACCTCGCGCGCGCGGTCACAAGCATGCACGTAATCATGTACACATTTGCACAGGACGCATTGATGATGCGGTAGTTGCGTGTTGAGCGCAGGCCGAACCCATCTGCAATCTTTGCCTACGACGGTCAGCTCGGATGGTACATTGATAGCATAAGCTTCAACGCCGGTTGGAAGGACGCCCTCATCAGGGCCATGCAAGCAGAAGCGCCA
The DNA here is from genome assembly GCA_003117195.1 of Eudorina sp. 2006-703-Eu-15. Taxonomy (NCBI): domain Eukaryota; kingdom Viridiplantae; phylum Chlorophyta; class Chlorophyceae; order Chlamydomonadales; family Volvocaceae; genus Eudorina; species Eudorina sp. 2006-703-Eu-15. Next base: position 241,360 of record BDSI01000133.1, read on the forward strand.
TGGGTAAAGCTGGTGGTAAGCCTACCTGTGACTCGCTCAGGCATCCATTTTTACATCCGTCCATACTGCACATGTCGATCCCATATTTCAGCGGCACCATTGTATATATATCTATTGTATCTAGACAAACTCGTGCACCTACCTTGATACATGCATACGTCGCTTCCCTACAAGTATGTTGTGCTGATATGTTGCGTGAGCAGCACTTGTATAAGGCTACTGGAGTGATTGAGGAGTTTTAACACGGCGCGCCCAAAGGCCTCTTGAGATGCTGTGCAGGGTCTATTTAGTCAATTGTTGGGTTATACCGCAACCCCGCGTTACAGTCACTGTCCTTACTTGCGTGCAGGATGACACCGATGAGGCTACCCTGGCGTCCTGGCCCCTGCGGGCGAACGTCACCGTGGGTGCAGCACTTGTCACAGTAGCCGTGACGTCCGAAACGGCGTACAGCTTGCTGAGCGACCTTGCGGGCCTGCTGAATCTTGCTGAGCTCGGAATGTCTGTACCTTCAGTATCGGAGCCTTCCTCGGAATTTCCCACCAGCGGCGCCGCCATCGTAATAGACAGAAGCAGCGGCGACTTGCTGCAGTTGAGCGTTAGCGCAGTGGGGTGGTGGAGCATTGGCGACCTGGCGGCGCGGCTGGGCATCCCTTGGCCGCTGCAGACAGCAGATATGATGAGCGTGCGGAACCCGGTGGTGACGATTTCTCTGGCGTCACCATCCGCTGCTGGTGCGTTAGTATATACAATCACCGTAGCTGCGACCGTGAAACGGTCGCGTAGCGGAGGTCTTACGACCAGCCGCGCGTCCGTCCGTCCGTCACCGTAGCTGCGACCGTGAAACGGTCGCGTAGCGGAGGTCTTACGACCAGCCGCGCGTCCGTCACCGTAGCTGCGACCGTGAAACGGTCGCGTAGCGGAGGTCTTACGACCAGCCGCGCGTCCGTCCGTCACCGTAGCTGCGACCGTGAAACGGTCGCGTAGCGGAGGTCTTACGACCAGCCGCGCGTCCGTCTGTCACCGTAGCTGCGACCGTGAAACGGTCGCGTAGCGGAGGTCTTACGACCAGCCGCGCGTCCGTCCGTCCGTCCGTCCGGAAAAAACGCGTAACACGCGTCTTTTGCGTGGTTTCGGAGCTCGGGTTTCTTCGGTTTCGCGCTAGGTCGGGTGATCGAGGCGCGTAACCGGGGGGCCGACCCGGGTTCGAATCCCGTCGCCGGCTTTTTTGTCTTGATTTTTTTTCGCATCGCATCGCATCGCATCGCGCATCGCACCGCACCGCACCGCACCGCACCGCACCGCACCGCACCGCACCGCACCGCACCGCACCGCACCGCACCGCACCGCACCGCACCGCACCGCACCGCACCGCACCGCACCGCACCGCACCGCACCGCACCGCACCGCACCCCCCCCCCCCCCCCCCCCCCCCCCCCCCCCCCCCCCCCGCACCGCACCGCACCGCACCGCACCGCACCGCACCGCACCGCACCGCACCGCACCGCACCGCACCGCACCGCACCGCACCGCACCGCACCGCACCGCACCGCACCGCACCGCACCGCACCGCACCGCACCGCACCGCACCGCACCGCACCGCACCGCACCGCACCGCACCGCACCGCACCGCACGCACCGCACCGCACCGCACCGCACCGCACCGCACCGCACCGCACCGCACCGCACCGCACCGCACCGCACCGCACCGCACCGCACCGCACCGCACCGCACCGCACCGCACCGCACCGCACCGCACCGCACCGCACCGCACCGCACCGCACCGCACCGCACCGCACCGCCCCCCCCCCCCCCGCACCGCCCGCACCGCACCCCCCCCCCCCCCCCCCCCCCCCCCCCCCCCCCCCCCCCCCCCGCACCGCACCGCACCGCACCGCACCGCATCGCACCGTGTCACACGGCAGTGCATCGTATCAGTTTGGCACGGCAAACTGCACATCAGACGGCGCGGCAGACGGTGCGGCACGGCATGGCAGACAGCAGACGGCACTGAATGACATACGGCATGGCATGGCACGGCACAGCACACGGCACAGCACGGCAGACGGCACGGCATGGCACACGGCGCGGCAAGGCACACTGCATGGCACAGCAGACGGCACGGCAAGGCGGACGGTATCTCACAGCCAACGGCACGACACGACAGACGGCACGGCACGGCAGACGGCATGGCAGACGGCATGGCACGGCAGACGCCACGGCAAGCAAGACGGCACGGCAAGGCGCACGGCACGGCACGCCTTGACACCGCACCGCACCGCACCGGCCACCGCACCGCACCGCACCGCACCGCACCGCACCGCACCGGGTGCACCGCACCGCACCGGCAAGGCAAGGCAAGGCACACGGCGCGGCACGACACATGGCACGGCAAGGCACACGGCACAGCATGGCAGACGGCACAACACACAGCACGACACAACACACAGCACGGCAAGACACACGGCACGGCATGGCACACGGCATGACACGGCAGACAGCACGGCACGGCACGGCACATGTCACGGCACGGCAGACGGCACGGCAGACAGCACGGCACGACGGCACAGCAGACGGTACGGCATGGCATACGGCATGGCAGACAGCGGACGACACTGCATGGCATACAGCATAGCATGGCAAGGCACACGGCACGGCACAGTGGAGGGCACGGCAAAGCACCGCACCGCGTTGCGCCGAGCATGACACATGGCACGGCAAGGCATGCAGCACAGCATGGCAGACGGCACGACACACGGCACAGCAAGGCACACGGTACGGCAAAACACACAGCATGCCGTTTGCGTTGTGACGGCATGGCAGACGCCACGACAAGCAAGACGGCACGGCAAGGCACACGGCACGGCACAGCATGTGACACGGCAAGGCAGACGGCACAGCACGGCCAACGGCACGACACGGCAGACTGCACGGCACGGCAGACGGTATGGCACAGCCAACGGCACGGCACAGCAGACGGAACAGCATGGCAGACGGATAGGCAAGGCACACGGCACGGCACAGCAGATGTCGCGGCAAGGCAGACAGCATGGCACGGCAGAATGCACGGCAGAATGCACGGCACGGCAGACGGCACAGTATGGCACGGCAAACTGCACATCAGACGGCACGGCAGACGGTGCGGCACGGCATGGCAGACAGCAGACGGCACTGAATGACATACGGCATGGCATGGCACGGCACACGGCACAGCACGGCAGACGGCACGGCATGGCACACGGCGCGGCAAGGCACACTGCATGGCACAGCAGACGGCACGGCAAGGCGGACGGTATCGCACAGCCAACGGCACGACACGGCAGACGGCACGGCACGGCAGACAGCACGGCAGACGGCATGGCACGGCAGACGCCACGGCAAGCAAGACGGCACGGCAAGGCGCACGGCACGGCACGCCTGCGCGCGCCGCGTGATGACAAGGACGTGAGACGCGGGCAGCTACGGTGACCAGCGGCGCCGAACGGCGCCGGCTAGTCCGGAAAAAACGCGTAACATGCATCTTTTGCGTGGTTTCGGAGCTCGGGTTTCAGCGGTTTCGCGCTAGGTCGGGTGATCGAGGCGCGTAACCGGAGGGCCGACCCGGGTTCGAATCCCGTCGCCGGCTTTTTGTCTTGATTTTTTTTCGCATCGCATCGCATCGCATCGCGCATCGAATCGCACCGCACCGCACCGCACCGCACCGCACCGCACCGCACCGCACCGCACCGCACCGCACCGCACCGCACCGCACCGCACCGCACCGCACCGCACCGCACCGCACCGCACCGCACCGCACCGCACCGCACCGCACCGCACCGCACCGCACCGCACCGCACCGCACCGCACCGCACCGCACCGCACCGCACCGCACCGCACCGCACCGCACCGCACCGCACCGCACCGCACCGCACCGCCCCACCGCACCGCACCGCACCGCGCCGCACCGCACCGGCACGGCAAGGCACACGGCACGGCACGACACATGGCACGGCAAGGCGCACGGCACAGCATGGCAGACGGCACAACACACAGCACGGCAAGACACACGGCACGGCATGGCACATGGCATGACACGGCAGACAGCACGGCACGGCACGGCACATGGCACGGCACGGCACGGCAGACGAAACAGCATGGCAGAGGGCACGGCACGGCAGACGGCACGGCCGGCATGGTACACGGCACGGCATGGCAGACGGCACGGCACGGCAGACAGCAGACGGCACTGCATGGCGGACGGCATGGCATGGCAGACGGCACGGCAGCGCAAGGCAAGGCATGTCACGGCACGGCAGACGGCACGGCAGACAGCACGGCACGACGGCACAGCAGACGGTACGGCATGGCATACGGCATGGCAGACAGCGGATGACACTGCATGGCATACAGCATGGTATGGCAAGGCACACGGCACGGCACAGTGGAGGGCACGGCAAAGCACCGCACCGCGTTGCGCCGAGCATGACACATGGCACGGCAAGGCACGCAGCACAGCATGGCAGACGGCACGACACACGGCACAGCAACGCACACGGCACGGCAAAACACACAGCATGCCGTTTGCGTTGTGACGGCACGGCAGACGCCACGACAAGCAAGACGGCACGGCAAGGCACACGGCACGGCACAGCATGTGGCACGGCAAGGCAGACGGCACAGCACGGCCAACGGCACGACACGGCAGACTGCACGGCACGGCAGACGGTATGGCACAGCCAACGGCACGGCACAGCAGACGGAACAGCATGGCAGACGGATAGGCAAGGCACACGGCACGGCACAGCAGATGTCGCGGCAAGGCAGACAGCATGGCACGGCAGAATGCACAGCAGAATGCACGGCAGACGGTGCGGCACGGCATGGCAGACAGCAGACGGCACTGAATGACATACGGCATGGCATGGCATGGCACGGCACACGGCACAGCACGGCAGACGGCACGGCATGGCACACGGCGCGGCAAGGCACACTGCATGGCACAGCAGACGGCACGGCAAGGCGGACGGTATCGCACAGCCAACGGCACGACACGACAGACGGCACGGCACGGCAGACGGCACGGCAGACGGCATGGCACGGCAGACGCCACGGCAAGCAAGACGGCACGGCAAGGCGCACGGCACGGCACGCCTGCGCGCGCCGCGTGTGATGACAGGGACGTGAGGCGCGGGCAGCTACGGTGACCAGCGGCGCCGAACGGCGCCGGCTAGTCCGTCTGTCCGTCCGGAAAAAACGCGTAACACGCGTCTTTTGCGTGGTTTCGGAGCTCGGGTTTCAGCGGTTTCGCGCTAGGTCGGGTGATCGAGGCGCGTAACCGCCGGGCCGACCCGGGTTCGAATCCCGTCGCCGTTTTTTGTCTTGATTTTTTTCACATCGCATCGCATCGCTTCGCGTCGAATCAAATCGTATTGAATCGCATCGAATCGAATCGCGCGTCGAATCGAATCGCACCGCACCGCACCGCACCGCACCGCACCGCACCGCACCGCACCGCACCGCACCGCACCGCACCGCACCGCACCGCACCGCACCGCACCGCACCGCACCGCACCGCACCGCACCGCACCGCACCGCACCGCACCGCACCGCACCGCACCGCACCGCACCGCACCGCACCGCACCGCACCGCACCGCACCGCACCGCACCGCACCGCACCGCACCGCAAGGCACACGGCACGGCACGACACATGGCACGGCAAGGCACACGGCACGGCAAAACACACGGCGCTGCACAACACACAGCACGGCATGACACACTGCACGGCACGGCAGACGGCACGACAGATGGCACGGCGTGGCACAGGGCACGGCACTGCAAACTGCACGTCCGACAGCACGACACGGCACGGCACGGCACGGCACATCGCACCTCATCATCGTACAGCATCACACTTCATCATACTTCATCGCACTTCATCGCACCTCGCCGCACCGGGCCGCACCGCACCGCACCGCACCGCACCTCACCTCACCTCACCTCACCTCACCTCACCTCACCTCACCGCACCGCACCGCACCGCACCGCACCGCACCGCACCGCACCGCACCGCACCGCACCGCACCGCACCGCACCGCACCGCACCGCACCGCACCGTACCGCACCGCACCGCACCGCACCGCACCGCACCGCACCGCACCGGCCACCGCACCGCACCGCACCGGGTGCACCGCACCGCACCGGCAAGGCAAGGCAAGGCACACGGCACGGCACGACACATGGCACGGCAAGGCACACGGCACAGCATGGCAGACGGCACAACACACAGCACGACACAACACACAGCACGGCAAGACACAGGGCACGGCATGGCAGACGGCATGACACGGCAGACAACACGGCACGGCACGGCACATGGCACGGCACGGCACGGCAGACGAAACGGCATGGCAGAGGGCACGGCACGGCAGACGGCACGGCCGGCATGGTACACGGCACGGCATGGCAGACGGCACGGCACGGCAGACAGCAGACGGCACTGCATGGCGGACGGCATGGCATGGCAGACGGCACGGCAGCGCAAGGCAAGGCATGCCACGGCACGGCAGACGGCACGGCAGACAGCACGGCACGACGGCACAGCAGACGGTACGGCATGGCATACGGCATGGCAGACAGCGGACGACACTGCATGGCATACAGCATGGCATGGCAAGGCACACGGCACGGCACAGTGGAGGGCACGGCAAAGCACCGCACCGCGTTGCGCCGAGCATGACACATGGCACGGCAAGGCACGCAGCACAGCATGGCAGACGGCACGACACACGGCACAGCAAGGCACACGGCACGGCAAAACACACAGCACGGCAAGGCAGACGGCACAGCACGGCCAACGGCACGACACGGCAGACTGCACGGCACGGCAGACGGTATGGCACAGCCAACGGCACGGCACAGCAGACGGAACAGCATGGCAGACGGATAGGCAAGGCACACGGCACGGCACAGCAGATGTCGCGGCAAGGCAGACAGCATGGCACGGCAGAATGCACGGCAGAATGCACGGCACGGCAGACGGCACAGTATGGCACGGCAAACTGCACATCAGACGGCACGGCAGACGGTGCGGCATGGCATGGCAGACAGCAGACGGCACTGAATGACATACGGCATGGCATGGCATAGCACGGCACACGGCACAGCACGGCAGACGGCACGGCATGGCACACGGCGCGGCAAGGCACACTGCATGGCACAGCAGACGGCACGGCAAGGCGGACGGTATCGCACAGCCAACGGCACGACACGACAGACGGCACGGCACGGCAGACGGCACGGCAGACGGCATGGCACGGCAGACGCCACGGCAAGCAAGACGGCACAGCAAGGCGCACGGCACAGCACGCCTGCGCGCGCCGCGTGATGACAAGGACGTGAGACGCGGGCAGCTACGGTGACCAGCGGCGCCGAACGGCGCCGGCTAGTCACCGTAGCTGCGACCGTGAAACGGTCGCGTAGCGGAGGTCTTACGACCAGCCGCGCGTCTGTCCGCCGTCACCGTAGCTGCGACCGTGAAACGGTCGCGTAGCGGAGGTCTTACGACCAGCCGCGCGTCCGTCTGTCCGGAAAAAACGCGTAACATGCATCTTTCGCGTGGTTTCGGAGCTCGGGTTTCTGCGGTTTCGCGCTAGGTCGGGTGATCGAGGCTCGTAACCGGGGGGCCGACCCGGGTTCGAATCCCGTCGCCGGCTGTTTTGTCTTGATTTTTTTTCGCATCGAATCGCATCGAATCGCGCATCGAATCGCACCGCATCGCGCATCGAATCGCACCGCACCGCACCGCACCGCACCGCACCGCACCGCACCGCACCGCACCGCACCGCACCGCACCGCACCGCACCGCACCGCACCGCACCGCACCGCACCGCACCGCACCGCACCGCACCGCACCGCACCGCACCGCACCGCACCGCACCGCACCGCACCGCACCGCACCGCACCGCCCACCGCACCGCACCGCACCGCACCGCACCGCACCGCCCCACCGCACCGCACCGCACCGCACCGCACCGCACCGCACCGCACCGCACCGCACCGCACCGCACCGCACCGCACCGCACCGCACCGCACCGCACCGCACCGCACCGCACCGCACCGCACCGCCCCCCCCCCCCCCCCCCCCCCCCCCCCCCCCCCCCCCCCCCCACCGCACCGCACCGCACCGCACCGCACCGCACCGCACCGCACCGCACCGCACCGCACCGGCAAGGCACACGGCACGGCACGACACATGGCACGGCAAGGCACACGGCACAGCACGGCAGACGTCACAACACACAGCACGACACAACACACAACACGGCAAGACACACGGCATGGCATGGCACACGGCATGACACGGCAGACAGCACGGCATGGCACGGCACATGGCACGGCACGGCACGGCAGACGAAACAGCATGGCAGAGGGCACGGCACGGCAGACGGCACGGCCGGCATGGTACACGGCACGGCATGGCAGACGGCACGGCACGGCAGACAGCAGACGGCACTGCATGGCGGACGGCATGGCATGGCAGACGGCACGGCAGCGCAAGGCAAGGCATGTCACGGCACGGCAGATGGCACGGCAGACAGCACGGCACGACGGCACAGCAGACGGTACGGCATGGCATACGGCATGGCAGACAGCGGACGACACTGCATGGCATACAGCATGGCATGGCAAGGCACACGGCACGGCACAGTGGAGGGCACGGCAAAGCACCGCACCGCGTTGCGCCGAGCATGACACATGGCACGGCAAGGCACGCAGCACAGCATGGCAGACGGCACGACACACGGCACAGCAAGGCACACGGCACGGCAAAACACACAGCATGCCGTTTGCGTTGTGACGGCACGGCAGACGCCACGACAAGCAAGACGGCACGGCAAGGCACACGGCACGGCACAGCATGTGGCACGTCAAGGCAGACGGCACAGCACGGCCAACGGCACGACACGGCAGACTGCACGGCACGGCAGACGGTATGGCACAGCCAACGGCACGGCACAGCAGACGGAACAGCATGGCAGACGGATAGGCAAGGCACACGGCACAGCACAGCAGATGTCGCGGCAAGGCAGACAGCATGGCACGGCAGAATGCACGGCAGAATGCACGGCACGGCAGACGGCACAGTATGGCACGGCAAACTGCACATCAGACGGCACGGCAGACGGTGCGGCACGGCATGGCAGACAGCAGACGGCACTGAATGACATACGGCATGGCATGGCATGGCACGGCACACGGCACAGCACGGCAGACGGCACGGCATGGCACACGGCGCGGCAAGGCACATTGCATGGCACAGCAGACGGCACGGCAAGGCGGACGGTATCGCACAGCCAACGGCACGACACGACAGACGGCACGGCACGGCAGACGGCACGGCAGACGGCATGGCACGGCAGACGCCACGGCAAGCAAGACGGCACGGCAAGGCGCATGGCACGGCACGCCTGCGCGCGCCGCGTGATGACAAGGACGTGAGACGCGGGCAGCTACGGTGACCAGCGGCGCCGGACGGCGCCGGCTAGTCTGTCCGGGAAAAACGCGTAACACGCGTCTTTTGCGTGGTTTCGGCGCTCGAGTTTCTGCGGTTTCTCGCTAGGTCGGGTGATCGGGGCGCGTAACGGCGCGTAACCGCCGGGCCGACCCGGGTTCGAATCCCGTCGCCGGCTTTTTTTTGTCTTGACTTTTTATCGCACCGCACCGCACCGCACCGCACCGCACCGCACCGCACCGCACCGCACCGCACCGCACCGCACCGCATCGCATCGCATCGCATCGCGTCGCATCGCACCGCATCGCACCGCACCGCATCGCACCGCACCGCATCGCACCGCACCGCACCGCACCACACCACACCGCACCGCACCGCATCGCACCGCGCCACACTGCACTGCACCGCACCGCGCCGATTGGCGCCACACCGCATCACACCACCCCGCACCGCACTGCGCCGCATCATTCCGTACCACGCCGTGACACGCCGCACTGCACCCGCCATGTCCTACATGCATGGGCATGACCGAGGGCGCACGAGCGAAGCGAGCCCGCCAGAGGGAGTGCTGAATACACAACCCCGTCCTGCATCACATCGCATTGCATCACAACTCATTGCATCGCATCGGCACGGCACGGAACTGCACGGCACGGCACGGCACGGGACGGCACCACACAGCACGGCACGGCACCGCATCACACCGCACCGCACCGCACCGCACCGCACCGCACCGCACCGCACCGCACCGCACCGCACCGCACCGCACCGCACCGCACCGCACCGCACCGCACCGCACCGCACCGCACCGCACCGCACCGAACCGGCAAGGCAAGGCAAGGCACACGGCACGGCACGACACATGGCACGGCAAGGCACACGGCACAGCATGGCAGACGGCACAACACACAGCACGACACAACACACAGCACGGCAAGACACACGGCACGGCATGGCACACGGCATGACACGGCAGACAGCACGGCACGGCACGGCACATGGCACGGCACGGCACGGCAGACGAAACAGCATGGCAGAGGGCACGGCACGGCAGACGGCACGGCCGGCATGGTACACGGCACGGCATGGCAGACGGCACGGCACGGCAGACAGCAGACGGCACTGCATGGCGGACGGCATGGCATGGCAGACGGCACGGCAGCGCGAGGCAAGGCATGTCACGGCACGGCAGACGGCACGGCAGACAGCACGGCACGACGGCACAGCAGACGGTACGGCATGGCATACGGCATGGCAGACAGCGGACGACACTGCATGGCATACAGCATGGCATGGCAAGGCACACGGCACGGCACAGTGGAGGGCACGGTAAAGCACCGCACCGCGTTGCGCCGAGCATGACACATGGCACGGCAAGGCACGCAGCACAGCATGGCAGACGGCACGACACACGGCACAGCAAGGCACACGGCACGGCAAAACACCCAGCATGCCGTTTGCGTTGTGACGGCACGGCAGACGCCACGACAAGCAAGACGGCACGGCAAGGCACACGGCACGGCACAGCATGTGGCACGGCAAGGCAGACGGCACAGCACGGCCAACGGCACGACACGGCAGACTGCACGGCACGGCAGACGGTATGGCACAGCCAACGGCACGGCACAGCAGACGGAACAGCATGGCAGACGGATAGGCAAGGCACACGGCACGGCACGGCAGATGTCGCGGCAAGGCAGACAGCATGGCACGGCAGAATGCACGGCAGAATGCACGGCACGGCAGACGGCACAGTATGGCACGGCAAACTGCACATCAGACGGCACGGCAGACGGTGCGGCACGGCATGGCAGACAGCAGACGGCACTGAATGACATACGGCATGGCATGGCATGACACGGCACACGGCACAGCACGGCAGACGGCACGGCATGGCACACGGCGCGGCAAGGCACACTGCATGGCACAGCAGACGGCACGGCAAGGCGGACGGTATCGCACAGCCAACGGCACGACACGACAGACGGCACGGCACGGCAGACGGCACGGCAGACGGCATGGCACGGCAGACGCCACGACAAGCAAGACGGCACGGCAAGGCGCACGGCACGGCACGCCTGCGCGCGCCGCGTGATGACAAGGACGTGAGACGCGGGCAGCTACGGTGACCAGCGGCGCCGAACGGCGCCGGCTAGACCAGCCGCGCGTCCGTCACCGTAGCTGCGACCGTGAAACGGTCGCGTAGCGGAGGTCTTACGACCAGCCGCGCGTCCGTCTGTCCGGAAAAAACGCGTAACATGCATCTTTCGCGTGGTTTCGGAGCTCGGGTTTCTTCGGTTTCGCGCTAGGTCGGGTGATCGAGGCGCGTAACCCGGGGGCCGACCCGGGTTCGAATCCCGTCGCCGGCTTTTTTGTCTTGATTTTTTTTCGCATCGCATCGCATCGCATCGCGCATCGAATCGCACCGCACCGCACCGCACCGCACCGCACCGCACCGCACCGCACCGCACCGCACCGCACCGCACCGCACCGCACCGCACCGCACCGCACCGCACCGCACCGCACCGCACCGCACCGCACCGCACCGCACCGCACGCACCGCACCGCACCGCACCGCACCGCACCGCACCGCACCGCACCGCACCGCACCGCACCGCACCGCACCGCACCGCACCGCACCGCACCGCACCGCACCGCACCGCACCGCACCGCACCGCACCGCACCGCACCGCACCGCACCCCCCCCCCCCCCCCCCACCGCACCGCACCGCCCCCCCACCGCACCGCACCGCACCGGCAAGGCACACGGCACGGCACGACACATGGCACGGCAAGGCACACGGCACAGCATGGCAGACGGCACAACACACAGCACGACACAACACACAGCACATCAAGACACACGGCACGGCATGGCACACGGCATGACACGGCAGACAGCACGGCACGGCACGGCACATGGCACGGCACGGCACGGCAGACGAAACAGCATGGCAGAGGGCACGGCACGGCAGACGGCACGGCCGGCATGGTACACGGCACGGCATGGCAGACGGCACGGCACGGCAGACAGCAGACGGCACTGCATGGCGGACGGCATGGCATGGCAGACGGCACGGCAGCGCAAGGCAAGGCATGTCACGGCACGGCAGACGGCACGGCAGACAGCACGGCACGACGGCACAGCAGACGGTACGGCATGGCATACGGCATGGCAGACAGCGGACGACACTGCATGGCATACAGCATGGCATGGCAAGGCACACGGCACGGCACAGTGGAGGGCACGGCAAAGCACCGCACCGCGTTGCGCCGAGCATGACACATGGCACGGCAAGGCATGCAGCACAGCATGGCAGACGGCACGACACACGGCACAGCAAGGCACACGGCACGGCAAAACACACAGCATGCCGTTTGCGTTGTGACTGCACGGCAGACGCCACGACAAGCAAGACGGCACGGCAAGGCACACGGCACGGCACAGCATGTGGCACGGCAAGGCAGACGGCACAGCACGGCCAACGGCACGACACGGCAGACTGCACGGCACGGCAGACGGTATGGCACAGCCAACGGCACGGCACAGCAGACGGAACAGCATGGCAGACGGATAGGCAAGGCACACGGCACGGCACAGCAGATGTCGCGGCAAGGCAGACAGCATGGCACGGCAGAATGCACGGCAGAATGCACGGCACGGCAGACGGCACAGTATGGCACGGCAAACTGCACATCAGACGGCACGGCAGACGGTGCGGCACGGCATGGCAGACAGCAGACGGCACTGAATGACATACGGCATGGCATGGCATGGCACGGCACACGGCACAGCACGGCAGACGGCACGGCATGGCACACGGCGCGGCAAGGCGCACTGCATGGCACAGCAGACGGCACGGCAAGGCGGACGGTATCGCACAGCCAACCAACGGCACGACACGACAGACGGCACGGCACGGCAGACGGCACGGCAGACGGCATGGCACGGCAGACGTCACGGCAAGCAAGACGGCACGGCAAGGCGCACGGCACGGCACGCCTGCGCGCGCCGCGTGATGACAAGGACGTGAGACGCGGGCAGCTACGGTGACCAGCGGCGCCGAACGGCGCCGGCTAGTCCGTCACCGTAGCTGCGACCGTGAAACGGTCGCGTAGCGGAGGTCTTACGACCAGCCGCGCGTCCGTCTGTCCGGAAAAAACGCGTAACATGCATCTTTTGCGTGGTTTCGGAGCTCGGGTTTCAGCGGTTTCGCGCTAGGTCGGGTGATCGAGGCGCGTAACCGGAGGGCCGACCCGGGTTCGAATCCCGTCGCCGGCTTTTTGTCTTGATTTTTTTTCGCATCGCATCGCATCGCATCGCGCATCGAATCGCACCGCACCGCACCGCACCGCACCGCACCGCACCGCACCGCACCGCACCGCACCGCACCGCACCGCACCGCACCGCACCGCACCGCACCGCACCGCACCGCACCGCACCGCACCGCGCCGCACCGCACCGCACCGCACCGCACCGCACCGCGCCGCACCGCACCGCACCGCACCGCACCGCACCGCACCGCACCGCACCGCGCCGCACCGCACCGCACCGCACCGCACCGCACTGCACCGCACCGCACCGCACCGCACCGCACCGCGCCGCACCGCACCGGCACGGCAAGGCACACGGCACGGCACGACACATGGCACGGCAAGGCGCACGGCACAGCATGGCAGACGGCACAACACACAGCACGACACAACACACAGCACGGCAAGACACACGGCACGGCATGGCACATGGCATGACACGGCAGACAGCACGGCACGGCACGGCACATGGCACGGCACGGCACGGCAGACGAAACAGCATGGCAGAGGGCACGGCACGGCAGACGGCACGGCCGGCATGGTACACGGCACGGCATGGCAGACGGCACGGCACGGCAGACAGCAGACGGCACTGCATGGCGGACGGCATGGCATGGCAGACGGCACGGCAGCGCAAGGCAAGGCATGTCACGGCACGGCAGACGGCACGGCAGACAGCACGGCACGACGGCACAGCAGACGGTACGGCATGGCATACGGCATGGCAGACAGCGGATGACACTGCATGGCATACAGCATGGTATGGCAAGGCACACGGCACGGCACAGTGGAGGGCACGGCAAAGCACCGCACCGCGTTGCGCCGAGCATGACACATGGCACGGCAAGGCACGCAGCACAGCATGGCAGACGGCACGACACACGGCACAGCAACGCACACGGCACGGCAAAACACACAGCATGCCGTTTGCGTTGTGACGGCACGGCAGACGCCACGACAAGCAAGACGGCACGGCAAGGCACACGGCACGGCACAGCATGTGGCACGGCAAGGCAGACGGCACAGCACGGCCAACGGCACGACACGGCAGACTGCACGGCACGGCAGACGGTATGGCACAGCCAACGGCACGGCACAGCAGACGGAACAGCATGGCAGACGGATAGGCAAGGCACACGGCACGGCACAGCAGATGTCGCGGCAAGGCAGACAGCATGGCACGGCAGAATGCACGGCAGAATGCACGGCAGACGGTGCGGCACGGCATGGCAGACAGCAGACGGCACTGAATGACATACGGCATGGCATGGCATGGCACGGCACACGGCACAGCACGGCAGACGGCACGGCATGGCACACGGCGCGGCAAGGCACACTGCATGGCACAGCAGACGGCACGGCAAGGCGGACGGTATCGCACAGCCAACGGCACGACACGACAGACGGCACGGCACGGCAGACGGCACGGCAGACGGCATGGCACGGCAGACGCCACGGCAAGCAAGACGGCACGGCAAGGCGCACGGCACGGCACGCCTGCGCGCGCCGCGTGTGATGACAGGGACGTGAGGCGCGGGCAGCTACGGTGACCAGCGGCGCCGAACGGCGCCGGCTAGTCACCGTAGCTGCGACCGTGAAACGGTCGCGTAGCGGAGGTCTTACGACCAGCCGCGCGTCCGTCCGTCCGTCCGTCCGGAAAAAACGCGTAACACGCGTCTTTTGCGTGGTTTCGGAGCTCGGGTTTCTTCGGTTTCGCGCTAGGTCGGGTGATCGAGGCGCGTAACCGGGGGGCCGACCCGGGTTCGAATCCCGTCGCCGGCTTTTTTGTCTTGATTTTTTTTCGCATCGCATCGCATCGCATCGCGCATCGCACCGCACCGCACCGCACCGCACCGCACCGCACCGCACCGCACCGCACCGCCCCCCCCCCCCCCCCCCCCACCGCACCGCACCGCACCGCACCGCACCGCACCGCACCGCACCGCACCGCACCGCACCGCACCGCACCGCACCGCACCGCACCGCACCGCACCGCACCGCACCGCACCGCACCGCACCGCACCGCACCGCACCGCACCGCACCGCACCGCACCGCACCGCACCGCACCGCACCGCACCGCACCGCACCGCACCGCACCGCACCGCACCGCACCGCACCGCACCGCACCGCACCGCACCGCACCGCACCGCACCGCCGCACCGCACCGCACCGCACCGCACCGCACCGCACCGCACCGCACCGCACCGCACCGCACCGCACCGCACCGCACCGCACCGCCACCGCACCGCACCGCACCGCACCGCACCGCACCGCACCGCACCGCACCGCACCGCACCGCACCGCACCGTACCGCATCGCACCGTGTCACACGGCAGTGCATCGTATCAGTTTGGCACGGCAAACTGCACATCAGACGGCGCGGCAGACGGTGCGGCACGGCATGGCAGACAGCAGACGGCACTGAATGACATACGGCATGGCATGGCACGGCACAGCACACGGCACAGCACGGCAGACGGCACGGCATGGCACACGGCGCGGCAAGGCACACTGCATGGCACAGCAGACGGCACGGCAAGGCGGACGGTATCTCACAGCCAACGGCACGACACGACAGACGGCACGGCACGGCAGACGGCATGGCAGACGGCATGGCACGGCAGACGCCACGGCAAGCAAGACGGCACGGCAAGGCGCACGGCACGGCACGCCTTGACACCGCACCGCACCGCACCGGCCACCGCACCGCACCGCACCGCACCGCACCGCACCGCACCGGGTGCACCGCACCGCACCGGCAAGGCAAGGCAAGGCACACGGCGCGGCACGACACATGGCACGGCAAGGCACACGGCACAGCATGGCAGACGGCACAACACACAGCACGACACAACACACAGCACGGCAAGACACACGGCACGGCATGGCACACGGCATGACACGGCAGACAGCACGGCACGGCACGGCACATGTCACGGCACGGCAGACGGCACGGCAGACAGCACGGCACGACGGCACAGCAGACGGTACGGCATGGCATACGGCATGGCAGACAGCGGACGACACTGCATGGCATACAGCATAGCATGGCAAGGCACACGGCACGGCACAGTGGAGGGCACGGCAAAGCACCGCACCGCGTTGCGCCGAGCATGACACATGGCACGGCAAGGCATGCAGCACAGCATGGCAGACGGCACGACACACGGCACAGCAAGGCACACGGTACGGCAAAACACACAGCATGCCGTTTGCGTTGTGACGGCATGGCAGACGCCACGACAAGCAAGACGGCACGGCAAGGCACACGGCACGGCACAGCATGTGACACGGCAAGGCAGACGGCACAGCACGGCCAACGGCACGACACGGCAGACTGCACGGCACGGCAGACGGTATGGCACAGCCAACGGCACGGCACAGCAGACGGAACAGCATGGCAGACGGATAGGCAAGGCACACGGCACGGCACAGCAGATGTCGCGGCAAGGCAGACAGCATGGCACGGCAGAATGCACGGCAGAATGCACGGCACGGCAGACGGCACAGTATGGCACGGCAAACTGCACATCAGACGGCACGGCAGACGGTGCGGCACGGCATGGCAGACAGCAGACGGCACTGAATGACATACGGCATGGCATGGCACGGCACACGGCACAGCACGGCAGACGGCACGGCATGGCACACGGCGCGGCAAGGCACACTGCATGGCACAGCAGACGGCACGGCAAGGCGGACGGTATCGCACAGCCAACGGCACGACACGGCAGACGGCACGGCACGGCAGACAGCACGGCAGACGGCATGGCACGGCAGACGCCACGGCAAGCAAGACGGCACGGCAAGGCGCACGGCACGGCACGCCTGCGCGCGCCGCGTGATGACAAGGACGTGAGACGCGGGCAGCTACGGTGACCAGCGGCGCCGAACGGCGCCGGCTAGTCCGTCCGTCCGTCCGTCCGTCTGTCCGGAAAAAACGCGTAACATGCATCTTTCGCGTGGTTTCGGAGCTCGGGTTTCAGCGGTTTCTCGCTAGGTCGGGTGATCGGGGCGCGTAACCGCCGGGCCGACCCGGGTTCGAATCCCGTCGGCACATTTTCTTGTCATTATTTTTTATCGCACCGCACCGCACCGCACCGCACGCACCGCATCGCGTCGCACCGCACCGCACTGCACCGCACCGCACCGCACCGCACCGCACCGCACCGCACCGCACCGCACCGCACCGCACCGCACCGCACCGCACCGCACCGCACCGCACCGCACCGCACCGCACCGCACCGCACCGCACCGCACCGCACCGCACCGCACCGCACTGCACTGCACCGCACCGCACCGCACCGCACCGCACCGCACCGCACCGCACCGCACCGCACCGCACCGCACCGCACCGCACCGCACTGCACTGCACCGCACCGCACCGCACCGCACTGCACTGCACTGCACCGCACCGCACCGCACCGCACCGCACTGCACAGCACACGGCACGGCACGGCGAGACACACGGTGCTGCACAACACACAGCACGGCACGACACACTGCACGGCACGGCAGACGGCACACGCACCACGCCGCATCGCACCGCGTATCACCGCAACGCATCGCACCGCACCGCGCCTCACCGTAACGCAACGCAATGCAACGCAACACATCGCACCGTATGACATTGCAACCAATGCTGACGGCATGGCAAACAGCAGACGGTACTGCATGGCATACGGCATTGCATGGCATGGCACACGGCACGGCACGACACACAGCACGACACACCGCACCGCACCGCGCCGCACCGCACCGCACCGCACCTCACCGCACCGCACACGGCACGGCACGGCAAGACACACGGTGCTGCACAACACACAGGACGGCACGACACACTGCACGGCACGGCAGACGGCACGACAGATGGCACGGCGTGGCACACGGCACGGCAATATACACGGCATGGCATGACACATGGCACGGCAAGGCACACGGCACAGCATGGCAAACGGCACGACACACGGCACGGCAAAACACACGGCGCTGCACAACACACAGCACGGCATGACACACTGCACGGCACGGCAGACGGCACGACAGATGGCACGGCATGGCACAGGGCACGGCACTGCAAACTGCACATCCGACAGCACGACACAGCACGGCACGGCACGGCACATCGCACCTCATCATCGTACAGCATCACACTTCATCATACTTCATCGCACTTCATCGCACCTCGCCGCACCGGGCCGCACCGCACCGCACCGCACCGCACCGCACCGCACCGCACCGCACCGCACCGCACCGCACCGCACCACACCGCACCACACCGCACCGCACCGCACCGCACCGCACCGCACCGCACCGCACCGCACCGCACCGCACCGCACCGCACCGCACCGCACCGCACCGCACCGCACCGCACCGCACCGCACCGCACCGCACCGCACGCACCGCACCGCACCGCACCGCACCGCACCGCACCGCACCGCACCGCACCGCACCGCACCGCACCGCACCGCACCGCACCGCACCGCACCGCACCGCACCGCACCGCACCGCACCGCACCGCACCGCACCGCACCGCACTGCACCGCACCGGCAAGGCACACGGCACGGCACGACACATGGCACGGCAAGGCACACGGCACAGCATGGCAGACGGCACAACACACAGCACGACACAACACACAGCCCGGCAAGACACACGGCACGGCATGGCACACGGCATGACACGGCAGACAGCAGACGGCACTGCATGGCGGACGGCATGGCATGGCAGACGGCACGGCAGCGCAAGGCAAGGCATGTCACGGCACGGCAGACGGCACGGCAGACAGCACGGCACGACGGCACAGCAGACGGTACGGCATGGCATACGGCATGGCAGACAGCGGAGGACACTGCATGGCATACAGCATGGCATGGCAAGGCACACGGCACGGCACAGTGGAGGGCACGGCAAAGCACCGCACCGCGTTGCGCCGAGCATGACACATGGCACGGCAAGGCACGCAGCACAGCATGGCAGATGGGACGACACACGGCACAGCAAGGCACACGGCACGGCAAAACACACAGCATGCCGTTTGCGTTGTGACGGCACGGCAGACGCCACGACAAGCAAGACGGCACGGCAAGGCACACGGCACGGCACAGCATGTGGCACGGCAAGGCAGACGGCACAGCACGGCCAACGGCACGACACGGCAGACTGCACGGCACGGCAGACGGTATGGCACAGCCAACGGCATGGCACAGCAGACGGAACAGCATGGCAGACGGATAGGCAAGGCACACGGCACGGCACAGCAGATGTCGCGGCAAGACAGACAGCATGGCACGGCAGAATGCACGGCAGAATGCACGGCACGACAGACGGCACAGTATGGCACGGCAAACTGCACATCAGACGGCACGGCAGACGGTGCGGCACGGCATGGCAGACAGCAGACGGCACTGAATGACATACGGCATGGCATGGCATGGCACG
Source organism: Eudorina sp. 2006-703-Eu-15 (assembly GCA_003117195.1). Lineage (NCBI taxonomy): Eukaryota > Viridiplantae > Chlorophyta > Chlorophyceae > Chlamydomonadales > Volvocaceae > Eudorina > Eudorina sp. 2006-703-Eu-15. The sequence continues at coordinate 261,609 of BDSI01000133.1, forward strand.
GCACACGGCACAGCACGGCAGACGGCACAGCATGGCACACGGCGCGGCAAGGCACACTGCATGGCACAGCAGACGGCACGGCAAGGCGGACGGTATCGCACAGCCAACGGCACGACACGACAGACGGCACGGCACGGCAGACGGCACGGCAGACGGCATGGCACGGCAGACGCCACGGCAAGCAAGACGGCACGGCGAGGCGCACGGCACGGCACGCCTGCGCGCGCCGCGTGATGACAAGGACGTGAGACGCGGGCAGCTACGGTGACCAGCGGCGCCGAACGGCGCCGGCTAGTCACCGTAGCTGCGACCGTGAAACGGTCGCGTAGCGGAGGTCTTACGACCAGCCGCGCGTCCGTCCGTCCGTCCGTCCGGAAAAAACGCGTAACACGCGTCTTTTGCGTGGTTTCGGAGCTCGGGTTTCTTCGGTTTCGCGCTAGGTCGGGTGATCGAGGCGCGTAACCGGGGGGCCGACCCGGGTTCGAATCCCGTCGCCGGCTTTTTTGTCTTGATTTTTTTTCGCATCGCATCGCATCGCATCGCGCATCGCACCGCACCGCCACCGCACCGCACCGCACCGCACCGCACCGCACCGCACCGCACCGCACCGCACCGCACCGCACCGCACCCGCACCGCACCGCACCGCACCGCCACCGCACCGCACCGCACCGCACCGCACCGCACCGCACCGCACCGCACCGCACCGCACCGCACCGCACCGCACCGCACCGCACCGCACCGCACCGCACCGCACCGCACCGCACCGCACCGCACCGCCACCGCACCGCACCGCACCGCACCGCACCGCACCGCACCGCACCGCACCGCACCGCACCGCACCGCACCGCACCGCCACCGCACCGCCACCGCACCGCACCGCACCGCACCGCACCGCACCGCACCGCCACCGCACCGCACCGCACCGCACCGCACCGCACCGCACCGCCACCGCACCGCACCGCACCGCACCGCACCGCACCGCACCGCACCGCACCGCATCGCACCGCACCGCACCGCACCGCACCGCACCGCACCGCACCGCACCGCACCGCACTGCACCGCACCGCACCGCACCGCACCGCACCGCACCGCACCGTACCGCATCGCACCGTGTCACACGGCAGTGCATCGTATCAGTTTGGCACGGCAAACTGCACATCAGACGGCGCGGCAGACGGTGCGGCACGGCATGGCAGACAGCAGACGGCACTGAATGACATACGGCATGGCATGGCACGGCACAGCACACGGCACAGCACGGCAGACGGCACGGCATGGCACACGGCGCGGCAAGGCACACTGCATGGCACAGCAGACGGCACGGCAAGGCGGACGGTATCTCACAGCCAACGGCACGACACGACAGACGGCACGGCACGGCAGACGGCATGGCAGACGGCATGGCACGGCAGACGCCACGGCAAGCAAGACGGCACGGCAAGGCGCACGGCACGGCACGCCTTGACACCGCACCGCACCGCACCGGCCACCGCACCGCACCGCACCGCACCGCACCGCACCGCACCGGGTGCACCGCACCGCACCGGCAAGGCAAGGCAAGGCACACGGCGCGGCACGACACATGGCACGGCAAGGCACACGGCACAGCATGGCAGACGGCACAACACACAGCACGACACAACACACAGCACGGCAAGACACACGGCACGGCATGGCACACGGCATGACACGGCAGACAGCACGGCACGGCACGGCACATGTCACGGCACGGCAGACGGCACGGCAGACAGCACGGCACGACGGCACAGCAGACGGTACGGCATGGCATACGGCATGGCAGACAGCGGACGACACTGCATGGCATACAGCATAGCATGGCAAGGCACACGGCACGGCACAGTGGAGGGCACGGCAAAGCACCGCACCGCGTTGCGCCGAGCATGACACATGGCACGGCAAGGCATGCAGCACAGCATGGCAGACGGCACGACACACGGCACAGCAAGGCACACGGTACGGCAAAACACACAGCATGCCGTTTGCGTTGTGACGGCATGGCAGACGCCACGACAAGCAAGACGGCACGGCAAGGCACACGGCACGGCACAGCATGTGACACGGCAAGGCAGACGGCACAGCACGGCCAACGGCACGACACGGCAGACTGCACGGCACGGCAGACGGTATGGCACAGCCAACGGCACGGCACAGCAGACGGAACAGCATGGCAGACGGATAGGCAAGGCACACGGCACGGCACAGCAGATGTCGCGGCAAGGCAGACAGCATGGCACGGCAGAATGCACGGCAGAATGCACGGCACGGCAGACGGCACAGTATGGCACGGCAAACTGCACATCAGACGGCACGGCAGACGGTGCGGCACGGCATGGCAGACAGCAGACGGCACTGAATGACATACGGCATGGCATGGCACGGCACACGGCACAGCACGGCAGACGGCACGGCATGGCACACGGCGCGGCAAGGCACACTGCATGGCACAGCAGACGGCACGGCAAGGCGGACGGTATCGCACAGCCAACGGCACGACACGGCAGACGGCACGGCACGGCAGACAGCACGGCAGACGGCATGGCACGGCAGACGCCACGGCAAGCAAGACGGCACGGCAAGGCGCACGGCACGGCACGCCTGCGCGCGCCGCGTGATGACAAGGACGTGAGACGCGGGCAGCTACGGTGACCAGCGGCGCCGAACGGCGCCGGCTAGTCCGTCGCCGTAGCTGCGACCGTGAAACGGTCGCGTAGCGGAGGCCTTACGACCAGCCGCGCGTCCGTCCGTCTGTCCGTCCGGAAAAAACGCGTAACACGCGTCTTTTGCGTGGTTTCGGAGCTCGGGTTTCCGCGGTTTCTCGCTAGGTCGGGTGATCGAGGCGCGTAACTCCGCGTAACCGCCGGGCCAACCCGGGTTCGAATCCCGTCGCCGACTTTTTTTATCTTGACTTTTTGTCGCACCGCACCGCACCGCACCGCACCGCACCGCACCGCACCGCACCGCACCGCACCGCACCGCACCGCACCGCACCGCACCGCACCGCACCGCACCGCACCGCACTGCACCGCACCGCACCGCACCGCACCGCACCGCACCGCACCGCACCGCGCCGCGCCGCACCGCACCGCACCGCACCGCACCGCACCGCACCGCACCGCACCGCACCGCACCGCACCGCACCGCACCGCACCGCACCGCACCGCACCGCACCGCACCGCACCGCACCGCACCGCACCGCACCGCACCGCGCCGCACCGCACCGCACTGCACTGCACCGCACCGCACCGCACTGCACTGCACCGCACCGCACCGCACCGCACCGCACCGCACCGCACCGCACCGCACACGGCACGGCCCGGCGAGACACACGGTGCTGCACAACACACAGCACGGCACGACACACTGCACGGCACGGCAGACGGCACACGCACCACGCCGCATCGCACCGCGTATCACCGCAACGCATCGCACCGCACCGCGCCGCACCGTAACGCAACGCAATGCAACGCAACACATCGCACCGTATGACATTGCAACCAATGCTGACGGCATGGCAAATAGCAGACGGTACTGCATGGCATACGGCATTGCATGGCATGGCACACGGCACGGCACGACACACGGCACGACACACCGCACCGCACCGCGCCGCGCCGCACCGCACCGCACCTCACCGCACCGCACACGGCACGGCACGGCAAGACACACGGTGCTGCACAACACACAGGACGGCACGACACACTGCACGGCACGGCAGACGGCACGACAGATGGCACGGCGTAGCACACGGCATGGCACTATACACGGCATGGCATGACACATGGCACGGCAAGGCACACGGCACAGCATGGCAAACGGCACGACACACGGCACGGCAAAACACACGGCGCTGCACAACACACAGAACGGCATGACACACTGCACGGCATGACACACTGCACGGTACGGCAGACGGCACGACAGATGGCACGGCGTGGCACAGGGCACGGCACTGCAAACTGCACATCCGACAGCACGACACGGCACGGCACGGCACGGCACATCGCACCTCATCATCGTACAGCATCACACTTCATCATACTTCATCGCACTTCATCGCACCTCGCCGCACCGGGCCGCACCGCACCGCACCGCACCGCACCGCACCGCACCGCACCGCACCGCACCGCACCGCACCGCACCGCACCGCACCGCACCGCACCGTACCGCACCGCACCGCACCGCACCGGCACCGCACCGCACCGCACCGCGTCGCACCGCACCGGCACCGCACCGCACCGGCTCACAGCACGGCAAGGCACACGGCACGGCACTGTAGACGGCACGGCAAGGCAGACGGTATTGCATAGCCAACGGCACAACACGGCAGACAGTACGGCACGGCAGATGGCACGGCAGACAGCGCGGCATGGCACACGGCACGGCACAACACACGGGACCGCACGACACATGGCGCGGCAAGGCACACGGCATGGCATGGCAGACGGCACGACACACGGCACGGCAGGGCACACGGCACGGCACAACACACAGCACGGCAAGACACACGGCACGGTATGGCACACGGCACGGCACAGTAGACGGCACGGCAAGTCAGACGGTATGGCACAGCCGACTGCACGGCACGGCAGACGGAACGGCATGGCACACGGCGCGGCAAGGCACACGGCACGGCATGGCAGACGGCACGGCACGGCAGACAGCAGACGGCACTGCATGGCAGACGGCATGGCATGGCATACGGCACAGCAGCGCAAGGCAAGGCATGTCACGGCACGGCGGACGGCATGGCAGACAGCAAACGGCACTGCATGGCATACGGCATGGCATGGCAAGGCACACGGCACGGCACAGTGGACAGCACGGCAAGGCACCGCACCACATCGCGCTGAGCACGACGCATGGCACAGCAAAGCACACAGCACAGCATGGCAGACGGCACGACACACGGCACGGCAAGGCACACGGCACGGCACAACACACAGCACGGCATGGAACGGCACACGGCACGGCACGGCAGATGCCACGGCAAGCAAGACGGCACGGCAAGGCACACGGCACGGTAAGGCAGACGGCACGGCACGGCCAATGGGACGACACGGCAGACAGCACGGCACGGCAGACGGCATGGCAGACGGCACGGCACGGCAGACGGCACTGCAAGGCGGCACAGTGAAGGGCACGGCAAAGCACCGCACCGCGTTGCGCCGAGCATGACACATGGCACGGCAAGGCACGCAGCACAGCATGGCAGACGGCACGACACACGGCACAGCAAGGCACACGGCACGGCAAAACACACAGCATGCCGTTTGCGTTGTGACGGCACGGCAGACACCACGACAAGCAAGACGGCACGGCAAGGCACACGGCACGGCACAGCATGTGGCACGGCAAGGCAGACGGCACAGCACGACCAACGGCACGACACGGCAGACTGCACAGCACGGCAGACGGTATGGCACAGCCAACGGCACGGCACAGCAGACGGAACAGCATGGCAGACGGATAGGCAAGGCACACGGCACGGCACAGCAGATGTCGCGGCAAGGCAGACAGCATGGCACGGCAGAATGCACGGCAGAATGCACGGCACGGCAGACGACACAGTATGGCACGGCAAACTGCACATCAGACGGCACGGCAGACGGTGCGGCACGGCATGGCAGACAGCAGACGGCACTGAATGACATACGGCATGGCATGGCATGGCACGGCACACGGCACAGCACGGCAGACGGCACGGCATGGCACACGGCGCGGCAAGGCACACTGCATGGCACAGCAGACGGCACGGCAAGGCGGACGGTATCGCCCAGCCAACGGCACGACACGACAGATGGCACGGCACGGCAGACGGCATGGCAGACGGCATCGCCGTAGCTGCGACCGTGAAACGGTCACGTAGCGGAGGCCTTACGACCAGCCGCGCGTCCGTCTGTCTGTCTGTCCGTCCGGAAAAAACCCGTGAAACGCGAGCAGCTACGGCCCCCGCGGCGCCGAACGGCGCCGGCTAGTCCGTCACCGTAGCTGCGACCGTGAAACGGTCGCGTAGCGGAGGTCTTACGACCAGCCGCGCGTCCGTCCGTCCGTCCGTCCGGAAAAAACGCGTAACACGCGTCTTTTGCGTGGTTTCGGAGCTCGGGTTTCTTCGGTTTCGCGCTAGGTCGGGTGATCGAGGCGCGTAACCGGGGGCCGACCCGGGTTCGAATCCCGTCGCCGGCTTTTTTGTCTTGATTTTTTTTCGCATCGCATCGCATCGCATCGCGCATCGCACCGCACCGCACCGCACCGCACCGCACCGCACCGCACCGCACCGCACCGCATCGCACCGCACCGCACCGCACCGCACCGCACCGCACCGCACCGCACCGCACCGCACCGCACCGCACCGCACCGCACCGCACCGCACCGCACCGCACCGCACCGCACCGCACCGCACCGCACCGCACCGCACCGCACCGCACCGCACCGCACCGCACCGCACCGCACCGCACCGCACCGCACCGCACCGCACCGCACCGCACCGCACCGCACCGCACCGCACCGCACCGCACCGCACCGCACCGCACCGCACCGCACCGCACCGCACCGCACCGCACCGCACCGCACCGCACCGCACCGCACCGCACCGCACCGCACCGCACCGCACCGCACCGCACCGCACCGCACCGCATCGCACCGCACCGCACCGCACCGCACCGCACCGCACCGCACCGCACCGCACCGCACCGCACCGCACCGCACCGCACCGCACCGCACCGCACCGTACCGCATCGCACCGTGTCACACGGCAGTGCATCGTATCAGTTTGGCACGGCAAACTGCACATCAGACGGCGCGGCAGACGGTGCGGCACGGCATGGCAGACAGCAGACGGCACTGAATGACATACGGCATGGCATGGCACGGCACAGCACACGGCACAGCACGGCAGACGGCACGGCATGGCACACGGCGCGGCAAGGCACACTGCATGGCACAGCAGACGGCACGGCAAGGCGGACGGTATCTCACAGCCAACGGCACGACACGACAGACGGCACGGCACGGCAGACGGCATGGCAGACGGCATGGCACGGCAGACGCCACGGCAAGCAAGACGGCACGGCAAGGCGCACGGCACGGCACGCCTTGACACCGCACCGCACCGCACCGGCCACCGCACCGCACCGCACCGCACCGCACCGCACCGCACCGGGTGCACCGCACCGCACCGGCAAGGCAAGGCAAGGCACACGGCGCGGCACGACACATGGCACGGCAAGGCACACGGCACAGCATGGCAGACGGCACAACACACAGCACGACACAACACACAGCACGGCAAGACACACGGCACGGCATGGCACACGGCATGACACGGCAGACAGCACGGCACGGCACGGCACATGTCACGGCACGGCAGACGGCACGGCAGACAGCACGGCACGACGGCACAGCAGACGGTACGGCATGGCATACGGCATGGCAGACAGCGGACGACACTGCATGGCATACAGCATAGCATGGCAAGGCACACGGCACGGCACAGTGGAGGGCACGGCAAAGCACCGCACCGCGTTGCGCCGAGCATGACACATGGCACGGCAAGGCATGCAGCACAGCATGGCAGACGGCACGACACACGGCACAGCAAGGCACACGGTACGGCAAAACACACAGCATGCCGTTTGCGTTGTGACGGCATGGCAGACGCCACGACAAGCAAGACGGCACGGCAAGGCACACGGCACGGCACAGCATGTGACACGGCAAGGCAGACGGCACAGCACGGCCAACGGCACGACACGGCAGACTGCACGGCACGGCAGACGGTATGGCACAGCCAACGGCACGGCACAGCAGACGGAACAGCATGGCAGACGGATAGGCAAGGCACACGGCACGGCACAGCAGATGTCGCGGCAAGGCAGACAGCATGGCACGGCAGAATGCACGGCAGAATGCACGGCACGGCAGACGGCACAGTATGGCACGGCAAACTGCACATCAGACGGCACGGCAGACGGTGCGGCACGGCATGGCAGACAGCAGACGGCACTGAATGACATACGGCATGGCATGGCACGGCACACGGCACAGCACGGCAGACGGCACGGCATGGCACACGGCGCGGCAAGGCACACTGCATGGCACAGCAGACGGCACGGCAAGGCGGACGGTATCGCACAGCCAACGGCACGACACGGCAGACGGCACGGCACGGCAGACAGCACGGCAGACGGCATGGCACGGCAGACGCCACGGCAAGCAAGACGGCACGGCAAGGCGCACGGCACGGCACGCCTGCGCGCGCCGCGTGATGACAAGGACGTGAGACGCGGGCAGCTACGGTGACCAGCGGCGCCGAACGGCGCCGGCTAGTCTGTCCGTCCGGAAAAAACGCGTAACACGCGTCTTTTGCGTGGTTTCGGAGCTCGGGTTTCAGCGGTTTCGCGCTAGGTCGGGTGATCGAGGCGCGTAACCGCCGGGCCGACCCGGGTTCGAATCCCGTCGCCGTTTTTTGTCTTGATTTTTTTCACATCGCATCGCATCGCTTCGCGTCGAATCAAATCGTATTGAATCGCATCGAATCGAATCGCGCGTCGAATCGAATCGCACCGCACCGCACCGCACCGCACCGCACCGCACCGCACCGCACCGCACCGCACCGCACCGCACCGCACCGCACCGCACCGCACCGCACCGCACCGCACCGCACCGCACCGCACCGCACCGCACCGCACCGCACCGCACCGCACCGCACCGCACCGCACCGCACCGCACCGCACCGCACCGCACCGCACCGCACCGCACCGCACCGCACCGCACCGCACCGCACCGCACCGCACCGCACGGCAAGGCACACGGCACGGCACGACACATGGCACGGCAAGGCACACGGCACGGCAAAACACACGGCGCTGCACAACACACAGCACGGCATGACACACTGCACGGCACGGCAGACGGCACGACAGATGGCACGGCGTGGCACAGGGCACGGCACTGCAAACTGCACGTCCGACAGCACGACACGGCACGGCACGGCACGGCACATCGCACCTCATCATCGTACAGCATCACACTTCATCATACTTCATCGCACTTCATCGCACCTCGCCGCACCGGGCCGCACCGCACCGCACCGCACCGCACCTCACCTCACCTCACCTCACCTCACCTCACCTCACCTCACCGCACCGCACCGCACCGCACCGCACCGCACCGCACCGCACCGCACCGCACCGCACCGCACCGCACCGCACCGCACCGCACCGTACCGCACCGCACCGCACCGCACCGCACCGCACCGCACCGCACCGGCCACCGCACCGCACCGCACCGGGTGCACCGCACCGCACCGGCAAGGCAAGGCAAGGCACACGGCACGGCACGACACATGGCACGGCAAGGCACACGGCACAGCATGGCAGACGGCACAACACACAGCACGACACAACACACAGCACGGCAAGACACAGGGCACGGCATGGCAGACGGCATGACACGGCAGACAACACGGCACGGCACGGCACATGGCACGGCACGGCACGGCAGACGAAACGGCATGGCAGAGGGCACGGCACGGCAGACGGCACGGCCGGCATGGTACACGGCACGGCATGGCAGACGGCACGGCACGGCAGACAGCAGACGGCACTGCATGGCGGACGGCATGGCATGGCAGACGGCACGGCAGCGCAAGGCAAGGCATGCCACGGCACGGCAGACGGCACGGCAGACAGCACGGCACGACGGCACAGCAGACGGTACGGCATGGCATACGGCATGGCAGACAGCGGACGACACTGCATGGCATACAGCATGGCATGGCAAGGCACACGGCACGGCACAGTGGAGGGCACGGCAAAGCACCGCACCGCGTTGCGCCGAGCATGACACATGGCACGGCAAGGCACGCAGCACAGCATGGCAGACGGCACGACACACGGCACAGCAAGGCACACGGCACGGCAAAACACACAGCACGGCAAGGCAGACGGCACAGCACGGCCAACGGCACGACACGGCAGACTGCACGGCACGGCAGACGGTATGGCACAGCCAACGGCACGGCACAGCAGACGGAACAGCATGGCAGACGGATAGGCAAGGCACACGGCACGGCACAGCAGATGTCGCGGCAAGGCAGACAGCATGGCACGGCAGAATGCACGGCACGGCAGACGGCACAGTATGGCACGGCAAACTGCACATCAGACGGCACGGCAGACGGTGCGGCATGGCATGGCAGACAGCAGACGGCACTGAATGACATACGGCATGGCATGGCATAGCACGGCACACGGCACAGCACGGCAGACGGCACGGCATGGCACACGGCGCGGCAAGGCACACTGCATGGCACAGCAGACGGCACGGCAAGGCGGACGGTATCGCACAGCCAACGGCACGACACGACAGACGGCACGGCACGGCAGACGGCACGGCAGACGGCATGGCACGGCAGACGCCACGGCAAGCAAGACGGCACAGCAAGGCGCACGGCACAGCACGCCTGCGCGCGCCGCGTGATGACAAGGACGTGAGACGCGGGCAGCTACGGTGACCAGCGGCGCCGAACGGCGCCGGCTAGTCACCGTAGCTGCGACCGTGAAACGGTCGCGTAGCGGAGGTCTTACGACCAGCCGCGCGTCCGTCTGTCTGTCCGTCCGGAAAAAACGCGTAACACGCGTCTTTTGCGTGGTTTCGGAGCTCGGGTTTCCGCGGTTTCGCGCTAGGTCGGGTCGTCGCGGTGCGTAACTCCGCGTAACCGCCGGGCCGACCCGGGTTCGAATCCCGTCGCCGATTTATTTTTGTCTTGATTTTTTTTCGCACCGCACCGCACCGCACCGCACCGCACCGCACCGCACGCGCACCGCACCGCACCGCACCGCACCGCACCGCACCGCACCGCACCGCACCGCACCGCACCGCACCGCACCGCACCGCACCGCACCGCACCGCACCGCACCGCACCGCACCGCACCGCACCGCACCGCACCGCACCGCACCGCACCGCACCGCACCGCACCGCACCGCACCGCACCGCACCGCACCGCACCGCACCGCACCGCACCGCACCGCACCGCACCGCACCGCACCGCACCGCACCGCACCGCACCGCACCGCCACCGCACCGCACCGCACCGCACCGCACCGCACCGCACCGCACCGCACCGCCACCGCACCGCACCGCACCGCACCGCACCGCACCGCACCGCACCGCACCGCACCGCACCGCACCGCACCGCACCGCACCGCACCGCACCGCACCGCACCGCACCGGCACGGCAAGGCACACGGCACGGCACGACACATGGCATGGCAAGGCACACGGCACAGCATGGCAGACGTCACAACACACAGCACGACACAACACACAACATGGCAAGACACACGGCACGGCATGACACACAGCATGACACGGCAGACAGCACGGCACGGCACGGCACATGGCACGGCACGGCACGGCAGACGAAACAGCATGGCAGAGGGCACGGCACGGCAGACGGCAGGGCCAGCATGGTACACGGCACGGCATGGCAGACGGCACGGCACGGCAGACAGCAGACGGCACTGCATGGCGGACGGCATGGCATGGCAGACGGCACGGCAGCGCAAGGCAAGGCATGTCACGGCACGGCAGACGGCACGGCAGACAGCACGGCACGACGGCACAGCAGACGGTACGGCATGGCATACGGCATGGCAGACAGCGGACGACACTGCATGGCATACAGCATGGCATGGCAAGGCACACGGCACGGCACAGTGGAGGGCACGGCAAAGCACCGCACCGCGTTGCGCCGAGCATGACACATGGCACGGCAAGGCACGCAGCACAGCATGGCAGACGGCGCGACACACGGCACAGCAAGGCACACGGCACGGCAAAACACACAGCATGCCGTTTGCGTTGTGACGGCACGGCAGACGCCACGACAAGCAAGACGGCACGGCAAGGCACACGGCACGGCACAGCATGTGGCACGGCAAGGCAGACGGCACAGCACGGCCAACGGCACGACACGGCAGACTGCACGGCACGGCAGACGGTATGGCACAGCCAACGGCACGGCACAGCAGACGGAACAGCATGGCAGACGGATAGGCAAGGCACACGGCACGGCACAGCAGATGTCGCGGCAAGACAGACAGCATGGCACGGCAGAATGCACGGCAGAATGCACGGCACGGCAGACGGCACAGTATGGCACGGCAAACTGCACATCAGATGGCACGGCAGACGGTGCGGCACGGGATGGCAGACAGCAGACGGCACTGAATGACATACGGCATGGCATGGCATGGCACGGCACACGGCACAGCACGGCAGACGGCACGGCATGGCACACGGCGCGGCAAGGCACACTGCATGACACAGCAGACGGCACGGCAAGGCGGACGGTATCGCACAGCCAACGGCACGACACGACAGACGGCACGGCACGGCAGACGGCACGGCAGACGGCATGGCATGGCAGACGCCACGGCAAGCAAGACGGCACGGCAAGGCGCACGGCACGGCAAAACACACAGCATGCCGTTTGCGTTGTGACGGCACGGCAGACGCCACGACAAGCAAGACGGCACGGCAAGGCACACCGCACGGCACAGCATGTGGCACGGCAAGGCAGACGGCACAGCACGGCCAACGGCACGACACGGCAGACTGCACGGCACGGCAGACGGTATGGCACAGCCAATGGCACGGCACAGCAGACGGAACAGCATGGCAGACGGATAGGCAAGGCACACGGCACGGCACAGCAGATGTCGCGGCAAGACAGACAGCATGGCACGGCAGAATGCACGGCAGAATGCACGGCACGGCAGACGGCACAGTATGGCACGGCAAACTGCACATCAGATGGCACGGCAGACGGTGCGGCACGGCATGGCAGACAGCAGACGGCACTGAATGACATACGGCATGGCATGGCATGGCACGGCACACGGCACAGCACGGCAGACGGCACGGCATGGCACACGGCGCGGCAAAGCACACTGCATGGCACAGCAGACGGCACGGCAAGGCGGACGGTATCGCACAGCCAACGGCACGACACGACAGACGGCACGGCATGGCAGACGGCACGGCAGACGGCATGGCATGGCAGACGCCACGGCAAGCAAGACGGCACGGCAAGGCGCACGGCACGGCACGCCTGCGCGCGCCGCGTGATGACAAGGACGTGAGGCGCGGGCAGCTACGGTGACCAGCGGCGCCGAACGGCGCCGGCTAGTCACCGTAGCTGCGACCGTGAAACGGTCGCGTAGCGGAGGTCTTACGACCAGCCGCGCGTCCGTCCGTCCGTCTGTCCGTCCGGAAAAAACGCGTAACACGCGTCTTTTGCGTGGTTTCGGAGCTCCAGTTTCTGCGGTTTCTCGCTAGGTCGGGTGATCGGGGCGCGTAACCGCCGGGCCGACCCGGGTTCGAATCCCGTCGGCACATTTTTTTGTCTTTATTTTTTATCGCACCGCACCGCACCGCACCGCACCGCACCGCACCGCACCGCACCGCACCGCACCGCACCGCACCGCACGCACCGCACCGCACCGCACCGCACCGCACCGCACCGCACCGCACCGCACCGCACCGCACCGCACCGCACCGCACCGCACCGCACCGCACCGCACCGCACCGCACCGCACCGCACCGCACCGCACCGCACCGCACCGCACCGCACCGCACCGCACCGCACCGCACCGCACCGCACCGCACCGCACCGCACCGCACCGCACCGCACCGCACCGCACCGCACCGCACCGCACCGCACCGCACCGCACCGCACCGCACCGCACCGCACCGCACCGCACCGCACCGCACCGCACCGCACCGCACCGCACCGCACCGCACCGCATCGCACCATGTCACACGGCAGTGCATCATATCACATGAGCGGGGAGCGTTGCGCCGAGCATGACACATGGCACGGCAAGGCACGCAGCACAGCATGGCAGACGGCACGACACGCGGCACAGCAAGGCACACGGCACGGCAAAACACACAGCATGCCGTTTGCGTTGTGACGGCACGGCAGACGCCACGACAAGCAAGACGGCACGGCAAGGCACACGGCACGGCACAGCAGACGGCACGGCAAGGCAGACGGCACAGCACGGCCAACGGCACGACACGGCAGACTGCACGGCACGGCAGACGGTATGGCACAGCCAACGGCACGGCACGGCAGACGGAACAGCATGGCAGACGGATAGGCAAGGCACACGGCACGGCACAGCAGATGTCGCGGCAAGGCAGACAGCATGGCACGGCAGAATGCACGGCAGAATGCACGGCACGGCAGACGGCACAGTATGGCACGGCAAACTGCACATCAGACGGCACAGCAGACGGTGCGGCACGGCATGGCAGACAGCAGACGGCACTGAATGACATACGGCATGGCATGGCATGGCACGGCACACGGCACAGCACGGCAGATGGCACGGCATGGCACACGGCGCGGCAAGGCACACTGCATGGCACAGCAGACGGCACGGCAAGGCGGACGGTATCGCACAGCCAACGGCACGACACGACAGACGGCACGGCACGGCAGACGGCACGGCAGACGGCATGGCACGGCAGACGCCACGGCAAGCAAGACGGCACGGCAAGGCGCACGGCACGGCACGCCTGCGCGCGCCGCGTGATGACAGGGACGTGAGACGCGGGCAGCTACGGTGACCAGCGGCGCCGAACGGCGCCGGCTAGTCCGTCCGGAAAAAACGCGTAACATGCATCTTTCGCGTGGTTTCGGAGCTGGGGTTTCTTCGGTTTCGCGCTAGGTCGGGTGATCGAGGCGCGTAACCGGGGGGCCGACCCGGGTTCGAATCCCGTCGCCGGCTTTTTTGTCTTGATTTTTTTTCGCATCGCATCGCATCGCACCGCACCGCACCGCACCGCACCGCACCGCACCGCACCGCACCGCACCGCACCGCACCGCACCGCATCGCGTATCGAATCGCACCGCACCGCACCGCACCGCCACCGCACCGCACCGCACCGCCCGCACCGCACCGCACCGCACCGCACCGCACCGCACCGCACCGCACCGCACCGCCACCGCACCGCACCGCACCGCACCGCACCGCACCGCACCGCACCGCACCGCACCGCACCGCACCGCCACCGCACCGCACCGCACCGCACCGCACCGCACCGCACCGCACCGCACCGCACCGCACCGCACCGCACACGGCACGGCACGGCGAGACACACGGTGCTGCACAACACACAGCACGGCACGACACACTGCACGGCACGGCAGACGGCACACGCACCACGCCGCATCGCACCGCGTATCACCGCAACGCATCGCACCGCACTGCGCCGCACCGTAACGCAACGCAATGCAACACAACACATCGCACCGTATGACATTGCAACCAATGCTGACGGCATGGCAAACAGCAGACGGTACTGCATGGCATACGGCATTGCATGGCATGGCACACGGCACGGCACGACACACTGCACGACACACCGCACCTCACCGCGCCACGCCGCACCGCACCGCACCTCACCGCACCGCACACGGCACGGCACGGCAAGACACACGGTGCTGCACAACACACAGGACG
This sequence comes from Eudorina sp. 2006-703-Eu-15, assembly GCA_003117195.1. Lineage (NCBI taxonomy): Eukaryota > Viridiplantae > Chlorophyta > Chlorophyceae > Chlamydomonadales > Volvocaceae > Eudorina > Eudorina sp. 2006-703-Eu-15. Next base: position 277,168 of record BDSI01000133.1, read on the forward strand.
GCACGACACACTGCACGGCACGGCAGACGGCACGACAGATGGCACGGCGTGGCACACGGCACGGCACTATACACGGCATGGCATGACACATGACACGGCAAGGCACACGGCACAGCATGGCAAACGGCACGACACACGGCACGGCAAAACACACGGCGCTGCACAACACACAGCACGGCATGACACACTGCACGGCACGGCAGACGGCACGACAGATGGCACGGCGTGGCACAGGGCACGGCACTGCAAACTGCACATCCGACAGCATGACACGGCACGGCACGGCACGGCACATCGCACCTCATCATCGTACAGCATCACACTTCATCATACTTCATCGCACTTCATCGCACCTCGCCGCACCGGGCCGCATCGCACCGCACCGCACCGCACCGCACCGCACCGCACCGCACCGCACCGCACCGCACCGCACCGCACCGCACCGCACCGCACCGCACCGCACCGCACCGCACCGGCACGGCAAGGCACACGGCACGGCACGACACATGGCACGGCAAGGCACACGGCACAGCATGGCAGACGGCACAACGCACAGCACGACACAACACACAGCACGGCAAGACACACAGCACGGCATGGCACACGGCATGACACGGCAGACAGCACGGCACGGCATGGCACATGGCACGGCACGGCACGGCAGACGAAACAGCATGGCAGAGGGCACGGCACGGCAGACGGCACGGCCGGCATGGTACACGGCACGGCATGGCAGACGGCACGGCACGGCAGACAGCAGACGGCACTGCATGGCGGACGGCATGGCATGGCAGACGGCACGGCAGCGCAAGGCAAGGCATGTCACGGCACGGCAGACGGCACGGCAGACAGCACGGCACGATGGCACAGCAGACGGTACGGCATGGCATACGGCATGGCAGACAGCGGACGACACTGCATGGCATACAGCATGGCATGGCAAGGCACACGGCACGGCACAGTGGAGGGCACGGCAAAGCACCGCACCGCGTTGCGCCGAGCATGACACATGGCACGGCAAGGCACGCAGCACAGCATGGCAGACGGCACGACACACGGCACAGCAAGGCACACGGCACGGCAAAACACACAGCATGCCGTTTGCGTTGTGACGGCACGGCAGACGCCACGACAAGCAAGACGGCACGGCAAGGCACACGGCACGGCACAGCATGTGGCACGGCAAGGCAGACGGCACAGCACGGCCAACGGCACGACACGGCAGACTGCACGGCACGGCAGACGGTATGGCACAGCCAACGGCACGGCACAGCAGACGGAACAGCATGGCAGACGGATAGGCAAGGCACACGGCACGGCACAGCAGATGTCGCGGCAAGGCAGACCGCATGGCACGGCAGAATGCACGGCAGAATGCACGGCACGGCAGACGGCACAGTATGGCACGGCAAACTGCACATCAGACGGCACGGCAGACGGTGCGGCACGGCATGGCAGACAGCAGACGGCACTGAATGACATACGGCATGGCATGGCATGGCACGGCACACGGCACAGCATGACAGACGGCACGGCATGGCACACGGCGCGGCAAGGCACACTGCATGGCACAGCAGACGGCACGGCAAGGCGGACGGTATCGCACAGCCAACGGCACGACACGACAGACGGCACGGCACGGCAGACGGCATGGCAGACAGCATGGCACGCCTGCGCGCGCCGCGTGATGACAAGGACGTGAGACGCGGGCAGCTACGGTGACCAGCGGCGCCGAACGGCGCCGGCTAGTATACTACCCTAGCTACATATGTAGAATGTGTCATGTTCATTGTAGATAAGCCCCATCCACAATAATTAAGTCCACATGCTTGAGCATTGGATTGCTATTGACAAGCAGCTTCACAAGATGCAGTTGATACATGTGCTATGTATCCAGCATGCGCATTCTCTTCGTTACGGCGACGACATGCATGCTGTGCCGACCGTCGGTGAACGTGCAACACGCGCACTTGCTTGTATGCTTGTTATGGCACTTACTCATCCTAGGTATTACGTCTTACTTAATAACGTAGATGAGACGTCCGGGTTCGAATCGCCTCGGCTGCTATAATCCTAATCCTCCTCATAATATGCTAATCGAGGGCGTTCGGTCGAAGTCGGGGAGACTGTTACTGTACTTAATCATCCTAGTTTTCATGAGTAGTTGCCTTACCGCTTGTAGTACGAAGATGGGGTCGGGTACCTGCGAGCAGGAAAGCGTGCTTGCTTCCGTGGGAGGAGGCGAGCCTACGTAGTTACCGACTGGACTATCTGCCGTGGGACCGTATGTATGGCAGATGTCGCAGTGGCAACCTGTCAGTACTGACAATATGAACTCGCGAAATTACTCTTTCAGTCGCGCTCTCCGCGACTTGCCTTCCCTCGCAACCGTACGACCCCGCCGTACTCTCTGTCAGCCGAAGACGCTTTCGGCAAATACACAGAAAACCTTGGTTTTCTTTCGCTTCACTCAGAAAACCTACAGGTTTACGTCTTACTTAATAACGTAACAATGCTGCTGCTGCTGCTGCTGCTGAGACAAGAGCAAGACTGCTTGTATCTGAACCTACATACCTCGCTGCTGCTACCTACGTTCTCACCACCGTACTGACGCTTATTGACCGATGCCTCACAAAAAAGAGGGTCGCAAATAATTAGCGTCATGACTGATCAGTACGGTATACGGCGCCTTTTAAAATGTGCAGGAGAAAGTACCAAGCCCTCATCGGTGGAGATCACAGCCAATGTATCTGCTCCCGGACTGGGCATTCGCGAGCAGGCCATGGTTATCCAAAAAAATCCTGGAAACGTGTGCGCCTCCATAAAAGTGAGAAACATACATCGGTTTTTGGCCACGCTGATAAAACGCTGGAGATTGAGTGGAAAATGTTCTACGACGGACGTATTTGCAGGCAGCAGGCACTCGGGGTTTGCATGCATGCATGCGTCTCATACATACGGATAGGCATTGTACACATGTCCACCGAACTTCGTCATTCCCTAGCTGAGACATCGAGTCTATCTGTGACCGTGAGGCTGCAGGTTCTTCCTGGTCGGGACCAAATGGTTGAGAATTGGGAACTCTTGGACAGCCCGGCTCTTCCGTCAGGGCTGCTGAGTCCGCCCGGTGTATTCAAATGGTCTCCCTTGTGCCACGGTTAAAGGGACAACCCGAGATGTGCGCGTCAAGCTGCGCATCTCGGGTCATGGCCGGACCCATATTTAGCAATGGGTCCGGCCAATGGGGCCTGGTAACAGGGATAGGGGCCGCAGGCGGATACCTGCGTGAACAATATAATGTTGAGTCCGTACTACCCCGCCCCTAAATCGTTGGTCACATAAACACACGCTTGGGCTTAGCGCGCGCTCCAGGAGTGGCCTTTCTTTATTACCATGAATGCGGGTGTGCATCTATCAGCTTCTTTCCAACAATGTCCACCGACATCCGAGCATGCATGCATGTATGTATGGCCACTCAATCATGGGCAATTACGTATCAACCTCTGCCAACGTGCATCTGGACTGTATGTGTGCCCCCGGGGCGTGTACATACTTCAGGTTCCAGGAACCATCGAGTTCAATGGCGGTCTCTTATCTGTCCAGGGCTTAGAGCTCCTACCAGTCACTGCGGCTGATGATAGCACCAATGCAACTGCTTCTGCAGCAGGCTGCGCGGGTTTTCAGGCACATTTCCATGCCACAGTCCTGGGCCTTGTAGTGAATGGCTACCTCCGCTTCACCTCCGTAAGCGACGTTCAGCTGGACCTGCGCAGCGAGAATGTGAACCTGCGGCCGCTATTGAGCAACCAGCTCGTGTGGCCGTCAGCGCCGAGCTTGGTGACGGACACCGTCACCAGCATCACCTTCCCTGCCTTCACAATTGCTCGCATCGCTCAAGGTATGTACGTAGGTGCACGTGTGCGCTGACTGATCGATGATGAGGTTACAATCAAGGACCGATATACTTACGACGAATGAACGACATATATCTGTTTGCAGAGTCTACGTATCGGCTGGGTCCGAGGGTCCAAAGCGGTTGATCCTGCTGCCCACTAAGCATCCGACCTCGGCCTATTTAACGCACATCCGTAGATAGAGACAAATGGTCCAGCCATCGCCATCAATTCAGCGTGTGAATAATCTCGATTCATCAACTGTGATCTCAACTCCATATACATTTGATCAGCTCTTGAGCAGCTCGACATAATCTCAAGATCCCGAACAATGTCGGTGTCACCCGTGTCAGCAAACCTTGTATATGTAATATTACTGATAAAAAATAATACAGGAATAATACTCAATGAAATCAATAAAACATGTAATAAAATAAATAAATAAATAAATATGTATACGGCATGGATTACATGGATGCGTGAATGTCTCAATGGCTGCATTCGGCTTACTTCACCTTCGCTTTTAAGGCGGCTTCCACCGAATCTTGCGCCAGCAGTAGTTATACACGCTCTGCGACGGGAATGGAGTCGTACACCTGCCCATTCCAATTCTACCTGCACGCAGATACGTACGTATCTCGGCACCGTGGGGCCGGCTCGTGACGGCACATCCATGCAAATACTGTGGGCCAACAATGGGCTGCAGTATTTCGTGTTGGATATGTCACAGTCTGCCGGCAGGTGCCTCACCATGGGCGGAATGCTGCAAAGCCTGGGGATTCCGTCATTCGAGGGCGGAATGCCAGGCGGTGAAGCCATACCTGATGGTCTGTTCGGATCCGTTTGTGACCTGGTCGTGCAATTTGTTCCCGAGCTGAGTCGCTTGAAAGGTATGTAGGGCGAACGAAAAGTAATAATTACCCAACCTACCTCGAATGGCCAACGATCATAACCTTAGTTAGGTAGCGGGTGCCGGACTAGCTACACATTACATCAACTTATGTTGCTTTAATTATTGGTATGTTTGTTAGGGTTTTAGATAGGGTTTCAGGTATAAACGCCGCAGAGGTAGTTTTGCTCCCTAATATGCATACAAGACGCTCCGCCTTAATCTTGATCTGCAGCTACTGCACCAGTAGTGCTCCGTCCTGCAAGCGAGCAGGAAAATAGTACGTATGACACCGGCGGTGGTCTGCTATGCCTCAGTTTATGCTATTGCTATGGTTAGCCGCAAAGATACGCATTGATGACGTTCTTTCGACAGCCGGCGGCGGCTGTTGTCCAGCAAATCCGTCTTTAAGAATGGTGGCTTAGATACGGCAGGAGAGAAGTAACTATAATGTCGAAGCTCGGTTCTGAACGGTTCTGTCGGTTGTTTGTTATGCCCCGGTTTCTGCAGGGTAAAGGCCCAAATCCCAAGCCACTATATAGCCACGATTCCCGGAGCTGAGTAGAAGGCTAGATTTCAGATCGTGCATACATCCGTTTTGTCAATTCGTCTTAAAAGGTGACCGGTGCTTGCTGCTTGACCAACTGTATGTTATTCACGCAGGCCAAAGGTTTTACAACATCAGTGTTCCATCTCTTTCATCCGTCAGCTTCAAGTTCTCCATCCCTGGCCTAGTGCCAGACCCGACAGCTGCAAGGGTGGCCTTGCCCAGTGCCATCATTACTGCAAGCCCATCACAGGAGATGCGAGTTGCACTCTTGGTACGCATTTTACTCCTTTTGGGGCGGGGCCCCAGCGCGAAGCGCGTTCGGGGGGCCCCGCCCCCTAGGATTGCCCATGTCCGTGTGTGTGTGTGTGTGCACCGTGCGTGCGCGCGTGGGTAACGGCGAAACGTTATTTATCCGCTAACCTAATTCGCAATATTTGTCATATTATTTGTCCGCATTGCAAGGTATCCTTGATTGGGCTGACCAAAATTCTTTGCACGCAAACGGTCCAAGTAAAGCTCCGCGGTCTCCTTAGCCCAGGTCAACGTCCACCCAACGCCTCTCGCGCTCATATTTATTTGGCAGGTGCCGCATCTTGAGTTATCGATTTTGAGCGGGAGGCGCGTGCTAAGAGCCTATGTCCACCGCGGATCAACGGCCGGGGTTTAGCTTAAACTCGCGTAAAATCCCGACAGTGGACATTGCAAGGGATTATGGGAGATTAGGGCGGGATTAGCCGCAGACTTTACTTCACCAAAAAATGTACGTATTGAGTTAGACGGAATTCATTAAGTATCAGCAAATAACTTATCATGTTCATTTTAGCGAAAATAACACCTTCCAACTGGTGGAGTTTACCTTACTATCTGCCAAGGACCAGGTGGTAAGGATTCGCATCGGAAACAAGAGCAACGGCCGCACATCTCATTGCGCTGTTTGATAATCCTACGTATTAGTAAATATACGCGATACATCAAACCTCAATCAGCAAAATAGTGATACTTATATATCTGGTCTATGAAGCCGATCTAGCCGATCTAGAGCGCGTCTCCTTTCCTTTCCCGACATTTTTGGGCGGGGCCCCAGCGCGAAGCGCGTTCGGGGGGGCCCGCCCCCTAGGTTTGTCCCTGTCCGTGTGTCCGTGTGTCCGTGTGTCCGTGTGTCCGTGTGTCCGTGTGTCCGTGTGTCCGTGTGTCCGTGTGTCCGTGTGTCCGTGTGTCGGGGGGGCGTGTGTCCGTGTGTCCGTGTGTCCGTGTGTCCGTGTGTCCGTGTGTCCGTGTGTCCGTGTGTCCGTGTGTCCGTGTGTCCGTGTGTCCGTGTGTCCGTGTGTCCGTGTGTCCGTGTGTCGGGCGTGTGTCCGTGTGTCCGTGTGTCGTGTGTCCGTGTGTCCGTGTGTCGTGTGTCCGTGTGTCCGTGTGTCCGTGTGTCCGTGTGTGGGGGGGGGGGGGGGGGTGTGTCCGTGTGTCCGTGTGTCCGTGTGTCCGTGTGTCGGTGGGGGTGGTCCGTGTGTCCGTGTGTCCGTGTGTCCGTGTGTCCGTGTGTCCGTGTGTCCGTGTGTCCGTGTGTCCGTGTGTCCGTGTGTCCGTGTGTCCGTGTGTCCGTGTGTGGGGGGTCCGTGTGTCCGTGTGTCCGTGTGTCCGTGTGTCCGTGTGTCCGTGTGTCGGGTCCGTGTGTCCGTGTGTCCGTGTGTCCGTGTGTCGGGGGGGGGGGGCGTGTGTCCGTGTGTCCGTGTGTCCGTGTGTCCGTGTGTCCGTGTGTCGTGTGTCCGTGTGTCCGTGTGTCCGTGTGTCCGTGTGTCCGTGTGTCCGTGTGTCCGTGTGTCCGTGTGTCCGTGTGTCCGTGTGTCCGTGTGTCGTGTGTCCGTGTGTCCGTGTGTCCGTGTGTCCGTGTGTCCGTGTGTCCGTGTGTCCGTGTGTCCGTGTGTCCGTGTGTCGTGTGTCCGTGTGTCGTGTGTCCGTGTGTCCGTGTGTCCGTGTGTCCGTGTGTCCGTGTGTCCGTGTGTCCGTGTGTCCGTGTGTCCGTGTGTCGTGTGTCCGTGTGTCCGTGTGTCCGTGTGTCCGTGTGTCCGTGTGTCCGTGTGTCCGTGTGTCCGTGTGTCCGTGTGTCCGTGTGTCCGTGTGTGCGTGTGTCCGTGTGTCCGTGTGTCCGTGTGTCCGTGTGTCCGTGTGTCCGTGTGTCCGTGTGTCCGTGTGTCCGTGTGTCCGTGTGTCCGTGTGTGTTTTGTGTCCGTGTGTCCGTGTGTCCGTGTGTCCGTGTGTCCGTGTGTCCGTGTGTCCGTGTGTCCGTGTGTCCGTGTGTCGTGTGTCCGTGTGTCCGTGTGTCCGTGTGTCCGTGTGTCCGTGTGTCCGTGTGTCCGTGTGTCGTGTGTCCGTGTGTCCGTGTGTCCGTGTGTCCGTGTGTCCGTGTGTCCGTGTGTCCGTGTGTCCGTGTGTCCGTGTGTCCGTGTGTCCGTGTGTCCGTGTGTCCGTGTGTCCGTGTGTCCGTGTGTCCGTGTGTCCGTGTGTCCGTGTGTCCGTGTGTCCGTGTGTCCGTGTGTCCGTGTGTCCGTGTGTCCGTGTGTCCGTGTGTCCGTGTGTCCGTGTGTCCGTGTGTCCGTGTGTCCGTGTGTCCGTGTGTCCGTGTGTCCGTGTGTCCGTGTGTCCGTGTGTCCGTGTGTCCGTGTGTCCGTGTGTCCGTGTGTCCGTGTGTCCGTGTGTCCGTGTGTCCGTGTGTCCGTGTGTCCGTGTGTCCGTGTGTCCGTGTGTCCGTGTGTCCGTGTGTCCGTGTGTCCGTGTGTCCGTGTGTCCGTGTGTCCGTGTGTCCGTGTGTCCGTGTGTCCGTGTGTCCGTGTGTCCGTGTGTCCGTGTTGTGTTTGTCCGTGTGTCCGTGTGTCCGTGTGTCCGTGTGTCCGTGTGTCCGTGTGTCCGTGTGTCCGTGTGTCCGTGTGTCCGTGTGTCCGTGTGTCCGTGTAACTATTGATAGCAAACCTTAGAGGTTCACGCCTGCTGCGGGTGTGCAACAGAAGGGTTACACACTTGCCGACGGACAAAACAAGTACATACAGTTTCACGGCAAAACAAGAATGCTTCAAGCTTGCTTTGTAACCATCTGCTTGTCAGACGATTATGGTAGTGCAGAGGCGTCTAGCGTTACGATAATGCCAAGGCGGTGTGCCGGCGGCGGGTACTGCAGGTTGGCTACGGGGCAACCCACCTGCTTGAGCTTGCTGAATCTCTGCACGCCGATCCACATTCAACATCTACGACACCCTCATTGATAACCTTTCACTCTCTCACACGCTTGCGCGGTAATAGATTTTTCGTTGTACAGCAAGCGGCCTGTACGGATTGTAGGGGGCCCCGCCCTTTTTCCGGCTTCGAGGAAGCCGGCCCCTAATTGTTTGTCGGTGTGTGTACGTATGTGCGACACTTACAAACGATTTTGTTGGAACCGATCTAATTCACATTGCTTACGAACGGTTTAAACGGCTAGATTTTAATATGGAGGGCTGCTGCGGTTCTGCAGATTGACAAGAGAATTTCGCTGGCGAATGGTGCGCTCAGCTTCACGGACCTGAGCCTTGCACTGGAGACCAACATAGACGAGCTGTGCCTGACTTGCCAGCGCTGCACGGTGGAGGTTTTGGGTAACCGCCTAACAGCGAGCACGCGTATCTGTAACCAGCGGTTAGACAAGACGCCAGGCATCAGCATGGCGCTTAATGCAACCGATGTGAAGATGATCAGCGCAGTCGAAGATCCGGATTTGTGGCCGAGCCCACCCAGCCTTGTTGTGCAGCAACTTCAAGGCACAACGTTTCCTACACTTGGCATCACCACCTTCAACGGTATGCAAGATCAGCAGTGGTGTTTGCACTGGTTGCGCACCATTGGAAAAACATTCTCAATGCAGAATCTATATTTCAATCGCAGGATTGCCTAGCAAAAATATCCGCTAGCGCATCGTAACATATTTGTCGAACAAACTCTGCTTGCCCGCCTTGCCCGTGCTGTTCTGCCAGCAAATTTGTATAAGCCTGGTGCGTCCACGCAATTTGCTTGCACAGCTAATCCACGAGTGAGATTGCTTGCAAACCCGGTAATCCATTCGCAACTACTGATATGTACATATTTTAAGGCCATATCAGCATGCGTACGGATATATGCGTGTATGTGTTGCGTGCAAACAGACACAATTCAGGGCGTTGCTGGGCCGGTCGGTGGCGTGGCGTTGGCTTTTGCTCTGGACACGAATGGCTTGCGCTTCATCCGGTTGGACATGTCCGATTCATGCCTGAGCCTGGGACAGCTTGCCGCGGACATGGGCATCGGGCTCAGCGTACCCGATAGCATGTTCTCTTTGTGCAGCCCGTCCGTACAGTACATTCCTACCTACACAGGTACGGCATGCAGGTAGCAGGTAGCAGATAGATAGCAATGTGGGGGTCGTCGTTGTATGTTATACGCTTTGCGTCGTAATGTCTGAAAAATCATGAAGAACATAAAATGTACAGTTTGACAAGTAGGGGGTCGGCATCCTTGAAGCTTGAAGTAGGGCGGGGCCCCCTACAATCAGTAAAGGCCGCTTGCTTTACAACGGAAACTCTGTTACCGCGCAAGAGTGTGAAAGAGTGAAAGGGTGTCATTGAGGGTGTCGTTGATGTTGAAGGTAGATCGGCGTGCATGTATTGAGCAAGCTCAAGCAGGTAGGGTAGCCCCGAAACCAACCTACCTGCAGTACGCGCCGCCAACGAACGGCCGGCAGTCACAGCATCTGCATTATAATCGTAACGCTAGACGCCTCTGCGCACTACCACATCCGTCTGTCAAGCACATATCAAAAAGCAAGCTTGAAGCATGCTTGTTTTGCCGTGAAACTGTAGTTGTTTGGTCCGTCGGCAAGCAAGCAGCCCTTCAGTTGCACGCTCGCAGCAAACGTGAACCTCTAAAGTTTGCCATCAATTGTTGAATTTGAGTTGAATGTCACCCGTCGGGCGCACCGAGACAAGTCCAGAAGTCTCTACCAGGCCATGACGTTACAATAGAAGCAACTCAAAATAGATCGATGTAGACCTATGAAGCTCCTAGAACGTTTTGCCGTTACGGACACACGTACGGCCGACACACGGCCGACACACACGGCGGACACACGACGGACACACAGACAGGGGTAATCCTAGGGGGCGGGACCCCCCGAACGCGCTTCACGCTGGGGCCCCGCACAAAAAATCATATATATGCATACATCGCCATGAATTATGTAATGATTTAGGGTTTAGATATATACAACATATATGTGTGTTACATGCTATGGGGTGCAAAACCCCATATATACCTGTTCAACTACCCGTACGAGCCGTTGGCCCAATATATACTTTGGACCTCTCCGGCGTCCGCCGACCGAACGTGTATTTGTTCCTTCGGAGTGATTGCCTTGCAGGGGCGCCGTACTTCATGGACGCCGTCCTGACGAACGGCTCGGCCGTAGGGCCCTCCGCGTCCGTAAGCTTCGTTCTCTCCATTGCGGACCTCGGCATCAACCGAGTGGCGGCAAGTGTCACATATGCTGAGGCGACGGGACTTGCACCCCCAGCCCTCCGCATTAGGGTACGTTCATTCGTGGGCGGGGTCGTCGGTGGCTGGTGTATGGGCGGCGGCGGGGCGTTTGACAGAACAATGGATTATATCACGACGGACGGCTGCTGGTTGATTGGGCTGGTTTTCTTACTGGACATCCATGTCCGATCGCAAACAAACCTGCTGCCTGCTGCTGACGTACGTGAGCGTATGTAGCTGCATGCTCGATCGATCGCCTGCATGCATCCCGAATAACAGTACGCCCTCGCTCTCTGCCGCCCGGCCTGCCCCTTGCAGCTGCTGTCGTCCTTTTCCCTGATGAACTCCTGGGCCGCCGTACGGGACATGGTCATTTCGGACACCAGTGCGACCAATTTCATGGCCAGCCTCACCATGAGCATCCCGGACCTGGGCCTGAGGGACGCAACCACGACCTTGCGCTACTCCAACGAGACAGACGATTTCGTGTTTGAGCTGGCGGGCAACCTACAGCTGCTCAATGGCGCCGTGTCCGTGCAGTCACTGAACATGACCATCGGCAGGAACGCCTCATTCATTCAGGGCAGCTGCGCGGGCTCGCTGGCGGGCAGTCCAGCAGCCGTGTCCTTCAATACGACCATGCCAAAGTCTGGTGGCGCAACGGACAAACGGGTCACATCAATTTCCGTGACCGTGCCTAACGTGGACATGGGAACGCTGCTCCGGAGTGTCTGGCCCGCTGTAGAGGATCAGCTACCAGGGTTCATGCTTGACGTTCAGTTCCCCAATGTGCGCCTCGTGGCGCCAGACTCGTCATCGGGTGCGTTGCTTGGTGCGTGGATGGCTGGGGTCTACGTACATGTATGTATTCACATGTATGTATAGCCCATCCGTGCATGCGCAACTAACGAACATGCATTGTGATTTTCCGTCTGTGTGCGGAACTCTGAATAAATAATATAAACCGACTTTTGTTCGCATCACACCCTCTAAGTTACGACGGAAGCAAAGTGTACGTGTTGCAAATCTTCTACATGTATGATGCTTGCGTGTAGGCCTGTACCGGGTCCGTGCCGGCCCTACCCTGGACGCCGGTGTTTCCGTGGACGTGTCTTTCGATAAGACTGGGCTGCTGACGGCCTCGTTGGCGCTGGACCAGCGGTTGGGGCTCAGTGCGCTCTTCAGCAAGCTGGGTGTCGAGCTGCCTGTTGACATCAGCAGCGTGCTTTCAATCAGCAACCCGGTCCTCCGAATTATGACCAACCGGACGGACGTCAACATGAGCGGTGAGGACTGCGTGCGTGCGTGAACATACATGTATAGTGCGTGCAGTGGTGTGTACGGTAGTTTGTGTACGGAAGTGAGAATCAAGCGTGGATGCTGCAATGCATGGCATGCACAGGGATGTGAGCAAAAAAGTAAATGATGATGTTATACCTACCTGGATATATAGGCGATCGAGGGAGCTGTACCTGTAATGTGCACTGTTTTGAGTACTATCTTGTTTTGTATAAATGCTAGCCGACTAGCTAGTTGAGGTACGTATGCCCATTCATTCGTTGTGCTGCCTGCAGCCTTGGCCCTTCCATCGCTTCCATCGCCCGGCTGGTTCATGTCGCTGGGACTGAACGTGCCCCCGCTGTCCAGCGCATCCCTGCCCTGCGACCTTCTCATCAAGGACGCCCTTGGCCGCTTCAACCCCAACATCACATTTCAGGTACGTAGTTCGTTCACATCTGTCTGAAGCAAGGTGTCTTCATTTATTACGTAGTAAGGAGGACGCCGTGTACGTGCGCTTGCACTTCCATACATACAGCGCCATGTACGTTCGTTCACGTGGTGTTTCACGCATGGCAACATGCATCGCGATTGCGCGCTGGCTCGTCTCTGAATCGGCTTACTACTCTATTCGCTCGCCAATATGCGTACGTGCAGCGATGCCTTGTTCCTTTGCCGTCGCATTATCCAAAGAATCCAATCTGGTGACGCCCGCGCCGCTGTGTGTTGTTATCATCCGCACCATTCAAATTTTCTAATCTCGCTGGCTGGTGGTGACGCCCGCCCGCGCCTCTGTTGATTGCAGATCAACGATACCATAACGCTTGCTGGTGGCCTCTTCAGCCTCAGCAATGTCAGCTTGGCCGTTTCCAGGGCTTCCGGCCTGCAGACCCAGGGCATTGCCAGCTTCCTGGGCCTCTCCATGAACACAGTGCTCAACATCACCAGCCAGACTAACCGGACCACCAACATTAGCAGCTGGACGATGTCCGTTGGAATGCAGGCGCTCAACGCCAGTCTCTCAAACCTGGTGCAGCAGCCCAGCATGTGGTCGAAGGCGCCGAATCTGGTGGTTCAGAAGCTAAGAGAAATTCGCTTCCCGAGCCTTGACATCTTCTCAAACACGGGTAAGATTCGTATATACTAGCAATCTATCGTTCACATCGTTATGTAGCCGAAGCGACTGATGTGACGATTTCAGCCTGAGCACTACATACACGCAAGCGCTACTCTACATCGCTCTGCATGCACCCTGTGCTGCTTGACCATTTACCCGCTACCAGGTTTCACTAGTTCCACGCAGTTACGCGGCAAGCAATCATGCTACCAAGTTAGCTCTATCTGATGCGAGCGAGCAAGCCCACACGCCAACGAATAATTTCATGTGGCCTATCAAGCTCGCTCTCTCACAGTTAGCTTGCTAGACAATGTATGTGTTTCCGACGGAATAATAACAATGATGTGCTTACTTGCACGCACATCGCATGAAGTGTGTACGTGTCATCTACTACGTATCTCCAGTCACGCACGCTTGATCATTTCCTCGTTGCGCATGGTCTTTCATCAATCCTCCCAATAACTATATACGGTGTCACACAGCAGGCACCTACAGGGGTACTGCCGGGCCGGTCGGTGGCGTGACATTGGCTTTTGCTCTGGACACGAATGGCTTGCGCTTCATCCGGTTGGACATGTCCGATTCATGCCTGAGCCTGGGACAGCTTGCCGCGGACATGGGCATCGGGCTCAGCGTACCCGATAGCATGTTCTCTTTGTGCAGCCCGTCCATACAGTATATTCCTCCCTACACAGGTACGGCATGCAGTTAACAGGTAGCAGATAGATAGCAATGTGGGGGTCGTCGTTGTATGTTATGCGCTTTGCGTCGTAATGATAATAATAATCTCTTGAAGAACATAATAAAAGACCTAATAAGACATGGTTTGTGAAATCATATATGCATACATCGTCATGATAGATGTATGATTTAGGGTGTATATATACATACATATATACATTCAACATATATGTGTGTTACATGCTTGGGGGTGCATTACCCCGTACCTGTGTAACCTGTGCAACGAGCCGTTGGCCCGATATATGCTTTGGACCGCTCTGGCGTCCGCTGACCGAACGTTTGTTTCTTCGGAATGATTGCCTTGCAGGGGCGCCGTACTTCGTGGACGCCGTCCTGACGAACGGCTCGGCCGTAGGGCCCTCCGCGTCCGTAAGCTTCGTTCTCACCATTGCGGACCTCGGCATCGACCGAGTGGCGGCAAGTGTCACATATGCTGAGGCGACGGGACTTGCACCCCAGCCCTCCGCATCAGGGTACGTTCATTCGTGGGCGGGGTCGTCGGTGGCTGGTGTATGGGCGTCGGCGGGGCGTTTGACAGAACAATGGATTATATAAAGACGGACGGCTGGTTCATGGGGCTGGTTTTCTCGCTGGACATCCATCTCCGATCGCAAACAAACCTGCTGCCTGCTGACGTACGTGCGCGTATGTAGCTGCATGCTCGATCGATCGCCGCCATGCATCCCGAATAGCACGTACGCCCTCGCTCTCTGCCGCCCGACCCGCCCCTTGCAGCTGCTGTCGTCCTTTTCCCTGATGAACTCCTGGGCCGCCGTACGGGACATGGTCATTTCGGACATCAGTGCGACCAATTTCATGGCCAGCCTCACCATGAGCATCCCGGACCTGGGCCTGAAGGACGCAACCACGACCTTGCGCTACTCCAACGAGACAGCCAATTTCGTGTTTGAGCTGGCGGGCAACCTACAGCTGCTCAATGGCGCCGTGTCCGTGCAGTCACTGAACATGACCATCGGCAGGAACGCCTCATTCATTCAGGGCAGCTGCTCGGGCTCGTTGGCGGGCAGTCCAGCAGCCGTGTCCTTCAATACGACCATGCCAAAGTCTGGTGGCGCAACGGACAAACGGGTCACATCAATTTCCGTGACCGTGCCTGACGTGGACATGGGAACGCTGCTCCGGAGTGTCTGGCCCGCTGTAGAGGATCAGCTACCAGGGTTCATGCTTGACGTTCAGTTCCCCAATGTGCGCCTCGTGGCGCCAGACTCGTCATCGGGTGCGTTGCTTTGTGCGTGGATGGCTGGGGTCTACATACGTGTATGTATTCACATGTGTCCTATCTGATGGCGCCTTGCTTGCTTTCTGGCTGGCGTGCTTGAACCCAAGTGGTCTATCCGCGTGCCTGCCTGCTGCATGCGTGTATTAAAAAACAATGATATATAAAAACAATAATAAATAATGCATTGATGCTGTTCCCTTCTGTATGTCAAAGCTAGATGTACAGCCCATCCGTGAATGAATAATATAAACCGACTTTTGTTCGCATCACACCCTCTAAGTTACGACGGAAGCAAAGTGTACGTGTTGCAAATCTTCTACATGTATGATGCTTGCGTGTAGGCCTGTACCGGGTCCGTGCCGGCCCTACCCTGGACGCCGGTGTTTCCGTGGACGTGTCTTTCGATAAGACTGGGCTGCTGACGGCCTCGTTG
This sequence comes from Eudorina sp. 2006-703-Eu-15, assembly GCA_003117195.1. NCBI lineage: Eukaryota > Viridiplantae > Chlorophyta > Chlorophyceae > Chlamydomonadales > Volvocaceae > Eudorina > Eudorina sp. 2006-703-Eu-15. The sequence goes on from BDSI01000133.1 coordinate 292,841, forward strand.
GCGCTGGACCAGCGGTTGGGGCTCAGTGCGCTCTTCAGCAAGCTGGGTGTCGACCTGCCTGTTGACATCAGCAGCGTGCTTTCAATCAGCAACCCGGTCCTCCGAATTATGACCAACCGGACGGACGTCAACATGAGCGGTGAGGACTGCGTGCGTGCGTGAACATACATGTATAGTGCGTGCAGTGGTGTGTACGGTAGTTTGTGTACGGAAGCGAGAATCAAGCGTGGATGCTGCAATGGATGGCATGCACAGGGATGTGAGCAAAAAAGTAAATGATGATGTTATACCTACCTAGATATATAGGCGTTCGATCGTTACCTGTAATGTGCACTGTTTTGAGTACTATCTTGTTTTGTATAAATGCTAGCCGACTAGCTAGTTGAGGTACGTATGCCCATTCATTCGTTGTGCTGCCTGCAGCCTTGGCCCTTCCATCGCTTCCATCGCCCGGCTGGTTCATGTCGCTGGGACTGAACGTGCCCCCGCTGTCCAGCGCATCCCTGCCCTGCGACCTTCTCATCAAGGACGCCCTTGGCCGCTTCAACCCCAACATCACATTTCAGGTACGTAGTTCGTTCACATCTGTCTGAAGCAAGGTGTCTTCATTTATTACGTAGTAAGGAGGACGCCGTGTACGTGCGCTTGCACTTCCATACATACAGCGCCATGTACGTTCGTTCACGTGGTGTTTCACGCATGGCAACATGCATCGCGATTGCGCGCTGGCTCGTCTCTGAATCGGCTTACTACTCTATTCGCTCGCCACTATGCGTACGTGCAGCGATGCCTTGTTCCTTTGCCGTCGCATTATCCAAAGAATCCAATCTGGTGACGCCCGCGCCGCTGTGTGTTGTTATCATCCGCACCATTCAAATTTTCTAATCTCGCTGGCTGGTGGTGACGCCCGCCCGCGCCTCTGTTGATTGCAGATCAACGATACCATAACGCTTGCTGGTGGCCTCTTCAGCCTCAGCAATGTCAGCTTGGCCGTTTCCAGGGCTTCCGGCCTGCAGACCCAGGGCATTGCCAGCTTCCTGGGCCTCTCCATGAACACAGTGCTCAACATCACCAGCCAGACTAACCGGACCACCAACATTAGCAGCTGGACGATGTCCGTTGGAATGCAGGCGCTCAACGCCAGTCTCTCAAACCTGGTGCAGCAGCCCAGCATGTGGTCGAAGGCGCCGAATCTGGTGGTTCAGAAGCTAAGAGAAATTCGCTTCCCGAGCCTTGACATCTTCTCAAACACGGGTAAGATTCGTATATACTAGCAATCTATCGTTCACATCGTTATGTAGCCGAAGCGACTGATGTGACGATTTCAGCCTGAGCACTACATACACGCAAGCGCTACTCTACATCGCTCTGCATGCACCCTGTGCTGCTTGACCATTTACCCGCTACCAGGTTTCACTAGTTCCACGCAGTTACGCGGCAAGCAATCATGCTACCAAGTTAGCTCTATCTGATGCGAGCGAGCAAGCCCACACGCCAACGAATAATTTCATGTGGCCTATCAAGCTCGCTCTCTCACAGTTAGCTTGCTAGACAATGTATGTGTTTCCGACGGAATAATAACAATGATGTGCTTACTTGCACGCACATCGCATGAAGTGTGTACGTGTCATCTACTACGTATCTCCAGTCACGCACGCTTGATCATTTCCTCGTTGCGCATGGTCTTTCATCAATCCTCCCAATAACTATATACGGTGTCACACAGCAGGCACCTACAGGGGTACTGCCGGGCCGGTCGGTGGCGTGACATTGGCTTTTGCTCTGGACACGAATGGCTTGCGCTTCATCCGGTTGGACATGTCCGATTCATGCCTGAGCCTGGGACAGCTTGCCGCGGACATGGGCATCGGGCTCAGCGTACCCGATAGCATGTTCTCTTTGTGCAGCCCGTCCATACAGTATATTCCTACCTACACAGGTACGGCATGCAGTTAACAGGTAGCAGATAGATAGCAATGTGGGGGTCGTCGTTGTATGTTATGCGCTTTGCGTCGTAATGATAATAATAATCTCTTGAAGAACATAATAAAAGACCTAATAAGACATGGTTTGTGAAATCATATATGCATACATCGTCATGATAGATGTATGATTTAGGGTGTATATATACATACATATATACATTCAACATATATGTGTGTTACATGCTTGGGGGTGCATTACCCCGTACCTGTGTAACCTGTGCAACGAGCCGTTGGCCCGATATATGCTTTGGACCGCTCTGGCGTCCGCTGACCGAACGTTTGTTTCTTCGGAATGATTGCCTTGCAGGGGCGCCGTACTTCGTGGACGCCGTCCTGACGAACGGCTCGGCCGTAGGGCCCTCCGCGTCCGTAAGCTTCGTTCTCACCATTGCGGACCTCGGCATCGACCGAGTGGCGGCAAGTGTCACATATGCTGAGGCGACGGGACTTGCACCCCCAGCCCTCCGCATCAGGGTACGTTCATTCGTGGGCGGGGTCGTCGGTGGCTGGTGTATGGGCGTCGGCGGGGCGTTTGACAGAACAATGGATTATATAAAGACGGACGGCTGGTTCATGGGGCTGGTTTTCTCGCTGGACATCCATCTCCGATCGCAAACAAACCTGCTGCCTGCTGACGTACGTGCGCGTATGTAGCTGCATGCTCGATCGATCGCCGCCATGCATCCCGAATAGCACGTACGCCCTCGCTCTCTGCCGCCCGACCCGCCCCTTGCAGCTGCTGTCGTCCTTTTCCCTGATGAACTCCTGGGCCGCCGTACGGGACATGGTCATTTCGGACATCAGTGCGACCAATTTCATGGCCAGCCTCACCATGAGCATCCCGGACCTGGGCCTGAAGGACGCAACCACAATCTTGCGCTACTCCAACGAGACAGCCAATTTCGTGTTTGAGCTGGCGGGCAACCTACAGCTGCTCAATGGCGCCGTGTCCGTGCAGTCATTGAACATGACCATCGGCAGGAACGCCTCATTCATTCAGGGCAGCTGCGCGGGCTCGCTGGCGGGCAGTCCAGCAGCCGTGTCCTTCAATACGACCATGCCAAAGTCTGGTGGCGCAACGGACAAACGGGTCACATCAATTTCCGTGACCGTGCCTAACGTGGACATGGGAACGCTGCTCCGGAGTGTCTGGCCCGCTGTAGAGGATCAGCTACCAGGGTTCATGCTTGACGTTCAGTTCCCCAATGTGCGCCTCGTGGCGCCAGACTCGTCATCGGGTGCGTTGCTTTGTGCGTGGATGGCTGGGGTCTACATACATGTATGTATTCACATGTGTCCTATCTGATGGCGCCTTGCTTGCTTTCTGGCTGGCGTGCTTGAACCCAAGTGGTCTATCCGCGTGCCTGCCTGCTGCATGCGTGTATTAAAAAACAATGATATATAAAAACAATAATAAATAATGCATTGATGCTGTTCCCTTCTGTATGTCAAAGCTAGATGTACAGCCCATCCGTGAATGAATAATATAAACCGACTTTTGTTCGCATCACATCCGTTCAAGTTACGACGGAAGCAAAGTGTACGTGTTGCAAATCTTCTACATGTATGATGCTTGCGTGTAGGCCTGTACCGGGTCCGTGCAGGCCCTACCCTGGACGCCGGTGTTTCCGTGGACGTGTCTTTCGATAAGACTGGGCTGCTGACGGCCTCGTTGGCGCTGGACCAGCGGTTGGGGCTCAGTGCGCTCTTCAGCAAGCTGGGTGTCGACCTGCCTGTTGACATCAGCAGCGTGCTTTCAATCAGCAACCCGGTCCTCCGAATTATGACCAACCGGACGGACGTCAACATGAGCGGTGAGGACTGCGTGCGTGCGTGAACATACATGTATAGTGCGTGCAGTGGTGTGTACGGTTGTGTACGGAAGCGAGAATCAAGCGTGGATGCTGCAATGGATGGCATGCACAGGGATGTGAGCAAAAACGTAAATGATGATGTTATACCTACCTAGATATATAGGCGTTCGATCGTTACCTGTAATGTGCACTGTTTTGAGTACTATCTTGTTTTGTATAAATGCTAGCCGACTAGCTAGTTGAGGTACGTATGCCCATTCATTCGTTGTGCTGCCTGCAGCCTTGGCCCTTCCATCGCTTCCATCGCCCGGCTGGTTCATGTCGCTGGGACTGAACGTGCCCCCGCTGTCCAGCGCATCCCTGCCCTGCGACCTTCTCATCAAGGACGCCCTTGGCCGCTTCAACCCCAACATCACATTTCAGGTACGTAGTTCGTTCACATCTGTCTGAAGCAAGGTGTCTTCATTTATTACGTAGTAAGGAGGACGCCGTGTACGTGCGCTTGCACTTCCATACATACAGCGCCATGTACGTTCGTTCACGTGGTGTTTCACGCATGGCAACATGCATCGCGATTGCGCGCTGGCTCGTCTCTGAATCGGCTTACTACTCTATTCGCTCGCCACTATGCGTACGTGCAGCGATGCCTTGTTCCTTTGCCGTCGCATTATCCAAAGAATCCAATCTGGTGACGCCCGCGCCGCTGTGTGTTGTTATCATCCGCACCATTCAAATTTTCTAATCTCGCTGGCTGGTGGTGACGCCCGCCCGCGCCTCTGTTGATTGCAGATCAACGATACCATAACGCTTGCTGGTGGCCTCTTCAGCCTCAGCAATGTCAGCTTGGCCGTTTCCAGGGCTTCCGGCCTGCAGACCCAGGGCATTGCCAGCTTCCTGGGCCTCTCCATGAACACAGTGCTCAACATCACCAGCCAGACTAACCGGACCACCAACATTAGCAGCTGGACGATGTCCGTTGGAATGCAGGCGCTCAACGCCAGTCTCTCAAACCTGGTGCAGCAGCCCAGCATGTGGTCGAAGGCGCCGAATCTGGTGGTTCAGAAGCTAAGAGAAATTCGCTTCCCGAGCCTTGACATCTTCTCAAACACGGGTAAGATTCGTATATACTAGCAATCTATCGTTCACATCGTTATGTAGCCGAAGCGACTGATGTGACGATTTCAGCCTGAGCACTACATACACGCAAGCGCTACTCTACATCGCTCTGCATGCACCCTGTGCTGCTTGACCATTTACCCGCTACCAGGTTTCACTAGTTCCACGCAGTTACGCGGCAAGCAATCATGCTACCAAGTTAGCTCTATCTGATGCGAGCGAGCAAGCCCACACGCCAACGAATAATTTCATGTGGCCTATCAAGCTCGCTCTCTCACAGTTAGCTTGCTAGACAATGTATGTGTTTCCGACGGAATAATAACAATGATGTGCTTACTTGCACGCACATCGCATGAAGTGTGTACGTGTCATCTACTACGTATCTCCAGTCACGCACGCTTGATCATTTCCTCGTTGCGCATGGTCTTTCATCAATCCTCCCAATAACTATATACGGTGTCACACAGCAGGCACCTACAGGGGTACTGCCGGGCCGGTCGGTGGCGTGACATTGGCTTTTGCTCTGGACACGAATGGCTTGCGCTTCATCCGGTTGGACATGTCCGATTCATGCCTGAGCCTGGGACAGCTTGCCGCGGACATGGGCATCGGGCTCAGCGTACCCGATAGCATGTTCTCTTTGTGCAGCCCGTCCATACAGTATATTCCTACCTACACAGGTACGGCATGCAGTTAACAGGTAGCAGATAGATAGCAATGTGGGGGTCGTCGTTGTATGTTATGCGCTTTGCGTCGTAATGATAATAATAATTGTTGTATTATATGCTTGCTTCCATGAGCTGTGAACCTTTGGTGCTTACTGCTTCCGAGCCGTTACTCGAGCGTCACTTGCACATTCTGTTACACAACTAAGGAAATGTGTCTCCATTGGACACAGATAAAAGAGCCATGTGGTACAGATCGTACTGCGACCACAAACGAGCTCAGCACAGCACGGAGGTCTGACTGGAATACCCTGTTAGGCTATTTTATAACAACACTCCCACGCAGACAGACCTCGATATCTTCCAAACCATCACTTATTAGTGATAGAGGTCCATTCGTGTTTGGACCAAACTCCTGGATCATACCTCAGCGGACGCCCATGGAGTAAATGCACTTCGAAAAATCGGGGTACGGCAGCGGCTTCGTGAGGACGTCCGCCACCATATCCTTCGACTTGCAATAGCGAAACTTAACCTCTCCCCGTGCCGCACGCTCGCGAATAAAATGATGCAGCACATCGATGTGCTTTGACCTGGCGGTTGTGATCAGGTTACTGATCATCTTCAGCGCCGCCTGGTTATCGCAGCTAATCGGCACGCTAGGAACACGCAGCTTCAAATCGCGCGCTAAGTGACGAAACCACAACGCCTCCTTGGTTGCAGCACCACTCGACATGTATTCAGCCTCAGCCGTTGACGTGGCCACTGTGGCCTGCAGCCGACTTGCCCAGCTAACAGCTCCACCGGCAATCATGAAGACGTAACCGGTGGTGGACCGCCTCGTGTCCACACAGCCCGCATAATCGGAATCACAGTATCCGTGAAGAGCACCCACACTCGACTTCCCATCAAAGACAATGCCCATGCTTTTGGTACCAAGTAGATACCGCAGCACACCTTTGGCCGCATGCCAGTGCTCGACCGTGGGCTTAGACATGTACCTAGACAAAGCTCCCACGGAGTATGAAATATCGGGCCTCGTGCCCACCGACAAATACAGCAGGCTACCCACCAACTCACCGTACGGAAACTGCTGTACGTCCAGTCTGTTGCCTTCCGCACGTAGCGCCTTTGACAGCGGCACCTTGCGCGGATTGGCTTCCTTCAGGCCGTACTTCTCAATCAGCTCCGACACGAACCGCTTCTGAGTAAGCTTCAAGGTGCGTTCAGCCCGATTACGTTCGATCTCGTAACCGAGGAACACCCGAGCCTCTCCCATATCCCTGATGTCGAACGCCGACATCAATCGCTTCTTGACAGCACTCACCGTCTCCAGAGATTTCGAAGAAACTAGGAGATCATCAACATATACCAACACATAGGTACGCTCCCCCTTCACATCTCTGTAAAACAGGCCTGGATCAGCCTGTGACACGCGGAAACCCATCTGCTCTAGTTCTTCCCGCAACCGAGCATACCACGCACGAGGGGCTTGTTTCAGCCCGTACAACGACTTGTGAAGCTTGCACACCTTCCGTGGATCTCCCTCTGCATATCCCGGCGGTTGGAGAACATATACCTCCTCCTCCAGGATACCATTTAGGAACGCCGTTTTCACATCCATTTGATGCAATTCTAGATCAGCAGCCGAAACTAGAGCCATAAGCGCACGGAGGGTAGCGTGTTTGCTCACCGGAGCAAAAACCTCCTCAAAATCGCGTCCCTCCACTTGCGCAAAACCCTTGGCAACCAAACGGGCCTTGTAACGAACAATTTCCCCGTTCTCATCACGCTTGATCGTATACACCCACTTCACTGGCAGAGCACGCACCCCTTTCGGCAACTCCTCCAAAGTCCACACCTGATTCGCACGCAAGGACGAAATTTCCTCGTCCATGGCTTGTTTCCACATTTGAGCTGCCGGCGAACTCATGGCCTCCTCGAAGGTCCTGGGCACTGAGGGTTCTCCTTCCGGAACAACCGCTAGGTTCAGCCGTTCCTTGGCCTTGCCCCGATTTGGACGGGCAGACCTCTCCAAAATAGGCGTGGCCTCCGGACTCGGTCCAGGACCAGGTCCAGAGCTGTCTGTTGTCTGCGAAACGGCCGGGGTACTCGATGTCTCTCCACCTGTTTCAGAGCCAGAGACAGATGGAGCAGAGCCAGAGCCAGTCTCTCCTTCCCCCTCTGGTGAGGCTCCAGCGTCGCCCACATCCTCTTCGACCTCGACTTCCAGACCTCCAGGTCCCTCATCATCATTGGTTTCCTCTTCCTCGCTGTCAGAATCAATGTCTTCTATCAGCGGGGGTGGTGCATCCTCATCACTCGCATCCGCCAAGACATACTGCTTGCTGGGGCGCTTCGCGTCATCCGCCCAGCCAACCTTCGATTCATCGAAAACCACATCACGAGCCACCTTCACACGCCCATCCGGCAACATAATACGGTACGCTTTCGTACCTTCATAACCGACGAATACACCCTTTGCGGACATAGGATCCAACTTGCTCCGCTCGGTATCAGGCACACGCATGAAGGCTTGGCAGCCAAAAACACGCAGGTTGGACACATCCGGCACTTTACCATAGAACCGCTGAAACGGCGTGCCTTCCAGGCCACGTACGGGTGACCGGTTCCGCAGATGGTTAGCAGTGCTGACCGCGAATGACCACATCTCCGTAGGCAGCTTGCTTTCCTGCAGCATCGCACGCGCCTTCTGCATCAGGGTCCTATTTAGGCGCTCCGCCCGCCCATTTTGTTGCGGTGAGTACGGCGCGGACTTCTGATGCGCAATGCCTTTGCTCGCATAGTACCCACCCAACTCTTGATTCAGGTACTCACGGCCACGATCAGTCCGCACCTCCTTCACCTTCCGTCCTGACTGGTTTTCCAACAAGTTCAGCGTCTGCTGCACCGCCGAAACTGCCTCCTTTTTGGTCTTCAGAAAGCACACTGCAGACAATCCTGAGTAATCGTCAAGAAACGTAGCCACGTACTGACTTCCACCTTGCGACTCCACGGACATCGGGCCACATAGGTCCATGTGCACCAACTCCAGGCATTGTTCTGCACGCGAGTCATTATCTGGGAACGGTTTGCGCGGGTGGGATGACATCACACACTCCGCACACAGGGACGTACCCAACTCGTGGAAACGATCCGGTAACACATCAATACCATGAACCATCTCCTCTTCCACCAACCTCGCGACATTATAATAGCTGAGGTGACCTAGGCGCGAGTGCCAGAGTTTCGCGCGATCACGGACAGGCAACACTGCAGCAACTGGTTTGCCTTGCCTACCCCTGCATATTTCTTCAGCCCGGACCGCGTACACCGAGGACTTGCAGCAGGCCTCGAAGTACCAGTCTTCTCGCTGGTGGAACACACTCATCACCGTCCCTTGACCCGAGTATTCTGCACCTCTTGCCGCAAGCTGTTTCAAGGAGATGAGTCGGAAATGAAATTCCGGCACATGGAACACCCCCTTCACCTTGATGGTAACAGGCTCCCCAGGCTTATCCATGCGAAACGAGTGCAGGGTCTTGGACGAGTCGATCCGCAACACAATGTCCCCATACCCTACGGCATAGAAAGGCTTCCCCCCAACTGGTGTGAGAGCAACAGGCTCCTCCAACTCACGATAATCGAGCAAACTATCCTTGTCGGGCGTCACATGATAATACGATCCCGAATCAACAAACCAGACCCGTTTCCCATCTGAGGCAGAGCCCGATTTGTCACACAAGAACGTCTGCCCCTTCGTCTGCAGCACAACCATTGCTGCAGGCTGAATCACGTCCATGCCCCACTCACGCTCTAACGCGTTCACGTCCTCCAACAATCTCCCGTTGACGTCTCCCCATGGCAGATCCACCTCCAATGGGGTTGCCTCGTACTTCTTGACGCATACAGCCTCATACATCGCCGCACCAAGCGACCAGACGTCCAGCTCGCCGGTGCTCTGATCCTGTGGGATGGTCGTGATTCCGACAGCATGGGCCATTTGGAGCAGCTTCTCCACGCTCGACCCCCAGTCGGGCACCTCAGCTCCACGTGCGTCGTAGTCCCACGCCGCACCGGTTAGTTCCGACCGATTTATTGGCGGCTCCATTGCCGCCGCCGCGCTCTCCTCGCGCGGCACCTCGGTTGGCGGCTCCATTGCCGCCGCCGCGCTCTCCTCGCGCGGCACCTCGGTTGGCGGCTCCATTGCCGCCGCCGCGCTCTCCTCGCGCGGCACCTCGGTTGGCGGCTTCATTGCCGCCGCCGCGCTCTCATCGCGCGGCACCTCGGTTGGCGGCTCCATTGCCGCCGCCGCGCTCTCCTCGCGCGGCACCTCGACGCGCATCTCGACCATGTCGACGTCGTCGTCGTACGGCATATCACCCGACGGCTCCCAGGACCCGACCGCAGCCTCCTCCTGCGATTCGGAGCCCTTCTCCTCTGCCGTCTTGGTCTTCACCAGTGACTCCTTCAGCTCCTCAGCCATCTGCAGCGGAAAAACCAGAAACACTGGGCCGTCCTTCGGGAACGAGTCCTCGTCGTCCTGGTCCTTCTTCTCGTCACGCCGCTTTGGTGCGCTCCAGCACTGCGCCAGCGAGTGGCCAGTCTTCTTGCAGTGAGTGCAGAAGGCCTTGTTCTCCTGCTTAGGCTTCTTGCAATCCTGCGAACGGTGGCCTCGCTGCCCACAGTTAAAGCACCGGCCTCTGAACTCGCCGCGGCTACCGCTTGCCTTGTTTCCACTGTCATCTTCGCGGCCCTTGTTGTCGCTGTTGCCGGCGGGACGCCCACGTCCAGCGTAGAGTGACACGGTTGTCGACTCAGACGTTGACGCCGCGACCTGTTGCTCGACCAACAGCAACTTGGGCTCCAGCTCATCAAGCGTTTCCGGCATTTTGATGGCGAAGAAGGACTTCGTGTAGTCTCCGTAGCTGGGTGGGAGACCCTGCAAGGCGAGGCTGACCTGATTTGGGCCAGACACCTCCTCCTTGCATTCCTTGAGCTCCTTAACAAGGTCCCTGATCTTCTTGATGTAGCTGCGAACGTCATCTTTGGGCAGCATTTTCACCCTTTGAAGTTCCGCCCAGATGACTGGTCGGCGAGCGGTCATCAGCTCCTTGTAGCGCTTCTCAAGTGCTTCATACAGCTTGATGACGTCGGGGTTGTCCTCGTAGAGATCTAAGTCGTTGTCGTCCAGAAGATTGACTATGGCCGCCCGAGCGAGATCATGAGTGGCCGCGGTCGTCGCATCACGTGCCTTTGTGAGCGCATCGCCTGCCTTGGCCGCTATAATTGCAGCCTTCGATCTCACAAGCCATACCGACCTATTCTGTATCGTCAACTTCTGGTTATAAACCGCACGAACTGGCGTATCCATTTCGTCACTCATGAGTCGGGGCTCATAACCTGTTGTATTATATGCTTGCTTCCATGAGCTGTGAACCTTTGGTGCTTACTGCTTCCGAGCCGTTACTCGAGCGTCACTTGCACATTCTGTTACACAACTAAGGAAATGTGTCTCCATTGGACACAGATAAAAGAGCCATGTGGTACAGATCGTACTGCGACCACAAACGAGCTCAGCACAGCACGGAGGTCTGACTGGAATACCCTGTTAGGCTATTTTATAACAACAATAATCTCTTGAAGAACATAATAAAAGACCTAATAAGACATGGTTTGTGAAATCATATATGCATACATCGTCATGATAGATGTATGATTTAGGGTGTATATATACATACATATATACATTCAACATATATGTGTGTTACATGCTTGGGGGTGCATTACCCCGTACCTGTGTAACCTGTGCAACGAGCCGTTGGCCCGATATATGCTTTGGACCTCTCCGGCGTCCGCCGACCGAACGTTTATTTGTTCCTTCGGAATGATTGCCTTGCAGGGGCGCCGTACTTCGTGGACGCCGTCCTGACGAACGGCTCGGCCGTAGGGCCCTCCGCGTCCGTAAGCTTCGTTCTCACCATTGCGGACCTCGGCATCAACCGAGTGGCGGCAAGTGTCATATATGCTGAGGCGACGGGACTTGCACCCCCAGCCCTCCGCATCAGGGTACGTTCATTCGTGGGCGGGGTCGTCGGTGGCTGGTGTATGGGCGTCGGCGGGGCGTTTGACAGAACAATGGATTATATAAAGACGGACGGCTGCTGGTTGATTGGGCTGGTTTTCTTACTGGACATCCATGTCCGATCGCAAACAAACCTGCTGCCTGCTGACGTACGTGCGCGTATGTAGCTGCATGCTCGATCGATCGCCTGCATGCATCCCGAATAACAGTACGCCCTCGCTCTCTGCCGCCCGGCCTGCCCCTTGCAGCTGCTGTCGTCCTTTTCCCTGATGAACTCCTGGGCCGCCGTACGGGACATGGTCATTTCGGACACCAGTGCGACCAGGTTCATGGCCAGTCTCACCATGAGCATCCCGGACCTGGGCCTGAGGGACGCAACCACGACCTTGCGCTACTCCAACGAGACAGCCAATTTCGTGTTTGAGCTGGCGGGCAACCTACAGCTGCTCAATGGCGCCGTGTCCGTGCAGTCACTGAACATGACCATCGGCAGGAACGCCTCATTCATTCAGGGCAGCTGCTCGGGCTCGTTGGCGGGCAGTCCAGCAGCCGTGTCCTTCAATACGACCATGCCAAAGTCTGGTGGCGCAACCGACAAACGGGTCACATCAATTTCCGTGACCGTGCCTAACGTGGACATGGGAACGCTGCTCCGGAGTGTCTGGCCCGCTGTAGCTGATCAGCTACCAGGGTTCATGCTTGACGTTAAGTTCCCCAATGTGCGCCTCGTGACGCCAGACTCGTCATCGGGTGCGTTGCTTTGTGCGTGGATGGCAGGGGTAGGTCTACATACATGAATGTATTCACATGTGTCCTATCTGATGGCGCCTTGCTTGACTGCTGGCTGGCGTGCTTGCTTGACCCCAGGCGGTCTACTTGCGTACCTGCCTGCTACCTGCTTACTTGATAATGCATCGATGATGTTCCCTTCTGTATGTCAACGCTAGATGTATAGCCCATCCGTGCATGCGCAACTAACGAACATGCATTGTGATTTTCCGTCTGTGTGCGGAACTCTGAATGAATAATATAAACCGACTTTTGTTCGCATCACACCCTCTAAGTTACGACGGAAGCAAAGTGTACCTGTTGCAAATCTTCTACATGTATGATGCTTGCGTGTAGGCCTGTACCGGGTCCGTGCCGGCCCTACCCTGGACGCCGGTGTTTCCGTGGACGTGTCTTTCGATAAGACTGGGCTGCTGACGGCCTCGTTGGCGCTGGACCAGCGGTTGGGGCTCAGTGCGCTCTTCAGCAAGCTGGGTGTCGAGCTGCCTGTTGACATCAGCAGCGTGCTTTCAATCAGCAACCCGGTCCTCCGAATTATGACCAACCGGACGGACGTCAACATGAGCGGTGAGGACTGCGTGCGTGCGTGAACATACATGTATAGTGCGTGCAGTGGTGTGTACGGTAGTTTGTGTACGGAAGTGAGAATCAAGCGTGGATGCTGCAATGCATGGCATGCACAGGGATGTGAGCAAAAAAGTAAATGATGATGTTATACCTACCTGGATATATAGGCGATCGAGGGAGCTGTACCTGTAATGTGCACTGTTTTGAGTACTATCTTGTTTTGTATAAATGCTAGCCGACTAGCTAGTTGAGGTACGTATGCCCATTCATTCGTTGTGCTGCCTGCAGCCTTGGCCCTTCCATCGCTTCCATCGCCCGGCTGGTTCATGTCGCTGGGACTGAACGTGCCCCCGCTGTCCAGCGCATCCCTGCCCTGCGACCTTCTCATCAAGGACGCCCTTGGCCGCTTCAACCCCAACATCACATTTCAGGTACGTAGTTCGTTCACATCTGTCTGAAGCAAGGTGTCTTCATTTATTACGTAGTAAGGAGGACGCCGTGTACGTGCGCTTGCACTTCCATACATACAGCGCCATGTACGTTCGTTCACGTGGTGTTTCACGCATGGCAACATGCATCGCGATTGCGCGCTGGCTCGTCTCTGAATCGGCTTACTACTCTATTCGCTCGCCACTATGCGTACGTGCAGCGATGCCTTGTTCCTTTGCCGTCGCATTATCCAAAGAATCCAATCTGGTGACGCCCGCGCCGCTGTGTGTTGTTATAATCCGCACCATTCAAATTTTCTAATCTCGCTGGCTGGTGGTGACGCCCGCCCGCGCCTCTGTTGATTGCAGATCAACGATACCATAACGCTTGCTGGTGGCCTCTTCAGCCTCAGCAATGTCAGCTTGGCCGTTTCCAGGGCTTCCGGCCTGCAGACCCAGGGCATTGCCAGCTTCCTGGGCCTCTCCATGAACACAGTGCTCAACATCACCAGCCAGACTAACCGGACCACCAACATTAGCAGCTGGACGATGTCCGTTGGAATGCAGGCGCTCAACGCCAGTCTCTCAAACCTGGTGCAGCAGCCCAGCATGTGGTCGAAGGCGCCGAATCTGGTGGTTCAGAAGCTAAGAGAAATTCGCTTCCCGAGCCTTGACATCTTCTCAAACACGGGTAAGATTCGTATATACTAGCAATCTATCGTTCACATCGTTATGTAGCCGAAGCGACTGATGTGACGATTTCAGCCTGAGCACTACATACACGCAAGCGCTACTCTACATCGCTCTGCATGCACCCTGTGCTGCTTGACCATTTACCCGCTACCAGGTTTCACTAGTTCCACGCAGTTACGCGGCAAGCAATCATGCTACCAAGTTAGCTCTATCTGATGCGAGCGAGCAAGCCCACACGCCAACGAATAATTTCATGTGGCCTATCAAGCTCGCTTTCTCACAGTTAGCTTGCTAGACAATGTATGTGTTTCCGACGGAATAATAACAATGATGTGCTTACTTGCACGCACATCGCATGAAGTGTGTACGTGTCATCTACTACGTATCTCCAGTCACGCACGCTTGATCATTTCCTCGTTGCGCATGGTCTTTCATCAATCCTCCCAATAACTATATACGGTGTCACACAGCAGGCACCTACAGGGGTACTGCCGGGCCGGTCGGTGGCGTGACATTGGCTTTTGCTCTGGACACGAATGGCTTGCGCTTCATCCGGTTGGACATGTCCGATTCATGCCTGAGCCTGGGACAGCTTGCCGCGGACATGGGCATCGGGCTCAGCGTACCCGATAGCATGTTCTCTTTGTGCAGCCCGTCCATACAGTATATTCCTACCTACACAGGTACGGCATGCAGTTAACAGGTAGCAGATAGATAGCAATGTGGGGGTCGTCGTTGTATGTTATGCGCTTTGCGTCGTAATGATAATAATAATCTCTTGAAGAACATAATAAAAGACCTAATAAGACATGGTTTGTGAAATCATATATGCATACATCGTCATGATAGATGTATGATTTAGGGTGTATATATACATACATATATACATTCAACATATATGTGTGTTACATGCTTGGGGGTGCATTACCCCGTACCTGTGTAACCTGTGCAACGAGCCGTTGGCCCGATATATGCTTTGGACCTCTCCGGCGTCCGCCGACCGAACGTTTATTTGTTCCTTCGGAATGATTGCCTTGCAGGGGCGCCGTACTTCGTGGACGCCGTCCTGACGAACGGCTCGGCCGTAGGGCCCTCCGCGTCCGTAAGCTTCGTTCTCACCATTGCGGACCTCGGCATCAACCGAGTGGCGGCAAGTGTCACATATGCTGAGGCGACGGGACTTGCACCCCCAGCCCTCCGCATCAGGGTACGTTCATTCGTGGGCGGGGTCGTCGGTGGCTGGTGTATGGGCGTCGGCGGGGCGTTTGACAGAACAATGGATTATATAAAGACGGACGGCTGCTGGTTGATTGGGCTGGTTTTCTTACTGGACATCCATGTCCGATCGCAAACAAACCTGCTGCCTGCTGACGTACGTGCGCGTATGTAGCTGCATGCTCGATCGATCGCCTGCATGCATCCCGAATAACAGTACGCCCTCGCTCTCTATCTGCCGCCCGGCCTGCCCCTTGCAGCTGCTGTCGTCCTTTTCCCTGATGAACTCCTGGGCCGCCGTACGGGACATGGTCATTTCGGACACCAGTGCGACCAGGTTCATGGCCAGTCTCACCATGAGCATCCCGGACCTGGGCTTGAGGGACGCAACCACGACCTTGCGCTACTCCAACGAGACAGCCAATTTCGTGTTTGAGCTGGCGGGCAACCTGCAGCTGCTCAATGGCGCCGTGTCCGTGCAGTCACTGAACATGACCATCGGCAGGAACGCCTCATTCATTCAGGGCAGCTGCTCGGGCTCGTTGGCGGGCAGTCCAGCAGCCGTGTCCTTCAATACGACCATGCCAAAGTCTGGTGGCGCAACCGACAAACGGGTCACATCAATTTCCGTGACCGTGCCTAACGTGGACATGGGAACGCTGCTCCGGAGTGTCTGGCCCGCTGTAGCTGATCAGCTACCAGGGTTCATGCTTGACGTTAAGTTCCCCAATGTGCGCCTCGTGACGCCAGACTCGTCATCGGGTGCGTTGCTTTGTGCGTGGATGGCAGGGGTAGGTCTACATACATGTATGTATTCACATGTGTCCTATCTGATGGCGCCTTGCTTGACTGCTGGCTGGCGTGCTTGCTTGACCCCAGGCGGTCTACTTGCGTACCTGCCTGCTACCTGCTTACTTGATAATGCATCGATGATGTTCCCTTCTGTATGTCAACGCTAGATGTATAGCCCATCCGTGCATGCGCAACTAACGAACATGCATTGTGATTTTCCGTCTGTGTGCGGAACTCTGAATGAATAATATAAACCGACTTTTGTTCGCATCACACCCTCTAAGTTACGACGGAAGCAAAGTGTACGTGTTGCAAATCTTCTACATGTATGATGCTTGCGTGTAGGCCTGTACCGGGTCCGTGCCGGCCCTACCCTGGACGCCGGTGTTTCCGTGGACGTGTCTTTCGATAAGACTGGGCTGCTGACGGCCTCGTTGGCGCTGGACCAGCGGTTGGGGCTCAGTGCGCTCTTCAGCAAGCTGGGTGTCGAGCTGCCTGTTGACATCAGCAGCGTGCTTTCAATCAGCAACCCGGTCCTCCGAATTATGACCAACCGGACGGACGTCAACATGAGCGGTGAGGACTGCGTGCGTGCGTGAACATACATGTATAGTGCGTGCAGTGGTGTGTACGGTAGTTTGTGTACGGAAGTGAGAATCAAGCGTGGATGCTGCAATGCATGGCATGCACAGGGATGTGAGCAAAAAAGTAAATGATGATGTTATACCTACCTGGATATATAGGCGATCGAGGGAGCTGTACCTGTAATGTGCACTGTTTTGAGTACTATCTTGTTTTGTATAAATGCTAGCCGACTAGCTAGTTGAGGTACGTATGCCCATTCATTCGTTGTGCTGCCTGCAGCCTTGGCCCTTCCATCGCTTCCATCGCCCGGCTGGTTCATGTCGCTGGGACTGAACGTGCCCCGCTGTCCAGCGCATCCCTGCCCTGCGACCTTCTCATCAAGGACGCCCTTGGCCGCTTCAACCCCAACATCACATTTCAGGTACGTAGTTCGTTCACATCTGTCTGAAGCAAGGTGTCTTCATTTATTACGTAGTAAGGAGGACGCCGTGTACGTGCGCTTGCACTTCCATACATACAGCGCCATGTACGTTCGTTCACGTGGTGTTTCACGCATGGCAACATGCATCGCGATTGCGCGCTGGCTCGTCTCTGAATCGGCTTACTACTCTATTCGCTCGCCACTATGCGTACGTGCAGCGATGCCTTGTTCCTTTGCCGTCGCATTATCCAAAGAATCCAATCTGGTGACGCCCGCGCCGCTGTGTGTTGTTATAATCCGCACCATTCAAATTTTCTAATCTCGCTGGCTGGTGGTGACGCCCGCCCGCGCCTCTGTTGATTGCAGATCAACGATACCATAACGCTTGCTGGTGGCCTCTTCAGCCTCAGCAATGTCAGCTTGGCCGTTTCCAGGGCTTCCGGCCTGCAGACCCAGGGCATTGCCAGCTTCCTGGGCCTCTCCATGAACACAGTGCTCAACATCACCAGCCAGACTAACCGGACCACCAACATTAGCAGCTGGACGATGTCCGTTGGAATGCAGGCGCTCAACGCCAGTCTCTCAAACCTGGTGCAGCAGCCCAGCATGTGGTCGAAGGCGCCGAATCTGGTGGTTCAGAAGCTAAGAGAAATTCGCTTCCCGAGCCTTGACATCTTCTCAAACACGGGTAAGATTCGTATATACTAGCAATCTATCGTTCACATCGTTATGTAGCCGAAGCGACTGATGTGACGATTTCAGCCTGAGCACTACATACACGCAAGCGCTACTCTACATCGCTCTGCATGCACCCTGTGCTGCTTGACCATTTACCCGCTACCAGGTTTCACTAGTTCCACGCAGTTACGCGGCAAGCAATCATGCTACCAAGTTAGCTCTATCTGATGCGAGCGAGCAAGCCCACACGCCAACGAATAATTTCATGTGGCCTATCAAGCTCGCTCTCTCACAGTTAGCTTGCTAGACAATGTATGTGTTTCCGACGGAATAATAACAATGATGTGCTTACTTGCACGCACATCGCATGAAGTGTGTACGTGTCATCTACTACGTATCTCCAGTCACGCACGCTTGATCATTTCCTCGTTGCGCATGGTCTTTCATCAATCCTCCAATAACTATATACGGTGTCACACAGCAGGCACCTACAGGGGTACTGCCGGGCCGGTCGGTGGCGTGACATTGGCTTTTGCTCTGGACACGAATGGCTTGCGCTTCATCCGGTTGGACATGTCCGATTCATGCCTGAGCCTGGGACAGCTTGCCGCGGACATGGGCATCGGGCTCAGCGTACCCGATAGCATGTTCTCTTTGTGCAGCCCGTCCATACAGTATATTCCTACCTACACAGGTACGGCATGCAGTTAACAGGTAGCAGATAGATAGCAATGTGGGGGTCGTCGTTGTATGTTATGCGCTTTGCGTCGTAATGATAATAATAATCTCTTGAAGAACATAATAAAAGACCTAATAAGACATGGTTTGTGAAATCATATATGCATACATCGTCATGATAGATGTATGATTTAGGGTGTATATATACATACATATATACATTCAACATATATGTGTGTTACATGCTTGGGGGTGCATTACCCCGTACCTGTGTAACCTGTGCAACGAGCCGTTGGCCCGATATATGCTTTGGACCTCTCCGGCGTCCGCCGACCGAACGTTTATTTGTTCCTTCGGAATGATTGCCTTGCAGGGGCGCCGTACTTCGTGGACGCCGTCCTGACGAACGGCTCGGCCGTAGGCCCTCCGCGTCCGTAAGCTTCGTTCTCACCATTGCGGACCTCGGCATCAACCGAGTGGCGGCAAGTGTCACATATGCTGAGGCGACGGGACTTGCACCCCCAGCCCTCCGCATCAGGGTACGTTCATTCGTGGGCGGGGTCGTCGGTGGCTGGTGTATGGGCGTCGGCGGGGCGTTTGACAGAACAATGGATTATATAAAGACGGACGGCTGCTGGTTGATTGGGCTGGTTTTCTTACTGGACATCCATGTCCGATCGCAAACAAACCTGCTGCCTGCTGACGTACGTGCGCGTATGTAGCTGCATGCTCGATCGATCGCCTGCATGCATCCGAATAACAGTACGCCCTCGCTCTCTATCTGCCGCCCGGCCTGCCCCTTGCAGCTGCTGTCGTCCTTTTCCCTGATGAACTCCTGGGCCGCCGTACGGGACATGGTCATTTCGGACACCAGTGCGACCAGGTTCATGGCCAGCCTCACCATGAGCATCCCGGACCTGGGCTTGAGGGACGCAACCACGACCTTGCGCTACTCCAACGAGACAGCCAATTTCGTGTTTGAGCTGGCGGGCAACCTGCAGCTGCTCAATGGCGCCGTGTCCGTGCAGTCACTGAACATGACCATCGCAGGAACGCCTCATTCATTCAGGGCAGCTGCTCGGGCTCGTTGGCGGGCAGTCCAGCAGCCGTGTCCTTCAATACGACCATGCCAAAGTCTGGTGGCGCAACCGACAAACGGGTCACATCAATTTCCGTGACCGTGCCTAACGTGGACATGGGAACGCTGCTCCGGAGTGTCTGGCCCGCTGTAGCTGATCAGCTACCAGGGTTCATGCTTGACGTTAAGTTCCCCAATGTGCGCCTCGTGACGCCAGACTCGTCATCGGGTGCGTTGCTTTGTGCGTGGATGGCAGGGGTAGGTCTACATACATGTATGTATTCACATGTGTCCTATCTGATGGCGCCTTGCTTGACTGCTGGCTGGCGTGCTTGCTTGACCCCAGGCGGTCTACTTGCGTACCTGCCTGCTACCTGCTTACTTGATAATGCATCGATGATGTTCCCTTCTGTATGTCAACGCTAGATGTATAGCCCATCCGTGCATGCGCAACTAACGAACATGCATTGTGATTTTCCGTCTGTGTGCGGAACTCTGAATGAATAATATAAACCGACTTTTGTTCGCATCACACCCTCTAAGTTACGACGGAAGCAAAGTGTACGTGTTGCAAATCTTCTACATGTATGATGCTTGCGTGTAGGCCTGTACCGGGTCCGTGCCGGCCCTACCTGGACGCCGGTGTTTCCGTGGACGTGTCTTTCGATAAGACTGGGCTGCTGACGGCCTCGTTGGCGCTGGACCAGCGGTTGGGCTCAGTGCGCTCTTCAGCAAGCTGGGTGTCGAGCTGCCTGTTGACATCAGCAGCGTGCTTTCAATCAGCAACCCGGTCCTCCGAATTATGACCAACCGGACGGACGTCAACATGAGCGGTGAGGACTGCGTGCGTGCGTGAACATACATGTATAGTGCGTGCAGTGGTGTGTACGGTAGTTTGTGTACGGAAGTGAGAATCAAGCGTGGATGCTGCAATGCATGGCATGCACAGGGATGTGAGCAAAAAAGTAAATGATGATGTTATACCTACCTGGATATATAGGCGATCGAGGGAGCTGTACCTGTAATGTGCACTGTTTTGAGTACTATCTTGTTTTGTATAAATGCTAGCCGACTAGCTAGTTGAGGTACGTATGCCCATTCATTCGTTGTGCTGCCTGCAGCCTTGGCCCTTCCATCGCTTCCATCGCCCGGCTGGTTCATGTCGCTGGGACTGAACGTGCCCCCGCTGTCCAGCGCATCCCTGCCCTGCGACCTTCTCATCAAGGACGCCCTTGGCCGCTTCAACCCCAACATCACATTTCAGGTACGTAGTTCGTTCACATCTGTCTGAAGCAAGGTGTCTTCATTTATTACGTAGTAAGGAGGACGCCGTGTACGTGCGCTTGCACTTCCATACATACAGCGCCATGTACGTTCGTTCACGTGGTGTTTCACGCATGGCAACATGCATCGCGATTGCGCGCTGGCTCGTCTCTGAATCGGCTTACTACTCTATTCGCTCGCCACTATGCGTACGTGCAGCGATGCCTTGTTCCTTTGCCGTCGCATTATCCAAAGAATCCAATCTGGTGACGCCCGCGCCGCTGTGTGTTGTTATAATCCGCACCATTCAAATTTTCTAATCTCGCTGGCTGGTGGTGACGCCCGCCCGCGCCTCTGTTGATTGCAGATCAACGATACCATAACGCTTGCTGGTGGCCTCTTCAGCCTCAGCAATGTCAGCTTGGCCGTTTCCAGGGCTTCCGGCCTGCAGACCCAGGGCATTGCCAGCTTCCTGGGCCTCTCCATGAACACAGTGCTCAACATCACCAGCCAGACTAACCGGACCACCAACATTAGCAGCTGGACGATGTCCGTTGGAATGCAGGCGCTCAACGCCAGTCTCTCAAACCTGGTGCAGCAGCCCAGCATGTGGTCGAAGGCGCCGAATCTGGTGGTTCAGAAGCTAAGAGAAATTCGCTTCCCGAGCCTTGACATCTTCTCAAACACGGGTAAGATTCGTATATACTAGCAATCTATCGTTCACATCGTTATGTAGCCGAAGCGACTGATGTGACGATTTCAGCCTGAGCACTACATACACGCAAGCGCTACTCTACATCGCTCTGCATGCACCCTGTGCTGCTTGACCATTTACCCGCTACCAGGTTTCACTAGTTCCACGCAGTTACGCGGCAAGCAATCATGCTACCAAGTTAGCTCTATCTGATGCGAGCGAGCAAGCCCACACGCCAACGAATAATTTCATGTGGCCTATCAAGCTCGCTTCTCACAGTTAGCTTGCTAGACAATGTATGTGTTTCCGACGGAATAATAACAATGATGTGCTTACTTGCACGCACATCGCATGAAGTGTGTACGTGTCATCTACTACGTATCTCCAGTCACGCACGCTTGATCATTTCCTCGTTGCGCATGGTCTTTCATCAATCCTCCCAATAACTATATACGGTGTCACACAGCAGGCACCTACAGGGGTACTGCCGGGCCGGTCGGTGGCGTGACATTGGCTTTTGCTCTGGACACGAATGGCTTGCGCTTCATCCGGTTGGACATGTCCGATTCATGCCTGAGCCTGGGACAGCTTGCCGCGGACATGGGCATCGGGCTCAGCGTACCCGATAGCATGTTCTCTTTGTGCAGCCCGTCCATACAGTATATTCCTACCTACACAGGTACGGCATGCAGTTAACAGGTAGCAGATAGATAGCAATGTGGGGTCGTCGTTGTATGTTATGCGCTTTGCGTCGTAATGATAATAATAATCTCTTGAAGAACATAATAAAAGACCTAATAAGACATGGTTTGTGAAATCATATATGCATACATCGTCATGATAGATGTATGATTTAGGGTGTATATATACATACATATATACATTCAACATATATGTGTGTTACATGCTTGGGGGTGCATTACCCCGTACCTGTGTAACCTGTGCAACGAGCCGTTGGCCCGATATATGCTTTGGACCTCTCCGGCGTCCGCCGACCGAACGTTTATTTGTTCCTTCGGAATGATTGCCTTGCAGGGGCGCCGTACTTCGTGGACGCCGTCCTGACGAACGGCTCGGCCGTAGGGCCCTCCGCGTCCGTAAGCTTCGTTCTCACCATTGCGGACCTCGGCATCAACCGAGTGGCGGCAAGTGTCACATATGCTGAGGCGACGGGACTTGCACCCCCAGCCCTCCGCATCAGGGTACGTTCATTCGTGGGCGGGGTCGTCGGTGGCTGGTGTATGGGCGTCGGCGGGGCGTTTGACAGAACAATGGATTATATAAAGACGGACGGCTGCTGGTTGATTGGGCTGGTTTTCTTACTGGACATCCATGTCCGATCGCAAACAAACCTGCTGCCTGCTGACGTACGTGCGCGTATGTAGCTGCATGCTCGATCGATCGCCTGCATGCATCCGAATAACAGTACGCCCTCGCTCTCTATCTGCCGCCCGGCCTGCCCCTTGCAGCTGCTGTCGTCCTTTTCCCTGATGAACTCCTGGGCCGCCGTACGGGACATGGTCATTTCGGACACCAGTGCGACCAGGTTCATGGCCAGTCTCACCATGAGCATCCCGGACCTGGGCTTGAGGGACGCAACCACGACCTTGCGCTACTCCAACGAGACAGCCAATTTCGTGTTTGAGCTGGCGGCAACCTGCAGCTGCTCAATGGCGCCGTGTCCGTGCAGTCACTGAACATGACCATCGGCAGGAACGCCTCATTCATTCAGGGCAGCTGCTCGGGCTCGTTGGCGGGCAGTCCAGCAGCCGTGTCCTTCAATACGACCATGCCAAAGTCTGGTGGCGCAACCGACAAACGGGTCACATCAATTTCCGTGACCGTGCCTAACGTGGACATGGGAACGCTGCTCCGGAGTGTCTGGCCCGCTGTAGCTGATCAGCTACCAGGGTTCATGCTTGACGTTAAGTTCCCCAATGTGCGCCTCGTGACGCCAGACTCGTCATCGGGTGCGTTGCTTTGTGCGTGGATGGCAGGGGTAGGTCTACATACATGTATGTATTCACATGTGTCCTATCTGATGGCGCCTTGCTTGACTGCTGGCTGGCGTGCTTGCTTGACCCAGGCGGTCTACTTGCGTACCTGCCTGCTACCTGCTTACTTGATAATGCATCGATGATGTTCCCTTCTGTATGTCAACGCTAGATGTATAGCCCATCCGTGCATGCGCAACTAACGAACATGCATTGTGATTTTCCGTCTGTGTGCGGAACTCTGAATGAATAATATAAACCGACTTTTGTTCGCATCACACCCTCTAAGTTACGACGGAAGCAAAGTGTACGTGTTGCAAATCTTCTACATGTATGATGCTTGCGTGTAGGCCTGTACCGGGTCCGTGCCGGCCCTACCCTGGACGCCGGTGTTTCCGTGGACGTGTCTTTCGATAAGACTGGGCTGCTGACGGCCTCGTTGGCGCTGGACCAGCGGTTGGGGCTCAGTGCGCTCTTCAGCAAGCTGGGTGTCGAGCTGCCTGTTGACATCAGCAGCGTGCTTTCAATCAGCAACCCGGTCCTCCGAATTATGACCAACCGGACGGACGTCAACATGAGCGGTGAGGACTGCGTGCGTGCGTGAACATACATGTATAGTGCGTGCAGTGGTGTGTACGGTAGTTTGTGTACGGAAGTGAGAATCAAGCGTGGATGCTGCAATGCATGGCATGCACAGGGATGTGAGCAAAAAAGTAAATGATGATGTTATACCTACCTGGATATATAGGCGATCGAGGGAGCTGTACCTGTAATGTGCACTGTTTTGAGTACTATCTTGTTTTGTATAAATGCTAGCCGACTAGCTAGTTGAGGTACGTATGCCCATTCATTCGTTGTGCTGCCTGCAGCCTTGGCCCTTCCATCGCTTCCATCGCCCGGCTGGTTCATGTCGCTGGGACTGAACGTGCCCCGCTGTCCAGCGCATCCCTGCCCTGCGACCTTCTCATCAAGGACGCCCTTGGCCGCTTCAACCCCAACATCACATTTCAGGTACGTAGTTCGTTCACATCTGTCTGAAGCAAGGTGTCTTCATTTATTACGTAGTAAGGAGGACGCCGTGTACGTGCGCTTGCACTTCCATACATACAGCGCCATGTACGTTCGTTCACGTGGTGTTTCACGCATGGCAACATGCATCGCGATTGCGCGCTGGCTCGTCTCTGAATCGGCTTACTACTCTATTCGCTCGCCACTATGCGTACGTGCAGCGATGCCTTGTTCCTTTGCCGTCGCATTATCCAAAGAATCCAATCTGGTGACGCCCGCGCCGCTGTGTGTTGTTATAATCCGCACCATTCAAATTTTCTAATCTCGCTGGCTGGTGGTGACGCCCGCCCGCGCCTCTGTTGATTGCAGATCAACGATACCATAACGCTTGCTGGTGGCCTCTTCAGCCTCAGCAATGTCAGCTTGGCCGTTTCCAGGGCTTCCGGCCTGCAGACCCAGGGCATTGCCAGCTTCCTGGGCCTCTCCATGAACACAGTGCTCAACATCACCAGCCAGACTAACCGGACCACCAACATTAGCAGCTGGACGATGTCCGTTGGAATGCAGGCGCTCAACGCCAGTCTCTCAAACCTGGTGCAGCAGCCCAGCATGTGGTCGAAGGCGCCGAATCTGGTGGTTCAGAAGCTAAGAGAAATTCGCTTCCCGAGCCTTGACATCTTCTCAAACACGGGTAAGATTCGTATATACTAGCAATCTATCGTTCACATCGTTATGTAGCCGAAGCGACTGATGTGACGATTTCAGCCTGAGCACTACATACACGCAAGCGCTACTCTACATCGCTCTGCATGCACCCTGTGCTGCTTGACCATTTACCCGCTACCAGGTTTCACTAGTTCCACGCAGTTACGCGGCAAGCAATCATGCTACCAAGTTAGCTCTATCTGATGCGAGCGAGCAAGCCCACACGCCAACGAATAATTTCATGTGGCCTATCAAGCTCGCTCTCTCACAGTTAGCTTGCTAGACAATGTATGTGTTTCCGACGGAATAATAACAATGATGTGCTTACTTGCACGCACATCGCATGAAGTGTGTACGTGTCATCTACTACGTATCTCCAGTCACGCACGCTTGATCATTTCCTCGTTGCGCATGGTCTTTCATCAATCCTCCCAATAACTATATACGGTGTCACACAGCAGGCACCTACAGGGGTACTGCCGGCCGGTCGGTGGCGTGACATTGGCTTTTGCTCTGGACACGAATGGCTTGCGCTTCATCCGGTTGGACATGTCCGATTCATGCCTGAGCCTGGGACAGCTTGCCGCGGACATGGCATCGGGCTCAGCGTACCCGATAGCATGTTCTCTTTGTGCAGCCCGTCCATACAGTATATTCCTACCTACACAGGTACGGCATGCAGTTAACAGGTAGCAGATAGATAGCAATGTGGGGGTCGTCGTTGTATGTTATGCGCTTTGCGTCGTAATGATAATAATAATCTCTTGAAGAACATAATAAAAGACCTAATAAGACATGGTTTGTGAAATCATATATGCATACATCGTCATGATAGATGTATGATTTAGGGTGTATATATACATACATATATACATTCAACATATATGTGTGTTACATGCTTGGGGGTGCATTACCCCGTACCTGTGTAACCTGTGCAACGAGCCGTTGGCCCGATATATGCTTTGGACCTCTCCGGCGTCCGCCGACCGAACGTTTATTTGTTCCTTCGGAATGATTGCCTTGCAGGGGCGCCGTACTTCGTGGACGCCGTCCTGACGAACGGCTCGGCCGTAGGGCCCTCCGCGTCCGTAAGCTTCGTTCTCACCATTGCGGACCTCGGCATCAACCGAGTGGCGGCAAGTGTCACATATGCTGAGGCGACGGGACTTGCACCCCCAGCCCTCCGCATCAGGGTACGTTCATTCGTGGGCGGGGTCGTCGGTGGCTGGTGTATGGGCGTCGGCGGGGCGTTTGACAGAACAATGGATTATATAAAGACGGACGGCTGCTGGTTGATTGGGCTGGTTTTCTTACTGGACATCCATGTCCGATCGCAAACAAACCTGCTGCCTGCTGACGTACGTGCGCGTATGTAGCTGCATGCTCGATCGATCGCCTGCATGCATCCCGAATAACAGTACGCCCTCGCTCTCTATCTGCCGCCCGGCCTGCCCCTTGCAGCTGCTGTCGTCCTTTTCCCTGATGAACTCCTGGGCCGCCGTACGGGACATGGTCATTTCGGACACCAGTGCGACCAGGTTCATGGCCAGCCTCACCATGAGCATCCCGGACCTGGGCTTGAGGGACGCAACCACGACCTTGCGCTACTCCAACGAGACAGCCAATTTCGTGTTTGAGCTGGCGGGCAACCTGCAGCTGCTCAATGGCGCCGTGTCCGTGCAGTCACTGAACATGACCATCGGCAGGAACGCCTCATTCATTCAGGGCAGCTGCTCGGGCTCGTTGGCGGGCAGTCCAGCAGCCGTGTCCTTCAATACGACCATGCCAAAGTCTGGTGGCGCAACCGACAAACGGGTCACATCAATTTCCGTGACCGTGCCTAACGTGGACATGGGAACGCTGCTCCGGAGTGTCTGGCCCGCTGTAGCTGATCAGCTACCAGGGTTCATGCTTGACGTTAAGTTCCCCAATGTGCGCCTCGTGACGCCAGACTCGTCATCGGGTGCGTTGCTTTGTGCGTGGATGGCAGGGGTAGGTCTACATACATGTATGTATTCACATGTGTCCTATCTGATGGCGCCTTGCTTGACTGCTGGCTGGCGTGCTTGCTTGACCCCAGGCGGTCTACTTGCGTACCTGCCTGCTACCTGCTTACTTGATAATGCATCGATGATGTTCCCTTCTGTATGTCAACGCTAGATGTATAGCCCATCCGTGCATGCGCAACTAACGAACATGCATTGTGATTTTCCGTCTGTGTGCGGAACTCTGAATGAATAATATAAACCGACTTTTGTTCGCATCACACCCTCTAAGTTACGACGGAAGCAAAGTGTACGTGTTGCAAATCTTCTACATGTATGATGCTTGCGTGTAGGCCTGTACCGGGTCCGTGCCGGCCCTACCCTGGACGCCGGTGTTTCCGTGGACGTGTCTTTCGATAAGACTGGGCTGCTGACGGCCTCGTTGGCGCTGGACCAGCGGTTGGGGCTCAGTGCGCTCTTCAGCAAGCTGGGTGTCGAGCTGCCTGTTGACATCAGCAGCGTGCTTTCAATCAGCAACCCGGTCCTCCGAATTATGACCAACCGGACGGACGTCAACATGAGCGGTGAGGACTGCGTGCGTGCGTGAACATACATGTATAGTGCGTGCAGTGGTGTGTACGGTAGTTTGTGTACGGAAGTGAGAATCAAGCGTGGATGCTGCAATGCATGGCATGCACAGGGATGTGAGCAAAAAAGTAAATGATGATGTTATACCTACCTGGATATATAGGCGATCGAGGGAGCTGTACCTGTAATGTGCACTGTTTTGAGTACTATCTTGTTTTGTATAAATGCTAGCCGACTAGCTAGTTGAGGTACGTATGCCCATTCATTCGTTGTGCTGCCTGCAGCCTTGGCCCTTCCATCGCTTCCATCGCCCGGCTGGTTCATGTCGCTGGGACTGAACGTGCCCCCGCTGTCCAGCGCATCCCTGCCCTGCGACCTTCTCATCAAGGACGCCCTTGGCCGCTTCAACCCCAACATCACATTTCAGGTACGTAGTTCGTTCACATCTGTCTGAAGCAAGGTGTCTTCATTTATTACGTAGTAAGGAGGACGCCGTGTACGTGCGCTTGCACTTCCATACATACAGCGCCATGTACGTTCGTTCACGTGGTGTTTCACGCATGGCAACATGCATCGCGATTGCGCGCTGGCTCGTCTCTGAATCGGCTTACTACTCTATTCGCTCGCCACTATGCGTACGTGCAGCGATGCCTTGTTCCTTTGCCGTCGCATTATCCAAAGAATCCAATCTGGTGACGCCCGCGCCGCTGTGTGTTGTTATAATCCGCACCATTCAAATTTTCTAATCTCGCTGGCTGGTGGTGACGCCCGCCCGCGCCTCTGTTGATTGCAGATCAACGATACCATAACGCTTGCTGGTGGCCTCTTCAGCCTCAGCAATGTCAGCTTGGCCGTTTCCAGGGCTTCCGGCCTGCAGACCCAGGGCATTGCCAGCTTCCTGGGCCTCTCCATGAACACAGTGCTCAACATCACCAGCCAGACTAACCGGACCACCAACATTAGCAGCTGGACGATGTCCGTTGGAATGCAGGCGCTCAACGCCAGTCTCTCAAACCTGGTGCAGCAGCCCAGCATGTGGTCGAAGGCGCCGAATCTGGTGGTTCAGAAGCTAAGAGAAATTCGCTTCCCGAGCCTTGACATCTTCTCAAACACGGGTAAGATTCGTATATACTAGCAATCTATCGTTCACATCGTTATGTAGCCGAAGCGACTGATGTGACGATTTCAGCCTGAGCACTACATACACGCAAGCGCTACTCTACATCGCTCTGCATGCACCCTGTGCTGCTTGACCATTTACCCGCTACCAGGTTTCACTAGTTCCACGCAGTTACGCGGCAAGCAATCATGCTACCAAGTTAGCTCTATCTGATGCGAGCGAGCAAGCCCACACGCCAACGAATAATTTCATGTGGCCTATCAAGCTCGCTCTCTCACAGTTAGCTTGCTAGACAATGTATGTGTTTCCGACGGAATAATAACAATGATGTGCTTACTTGCACGCACATCGCATGAAGTGTGTACGTGTCATCTACTACGTATCTCCAGTCACGCACGCTTGATCATTTCCTCGTTGCGCATGGTCTTTCATCAATCCTCCCAATAACTATATACGGTGTCACACAGCAGGCACCTACAGGGGTACTGCCGGGCCGGTCGGTGGCGTGACATTGGCTTTTGCTCTGGACACGAATGGCTTGCGCTTCATCCGGTTGGACATGTCCGATTCATGCCTGAGCCTGGGACAGCTTGCCGCGGACATGGGCATCGGGCTCAGCGTACCCGATAGCATGTTCTCTTTGTGCAGCCCGTCCATACAGTATATTCCTACCTACACAGGTACGGCATGCAGTTAACAGGTAGCAGATAGATAGCAATGTGGGGGTCGTCGTTGTATGTTATGCGCTTTGCGTCGTAATGATAATAATAATCTCTTGAAGAACATAATAAAAGACCTAATAAGACATGGTTTGTGAAATCATATATGCATACATCGTCATGATAGATGTATGATTTAGGGTGTATATATACATACATATATACATTCAACATATATGTGTGTTACATGCTTGGGGGTGCATTACCCCGTACCTGTGTAACCTGTGCAACGAGCCGTTGGCCCGATATATGCTTTGGACCTCTCCGGCGTCCGCCGACCGAACGTTTATTTGTTCCTTCGGAATGATTGCCTTGCAGGGGCGCCGTACTTCGTGGACGCCGTCCTGACGAACGGCTCGGCCGTAGGGCCCTCCGCGTCCGTAAGCTTCGTTCTCACCATTGCGGACCTCGGCATCGACCGAGTGGCGGCAAGTGTCACATATGCTGAGGCGACGGGACTTGCACCCCCAGCCCTCCGCATCAGGGTACGTTCATTCGTGGGCGGGGTCGTCGGTGGCTGGTGTATGGGCGTCGGCGGGGCGTTTGACAGAACAATGGATTATATAAAGACGGACGGCTGCTGGTTGATTGGGCTGGTTTTCTTACTGGACATCCATGTCCGATCGCAAACAAACCTGCTGCCTGCTGACGTACGTGCGCGTATGTAGCTGCATGCTCGATCGATCGCCTGCATGCATCCCGAATAACAGTACGCCCTCGCTCTCTATCTGCCGCCCGGCCTGCCCCTTGCAGCTGCTGTCGTCCTTTTCCCTGATGAACTCCTGGGCCGCCGTACGGGACATGGTCATTTCGGACACCAGTGCGACCAGGTTCATGGCCAGCCTCACCATGAGCATCCCGGACCTGGGCTTGAGGGACGCAACCACGACCTTGCGCTACTCCAACGAGACAGCCAATTTCGTGTTTGAGCTGGCGGGCAACCTACAGCTGCTCAATGGCGCCGTGTCCGTGCAGTCACTGAACATGACCATCGGCAGGAACGCCTCATTCATTCAGGGCAGCTGCTCGGGCTCGTTGGCGGGCAGTCCAGCAGCCGTGTCCTTCAATACGACCATGCCAAAGTCTGGTGGCGCAACCGACAAACGGGTCACATCAATTTCCGTGACCGTGCCTAACGTGGACATGGGAACGCTGCTCCGGAGTGTCTGGCCCGCTGTAGCTGATCAGCTACCAGGGTTCATGCTTGACGTTAAGTTCCCCAATGTGCGCCTCGTGACGCCAGACTCGTCATCGGGTGCGTTGCTTTGTGCGTGGATGGCAGGGGTAGGTCTACATACATGTATGTATTCACATGTGTCCTATCTGATGGCGCCTTGCTTGACTGCTGGCTGGCGTGCTTGCTTGACCCCAGGCGGTCTACTTGCGTACCTGCCTGCTACCTGCTTACTTGATAATGCATCGATGATGTTCCCTTCTGTATGTCAACGCTAGATGTATAGCCCATCCGTGCATGCGCAACTAACGAACATGCATTGTGATTTTCCGTCTGTGTGCGGAACTCTGAATGAATAATATAAACCGACTTTTGTTCGCATCACACCCTCTAAGTTACGACGGAAGCAAAGTGTACGTGTTGCAAATCTTCTACATGTATGATGCTTGCGTGTAGGCCTGTACCGGGTCCGTGCCGGCCCTACCCTGGACGCCGGTGTTTCCGTGGACGTGTCTTTCGATAAGACTGGGCTGCTGACGGCCTCGTTGGCGCTGGACCAGCGGTTGGGGCTCAGTGCGCTCTTCAGCAAGCTGGGTGTCGAGCTGCCTGTTGACATCAGCAGCGTGCTTTCAATCAGCAACCCGGTCCTCCGAATTATGACCAACCGGACGGACGTCAACATGAGCGGTGAGGACTGCGTGCGTGCGTGAACATACATGTATAGTGCGTGCAGTGGTGTGTACGGTAGTTTGTGTACGGAAGTGAGAATCAAGCGTGGATGCTGCAATGCATGGCATGCACAGGGATGTGAGCAAAAAAGTAAATGATGATGTTATACCTACCTGGATATATAGGCGATCGAGGGAGCTGTACCTGTAATGTGCACTGTTTTGAGTACTATCTTGTTTTGTATAAATGCTAGCCGACTAGCTAGTTGAGGTACGTATGCCCATTCATTCGTTGTGCTGCCTGCAGCCTTGGCCCTTCCATCGCTTCCATCGCCCGGCTGGTTCATGTCGCTGGGACTGAACGTGCCCCCGCTGTCCAGCGCATCCCTGCCCTGCGACCTTCTCATCAAGGACGCCCTTGGCCGCTTCAACCCCAACATCACATTTCAGGTACGTAGTTCGTTCACATCTGTCTGAAGCAAGGTGTCTTCATTTATTACGTAGTAAGGAGGACGCCGTGTACGTGCGCTTGCACTTCCATACATACAGCGCCATGTACGTTCGTTCACGTGGTGTTTCACGCATGGCAACATGCATCGCGATTGCGCGCTGGCTCGTCTCTGAATCGGCTTACTACTCTATTCGCTCGCCACTATGCGTACGTGCAGCGATGCCTTGTTCCTTTGCCGTCGCATTATCCAAAGAATCCAATCTGGTGACGCCCGCGCCGCTTTGTGTTGTTATAATCCGCACCATTCAAATTTTCTAATCTCGCTGGCTGGTGGTGACGCCCGCCCGCGCCTCTGTTGATTGCAGATCAACGATACCATAACGCTTGCTGGTGGCCTCTTCAGCCTCAGCAATGTCAGCTTGGCCGTTTCCAGGGCTTCCGGCCTGCAGACCCAGGGCATTGCCAGCTTCCTGGGCCTCTCCATGAACACAGTGCTCAACATCACCAGCCAGACTAACCGGACCACCAACATTAGCAGCTGGACGATGTCCGTTGGAATGCAGGCGCTCAACGCCAGTCTCTCAAACCTGGTGCAGCAGCCCAGCATGTGGTCGAAGGCGCCGAATCTGGTGGTTCAGAAGCTAAGAGAAATTCGCTTCCCGAGCCTTGACATCTTCTCAAACACGGGTAAGATTCGTATATACTAGCAATCTATCGTTCACATCGTTATGTAGCCGAAGCGACTGATGTGACGATTTCAGCCTGAGCACTACATACACGCAAGCGCTACTCTACATCCCAGGTTCTACCTGGAGGCCCAACAACACGGCTGCTGCGCCTCGTGCCCCGCCTCCGCCAAACGCGCAGGCCCCGGGCCAAGCTGGGGGACTGGACCTTCCTGTTGGAACGCCAAAGCGCGCGGACCGTCCGCGACTACAAGACCGAGCCCATCCACCAGAACGCTATGTTTACCGACTCCTACAATCCTTTCGAGAAGTGCTATGAAGGTCTTCGCATTCTCTGCGCCTGCCCGCACATGCTGGGCCACGACTTCCTACAGGAGATGATGCGCGACAACCACAAATTGCTGGGCCAGCCCTATCCGTCTTTCATTATCTTTGTGACATCGTTCACAGACATCGACGGCCGCTTCACCGGCCTGCACCGGGCAGACATGACCGCCGACGAATTCTGAACTCCGCCTCACCAACGCGTGTACACATTGTACATATCCTGTGTATATGCGCTCATTACCTATGTATCTTACACCGGCGTTCCTTTCTTGACCTTTCCCAACTTTCATCTGTGAACGTTCTCGCATTGCCACGCTTCGCGCTCCCGCAACTTTCCAGCGCTCTTCTATATCATCGTCTATCATCTCCAATGGTGCGTCTACAACTGTCCGCACCCCTCCACTGCTTCTCGGAGTCTTTATATGGACCGTACACGGCCGTGCTGAACCAGTTTTGTCACTATGCAACGCAAACTACTAAACACATGCGCGCGACCCCACATTGAATCTTGCAACTGTGACCGCGCTTATGGTTGTTTCCTGGTTTGCCATTGCCGCGTATCATTTAGAGCCGTTGTCTGGCTGTCAACCCGTGCTCGATGGTCCCGCCGTGTACCAGTTTCTAAGACAAGCTGGCAGTGCGAGCAGAACGTTTCAGTTCCTTTATGGTTCTGAAAAGCTGCAGTTGTCGCATTTCTGTCCGTAAGGAAAATCTGAAGGAGGTCCTCATGGCGCCTGCCGGAGACCTGCGCCGCACCGCATTGCAATGGCCAACTCCACAGCAGCGTTAGCATCAATATCATAGCAATTGCTGTTCCTTGGCGGCCAGAGAGGCCGCTCAAGTTCATTCGAATTCTTCGGGGGTGGTCATGAGATTGACCAACTGGAAGTCTAGCGTCCTGAGCCCTGGGTGCTGTGTTGCCCGACAACGAGCTAGCCCTCAGTTTAACGGTTCCATGAGCCGGTACGTAGGGTCCACACTCCCATACCGTTAAGCCCACCCGTCACTTTGGCATCGCTCGGTCGGCAGCACCCGTTGGCAGGCGTCGCCAACGCTGCGAGGTCCTCCACAAGCACAGTGTTACCTGTAGTCTTTCCAGAGACCTCTTCGCGCTCCAGCTGCGGTTCTTCGGCCGCGACCCCCAACATTGCTGCAGCCTAGTTCACTAGCAAGTGCTAGGCTAAAATTGAATGTTTACATGTTTATACGTGGTACGTAATATACGTAACGGTTATATAACACATACCGTAGACTTGTATGTATGTATGCGCGCGCTCAGGCGCCCCGCAATGCATGTAAGAATGCTGACGTAACATACATTTGTATGTGTCCCAGGCGTGGTTATCGATTATGAGCGTGCGCAATGACTTCAGTAAAAACCCGCCCGAACTGCCCGCCCAGCAGGACCACGACACTTACCAATTCACGAGCTGCCTGCGATTGCACCCGCGACTATGTGTGCATATATATGGATACTGATCAAATACATGCGATGGATAGATCAATGTCTTTGTGTATGTGTGCATGTGGGATCCTGCCAGCATGCTGTACGTCCTATAGGTATATATCTTGCTAATCTTGCCTGTGCCCTGCGACCGCTGCAGGGGTCAACCTGGTCCTCTCTTCCAAGCAGGCCGTTACCTCTTCCATTGCCGCGGAAAGCAACGCTTCATATGCAGTAGATAACAATAACCAGACGCTGTTCCACTCCGCATATCTAGCATATCCGGGATCTGTCAGCTCTGGACCAGAATATGATTACACACCGTACATCGGTTTCCAATGTTCCAGCTTTCCTATATCAAGAGAATTGTTATTCTCAACCGCCCGGGATATGAATATCGTCTTCAGAACGCAGAAGTCCGAGTGGGCTTGAATGCGATCACATCAGACATACAAGAACAGTGTGGCACGCAACCCCCTTCGTTGGAAGCAGGTAGCAACACAGGGCGCAGTCATTGAGATCAACCCGGACCCTCCCGTCCCCGGCCTCTGGGTATCCCTTCAGAATTTCAACCTTACAGCAGTTTGCTACGCGAACGGGTGCCCTTACATTCTGAACATCTTTGAGTTTCAAGTCTATGGCATCTCAGCCGTCCAAGGTAGGTTCATAGTTATCTACATATATATCACATATGTATTTAATTATGTGTGTGTGATTGGATGTGTGTGTGTGGGTGTGGGTGGTGGTGTGGGTGAAGGTGTATGTTGGTGTGTGTGTGTGTGTAAAAGAGAACTGAGCCGCGAGAAGTGAAGTCCAGGCAGTAGGCGATGGAAACAGAGGAGACCCGAAACCCGCCCGAATTACCAAAAACCGGGACGGAAGTGACCGGAGAGGGCGTAGTAGGCGATATATATATGTTGACGGAGCCGCGTAGACAGTTGACCGAGGCGGGCGCCCGAGGTCCAGTAGCAACCGCCAGCGAAAAGACTGACGTAGCGTAGTCTAAATGAACGACTAGTGGAATTAGCCTATTTTAATTCTCCTAAGGCAACAAGGCAGGGGTTGGATGCGATCACAGCACGTGCGATGCCGACAGCAAGCATCGTGCCCAGCACAACCGGCCCAGCCCGTGCAGGAAATGAGAAATACCGTACTGACCTGAAGGCAGGGACACGGGAAGCCAGGCGTTGCAGCACAGCGTGTGTGTGTGTGTGTGTGGGGGGGGGGAGTGTGGCAAGGGGTAGCTTGCAAGTGGTGAGATGGTCTCCTATCTGCCGCGCATGCATTCTGATGATTGATACTTTGAGTGCATAGTTTGCTATCGAATGTGATTTGATAGTATGTATTGAACGATGCAGCATCAGCAGTGACGGTACAATACATACCCATACATACCACCATACATATCCATACATAGGAAATACTTAGGCTTGCCTTACCCCGCTTGTGTTCGAGTAGTAGTGATAATATATTATCACTACTACTCGAACACAAGCGGGGTAAGGCAAGCCTAAATTATATAATTTATTTGGCAACTGAAGTTTCCACCTGTTGGTCATGCAGATTGACACAGCGGATGCTCAAGTCATCAGCTACTCTGCAGCGAGGGTCCCTGGAAGAGACTGTTATGTAACTGCACGTAACCTGGCGTTAGTTAAACT
The DNA here is from genome assembly GCA_003117195.1 of Eudorina sp. 2006-703-Eu-15. NCBI lineage: Eukaryota > Viridiplantae > Chlorophyta > Chlorophyceae > Chlamydomonadales > Volvocaceae > Eudorina > Eudorina sp. 2006-703-Eu-15. The sequence goes on from BDSI01000133.1 coordinate 328,917, forward strand.
ACTGACGCGACGGGGGCGAGGGCCGACGGGGTAGGATATTAGTAGTAGTCGAGGGTGGAGCGGGCCCATCCAGGCCTGGTCGAGACTAATGTATTTACGTATGCATGGGCAGGTGGATGGCTGTGGTATTTGTGTCGATCCGTACAGGCAATGTCATTTTTCTCACGGTGCGCAGTGCGTCTTTCACGCATAACGTACGTACATCGACCTATTTACCGGCAGGGGGTCAGACCAGGTGCATGCCCCGCACGGGCAGCGGCCTCCTGTCCGTCCGCCCATACATCCGCCCATACATCGCTAGCTAGCTAGCTATGAAGTAGTGACGCACCAACAAGGCAAACTGTGTCCGTCACAAAATATCGTAATAATAACAATAATAGTAATAATACGCCGGGCATCACTCTGGCGTGTGCTAAGAGGACAGAGACGATGAGGCTCCGTCTCCGGCCCTGAGTCAAAAAAGAGTTGCCCCTGCGCGTTCGGTGCGGTGGCAGTGTGTACGGGTACGGGAGTTTATTCCAGATCCCGGCGGTGTTTTACGATGTCGTGTAGCCTGTGGACGGCGTGGTCGTGCAGTCGGGCGCACCATTGTGTCGTTAGGAAGCGATTGTGTCGTTAGGAAGCGATTGTTACAAGCGGGACCAGCAACCAAGCGGCTTTCTCGCCGTACAGGCGCAGACTGACTGTTCATCCTACCCCAGGGGCATGCCGTGTGTTGGAATACTAAGTTAGTTTGGTCAGGACATCCAGTGTTGAGTGGTCTTCGGAGCTATCAGTACGGCTATCAAGCCGTTATCTAGGCCCAGAGCGGTCTGTGTACGTACCTTAGTTGCTTGTAACAGATAGAATGTGCTAACGACTGTGTTGCTTGTAACAGATAGAATGTGCTAACGACTGTGTATCTATCTAGCATATCAGCAGCTCTACTTACAACAGGTTATGAGCTCCGACGTACGTATACTATCCGGGATGAGCCAGCCAATGCAATACGCTGAGCGTCTGTGTTTGAAGAACCGAAGAATATGGAAGATAGATCCGATCTCAGGCACTTTCACGTGAGGAAAAGCTAGGTGCAAGGCCGTACTGTACAGCAGCGCGGGCGACGATAGCAGTAGCAGCATCCGTAGTGATGTCAAGGCCGGCGGCGCGGCGCCGACGGCGCCGCGGCCGCGGCGACGCCGTACACGCCGACGACGTCGCGCCGCAACAGCGCCCCTGTGTTCTCTGACGCCCGACTGACGGAGCACTTTCTGAACGCCGCGGCCCGTGCGACCGGCCTGCCGCCTCCGCCTCCGCCGCCGCCGCCGCAAGCCACAAGCGCGTCGGGGCTGTCGGCGGTGCCGCCCAGCGGCGCTCCGCTGCTGCAGCGCCAGCTCTTGGAGCTGGAGAACGCCGCCGCCGCGGTCGCGGATCTGGCGGCCCGAGTGGCGACGGGGACTCTCTCTGTGCCTACGCCGGGCGCCGCGCGGGCGGGTCACCCCCCGCCCGCCACCGCACGGACCGCAATCAAGGCCTTGCACACGAACATATAGGCTACATTCACGCAAGGGCATACACCGCGCAAGCGACGGCGGCCGGGGCGTCAAAATCCAGCAGTCCCGCGAGCGGGATCCACACCCGCCCACGTAGTCCGGGCATTGGTACGGCGCGGCTGGCGCCATGCGAGAAAATGCATGGCTCCGGAACCGAACCTGCGTCCGCCGGTAGTGCACGTCGACGGGTTGGAGTCCACATGCCGCCGGGAATGGGCAAAGGCATCTCATATCGTTAGGCCACCTCGCTCACGCCCGCTTGGGGCACACAGCCAGCCAGCTGGACACCCGCAGAGCCCGGAGGCCAGCCAGTTCAGCCGCTTTAGCGGCGAAGCGCCCGCCGCCTCGCGAGTGCGGTATCGACACCAGGGGGCAGGAGCCCCGGACGGACCATCTGTGCCGCAAGCACGCACGCATGCCGGCCGGGCGGGCGGTGCCAAGTCAACTAGCGCGAGGCGGCAGCGGGTATCTGCGGCTGGACACCCAGCGCCTCGCGGACGACGTCGTCCAGCAGAACCCCGATGGCGCGAACGGGCACCAAGTAAGCGGGCGCCCGCGTCAGGCACGGCGCCGGTGCGTGGGAAGGCGGCATTGACATGGGCGAGCGGCGCACAAGCGCTCCGTGTGTATGTCTAGCACGCACTTTCTAACGCCGTACGTTGATTCCGGGACTGGGCCGCCCAGTGCCAACTGCAGCCGGCAGGAGTGGACGGGCGGCCTCACGCGAGCCCGAAGGCAGGGGGGGGTGCGTAGTGTGCGGGCCGGGGCGGGCCAGCCCGGCTGGGCTGACTACGGACGCGGACGCACCCGAGGCGGCGGCGGGGAACGCCGGCCGGCCCCGGGGCCGCGGCGCCCGACAGACCAGTGGTGATTGGGACGGAGGAGCGTCGCCCCGACACTCGACGTGCCGTCCCCCACCAAATCAGACACCCACACACAAGCGGGCAGGGAAGGCAGGCGCCACGGGGATCGAGAGGCGCCATCACCGACGGGACGCCGGCGGCGGCGGGGGGCTGCCACCAATCGCCGGCATGCGCCAGCAGGTATGCCGTCAAGGCGGCGGCGGCGGCGGACACCGCCGCCGGCTTCAGCCAGCTCATCCAGCAGGTAAGCGGCGGGCCGTAGTCCCGGATGACGGCCACGCCGGGCATGCCCGCCGCGCGGTGACCCCGCCAGGCCGTCCACATCGCCTCGGAGAAGGCACGCACACCGGCGAGCCGCGGCCGCAGGGCCGCCACCCTGCGGAGCGCGCGGGAATCTGACCGACGGCCTGCATCAACTCCTCCAAGGGATCCGCGCTCACGTATACCGCGCTGCTGACCGCCGCACGCCCCGCACGCCCCGCACGCAAACCAGTTGCGTCGATCCACGAGCATCTCGCGCTGGGCCCCGGCGTCCCGCAGCGCAGGCTCCCATCGGCGTACGCGCAGCCCCCACCTCGGGCAGCATGAGCGAGCGAGGCCTGCCTGCCACCGCGCCGGCAGCCTCGGCGTCCGCACGTCTGGAAGACGTCAGGCGGCGGCTTGCAGGTCACGCTCCGCCTGCATCGCTCAATGGATGCACGGCGGCGTCCATGCACAGCAGCACCACCCCGCTGATGGCCGGCAGCGAAGTCCTCAGGGCGTCGAAAAGAGACAGCCCAGACACACCCAGCCCGGCGGCAAATAATGACCAGGTCCTCCGGGCGCGCCTGCCTGCTGCATGTTTTTCAGCCGCCCTAGGAGGAGGCCAGTCCGACCCCACCGGCCATCTGCGCGCCCGCCACTCACGCCACCGCCTGGCGCTGATCTGCGCCATCCTATAATGGGGCGCTGCCGCCTTCGGACCGGAACGGAAGTGGCCTCACATACATGAGGTCGAGAACGAAGCGCCTGAGCGCGGCCGTCCCGATTTATCTTTTACGGTCCACGCCCGTCGGGGACCATCGGCTGTATGCGGTGCTGCTCACGCACCCCACGCTGCTGCGCCATCACGCACGCCAGCGAGCAGGGCCTCCTCCATCTACCCCGGCCACAGAGGGTAGCACCGCCCTACCTGCGCGCCGTCGTGCGGCCCAACAGCCGCCGACACCACACAGGGAGCGCGCGCGGGGGCCGCGTTGCTTGGCCACCGCATCGAGCGAACGGCGCCCTGAGCGGAGAGGCGCCCGGCCTGGACGGACACGGAGGGACCCGAGCGAGCTGGCGGCCTCCTCCGCGGTGGCGCGCGGCATCCAGGCGTGTGCTGCCGCCCGGGCTTGCTGCCGCGGCGGCCTGCGGCCAGCAGTCGTGTCTGCTCGCGCCTCTGGACGCGCTCCGTCCGGGCGTTGGTGCGCCGCCGAATGCGTTGGCGCTCCCGCGGCACTGGGGCCAAGCCGGCCGCGGGCCCTCCCGGCGGGTCCACCGGCACCCCGCCGGCGGGTCCACCGGCACCCCGCCGGCGGGTCCACATGCACATGCGTCACCGACGGAAAGCAACGTCTCAAGCAATCGATCGATCTGATGAACATCCGAGCCACGTACAATGGTAATAGTTACATAGGCAGGCTTGCTGCGAGCTGTAACAGAACAGAGTCACGAGTGCTAGCTGCTTGCTGAATGTGCACTCTGATTTGGAACATTGCGTGCATGCCACACGGGACGCAAGGACACATGATCGAAGCAACACGCACGGCAGTGTGTGTAGCCGCGGCGTACGGATGTACGCCTGGGGATGGCGGTGCACAGCAGCTCGAGTGGCCTTTTCACCGCCCAGTGTTACAACAGGTATCGAGATAGACCCGTACTGTTCCGTATGTACGGCCTCGCAAAGTCGTCAGTTCCCTCGATCCTGGACGAGCGACGACCACTACTGATGACCGATCTGACCAGTTGGTCGGGTCCATCCACGTCGCGGGATTCTGTCGAGACCGACAAGTAAACCGTCGTACGCATTATATCGGCCAGCCCGCAAAAACGTCCGCAGGTTGGCGGTGGCTCCACCGACGGCTCAGAGGCGGCAGTTTGGTTGGAGCCATATCGTTGTTGCATCAGAGGATTGATTAGTCGGGTCAGCGTGCGGCGGGTATTGCAGCAGCGTGTATCTCAACTCCATTCCGCGCCCGGCGACGCATCGCAGGTACGTAGGACGCTAGTGATCTCCGCTGAACCCGTCGAGGTCATGTTAACGTTTAAGAATTCTCAGTCGAGGCTGTCCGCCATAAACATCGCTTATATTTTCGTTCCAACCACCGGCGGCGCCTACGACCGAACGGCCCTGAAGCCAACTTGCGTTGAACAACAACGTCGAACAATAACGGCCACAAAAGCAGATGCACGTCCCTGCTTGCGCATGCACACATATTACATTATTACATTATTACGGATGTTACAGTGGATCCCGCCGAGGGTCATCGGTGACGGCCGAAGCTTCCTGCACATACGTATACGGGCGGAAAAGCGGGAGACCGATCCCTTCATCACGTGCATTACTGCCGTTACGACGATTTGTACGACCTACCGTGCTCGTATTCGTACTACTGTATACGTACTACTGTAAAGAGGTAGGTGCACGTGCCCATCCCGCCTCTGGACGGTCACTGAAGGCTGACCGACCCCTGGATGCATGCGCTGCTGGCTGGGTAAGAGTGATACCCACCCCAGCCACCCGCATCCATGCCGAAATGCATGCGATGAACCAGGATGAACATACAGGTACCGCCCGCAATAATGTATGTATGATAAATATGGAACGCACTAAGAGCAAAAGACTCGCTAGACAACAAAGATTGGACATGCAGCTGTATCTCAAAAGCCATATGCACAAGACCGCCGCACGTGTAAAAAATGCATACAAACTGCGTGCGTAGTTATTGCCCGCCGCGCCTGCAAAAGCGTGCGCAACACCTACCGACGGCGTCTCGCCTTCCCTGCCCTGCCGCGTGTCGTACTGTACGACAATGCCCGATGCCGCCCACCGACCACGTCCCCACGCCGCTAGCTAGATCTTAGCTCCAGCGGCTACACGGGCGGGGATCAAATGCTGCTCAACCCTGACTCCAATTAAAAGGCTATGGGATGGACGTCTTCGTGCGACGACGACATGTTGCAGTCGGACGGCGACTGTACGACATACATACGGATAGGGTCTGTCCCATGAAGTACATGACTCTGCAGCGCGCTCGCATGCCGCATGCGTGTGCAGGATGTGAATCGATGAATACCCCATAGCTCATGTGCGTGTGTGTGCCCTGCCTGGAGCGCGCTGTACATCAGCAGCATCCCAAGCAATCAACGGCGGCGTCCCCCTCGCATGCCCCACCGTCCAGACATAGCATCGTCCCTCCGTCTTCATATATTAACACGCACGCACATACTCATACTCATAAAACACAAATACACACGGCCCCGCTCCGCCCTAAGGGGGAGGAGAGTGCTTAGGCGGTCTTTCCAAGGTAGAATCTTTGGCCAACGTCAGCCCCGGCCAGATTTGCACGCACGCACGCACGCACGTACGTACACACGCACACACTCGTAGACACACAAAAACGCCGTCTGGGCGGGTCTGGGCGGGTCTGGCCAGTAAACGCGCTCAACCCATAGGCACACACGTAACGTTTAACTGGTCAATTCCGGCCGAGCGACTTTCTGCTGCCAGCAGTACGCCAGGAGATGGGCGCGTGCGAGCTGGATCACGCGAACGGCTCAAACGCACCAAGTATAAGGCCCTCGAAAATATAAAGGCTCATCCTTCCCGCAGCCTCTCGCGTCCTCACATGCAGACTACCTCAGGCCGGCTGCCAAGGCGCAGCTGGACCACAGGGAACCGTACATCAGCCGTACAGGGTTCGGATGCGATGCTCCGGCGGCTGCGGGTTTTGTTAGCAACGGATGGTTTATTGGATCACATACATCGGAGCACCTCACGAAACAGACGACAGAGAACCCGTCATCACCGCTTGCCCTGATGACCGCTCTGGCACTTGTGCGAAGGGCCGTGTTGCCCACGATCGTGCGGCGGCGGGCTCCGACGCGGCGACGGCGGCGGGGGTTTCCGTACAGTAGTCTTGGGCGGCGGGGACTTGTCCGAACGCCGTGGCGGCGGTGACCGGTGCTTGGCGCCGGGCAGCGGCGGCGACGGCCCCGGGCTCTTGCGGCTGGGTGGCGGCGGTTTAGTGGTGACCTTCCGTGGAGGTGGCGGCCGTCTCGAGCGCGGAGGTGGGGGTTTCCTCTTCGGCGGTGGCTGCGGCGATGGCTGCGGGGGCTTCGCCTCCGGCGACGGGGCCGGCGACGAGGATGGCGACGGCGACTGCGACTTGGCCGTGAGCGATGGGAATTGCGGCGTCGGTCTGACGGCTGGAGGCGGCGCGGAGCTCCCCGCAGGGTCGCCGCCACTGCCGCCCCCGGTGCTGCTGTTCGTGGAGGAATCATTCCGCGCCGGGCAGACCGGCGCGTAGGCGGTGTAGTTCTTCATCGGGGCCGGCACAAGCTCGCCCGCGGAGGCCGCCGCGGTAAACTGCGGGATGGAGGGGGCAGACGGAGGGCGGCGAGCGACGTGACCTGGGGTGGTGAGCCCACGTGATGGAAGGCGCGAAAGGCCGACCCTAGGTGACCCACCCACCCAACAGACGCGACCCCTTCTGTCCGTCCGTGGGAGGATAGAAGGCCGGACGCGAAGGCAGCAGGAGAGAAGGCAGGATGCCCGCCCACGCATTCATCCCGTCGATATTACACCATCCAAGGATGCTGCGCCCAGAAGGCAGTGTATACATCATCAGGAGCAAAAGACCGCAACGAACCCCTGTTCGTGACAGTAGGTAGAGGACGGGAACGTTGGCATGCGTGCAGTGGTGCGTGGCGGGTGATGTGGAGATGCGGAAATATATAAAGGTTTATTACCATAACCCATGAAGCTGCTGTACTTCTGCCCGTGATTCGAAAGTTCGGCCCGGGACCCGACCCAATCGGAATTTCTGCCCGGGACTCGGAACTTCGGCCCGGGATTTGAACGTTCGGCCCGGAAACCCACATCTCATCGGTGGTGGCCTCTCCGTAGTAGGTGGTGGTGTTCCTGCTGGTTGAGTCCCAGGTGCAGGTGGTTAGCAGCTCGTCGCCCGGCAGCAGCACATTGCGGGAGACGTCGGTGGTGGTAAAGCCCTGCGCGACGCATAATAAACGCCAGCAAACCGCAGGGGATGCGAAGGGATTGCAGAGAACAACCCAACCCAGAAACGAACCGGGGGAAGACGCGAGGGGCCGTTGCGAGGGCGGCGGTGCGAGGGGTGCAAGACGCTGCAGTGGTCGGGTCGTGAGCGTGTTAAGCAAAGCAAAGAAACAGCCAACAGCATCCGGTGTGGTAGCGTGTGCCTGGGGGAGCTCTGTTTGTTTGAAGTAAACTGGGCCGCGAAAAAAGAGGATTCCAGCCTGACCGTCGACCGCGGGGCCTCTGTGCGTGTGTGTTTGGGGGTAGGGGTGAGGAAGGGGGAGAAGCTGACGTGCGGCCCGCCCTCCTCCTCCCCCCCCCCCCGGCCCCTCGACGCGCGCGCGCGTAGGAGGACGGTGAGGGCGCGATTAGGAGCACTCGTTCCTTAGGGGTATGCTAGGTATGCCGTACGCATGTAGGCAGCCCTGGCCGGCGTCCGCCTGCTGGGATGCGGCATGTCCATTCAGGCCGCGCATGAAAAGCCGGGCACCCACCAACGCGCCGTACAGATTGCAACCCCTTCCCCCGTTCATCCGTTTCAGTACAGTGCAGTTTGGATGATGCCGCCAAGGGCATCACAGCATTGCCAACGTGCACCGCTGCTGCATGTCTGCTCCCGAACTTGCCGTAACCAAAGCAACGTCACGCACCGCACCGTACTGCACTGCTACATTGACTTCACGCACCACACCGTACTGCGCTGCTAAAATGACGTCGCACACCGCACCCTGCTGCGCTGCTTGGTCCTACGCGCGCGTCACTTTGCCGTCACCCCTAACAGGTCCGCCTGCCTGTCTGCTTTGGCGTTGGCAAGCGCGGCCCAGGCGATAGCTGCAGCTGACTGGCGCCGAAACCACCGACCCGCCCACGCAACATACGACGCACCTGGTAGT